>WBMV01003781.1:19280-38848 GCA_013396655.1 Campylorhamphus procurvoides | reverse complement strand
CGTGCCCGTGGCAGTGCTGGAGCGGCGGACACGGCCGTAGTGTCACCGCCCAGCACGGGCACCGCAGGCCCGGCCGGCATCACCGCGCTCTCCTGCGGCTGCTCCACGTGTTGGCACCTTCTCAGCCGCGTCCCGCTGTCATGGATGTCTCATGAACCAGAGGCAGGGAATAGCTGTTACTACTTCCAGCTTTTTATACAATGTAAAGCTTTTGTTCTTAGGAACGTGTCCTCAGTCGTTGCTGCAGTTTTTGGTGCTGTCAGCTGCTTTATCGAAACAAGACTTGTCAGTTTCTCTGTTACCTAACACAGGTTTCCAGTACAGCCATAAATGGCAAAAAGTCCCTGCTTGACCGTAATTCTCCTGATTTAATATATAGCTAGGCTTGAGTGGCAATTTTCATTTCAAATCTTGCTCTCCTAATTAGAGAGGATTGAAAGCTTCTTTTTGGACTGAAGTTTCTTGTAGTTGTCCTGGCAGCTTTAAAATATTGAAAATACGTTGAAAATATTGAAAATATGTCCATAGAATATTTGTTATTTCTGAGTTATCCAGATTTAGGAAAATAATCTTCCAGTGTAAATTATTACTTTTACTTGGTTTGGCAGTGAGAACTCAAAATTTGTAATTCTAAAACAGGAGATGCTTCCTTTCCAAAAACTATTCACTTTGCTTTTTAAAGAACTGTTGCCTTCTTTTGAGAGAGAATGAACTGATTTTTTTCCAGGTAGCTGACTTTTAACTGTGGTGTTATGTGACCCAAACTGCTCAGAACCATGTAAGCCAGCTTGTCAAGTCTTCATAACCTGTATCTTCCACTACTTCTGCATGAAATGTTCTGCATGAAGTTTTTGACTAAGGTAGTAAGTTTGAGTGAGCAGGTCACAGGACAATACCATCATTGGCAAAAGAGGTATTATAAAATCAACAGCAGTGACAAAGCTAACTGGGTATCTTTGATCTTAATGTTTCAGTAATTTGGTGACCGTGAAGAGTGGGATGTTGACAGTATTTGCCTGCAAAGAAGGATAAATAGTAGTAGTACGGTATAAAGGTGGTCTTTTACTAATCACTAGTATTTTCTTGGAATCCTTAATTGAGACTGGGGGGTAAAGAGGGTGGAAAGATGTTACACTACTGATGACAAAGCAGCTTTATGATAGCATATAGGTTAAATGTTGAACTAAAATCTTAACAGTGGGAGATATACAGGAGCTTGAGGTGTGTCACAGAGTCCTACTGATGTTAAAGTACAGAAAGCATGTCTTTATATAGTCCTTTGGGTTTGGAATTGAACAGGTCTGGTCTTCTGAGTGTTTCAGATATTATTACACATACTTACAAAAAAACCCCAAACCGTTTATTGCTCGCAAGAGTACTGGTCTTTGCATGGGAAGCTCCAGATAGAACCTCTAGGTGATGGCTGTTTCTGTAGCTGAAGTCGTTGCCAATACTTATTGCCTGCCTTTCTGGCAGAGGTCTGATATGCCTGCTAGGTGTTAGTCTGGGCACTCCCCAGCCCACCTCTGTCAAAACGTGGTGGGTTAAGACAGATGTAATATTTATTGTGTTCAAGTTGACCTGACTTTTTGTCTGAAATAGGTTAACAGATGTGGGTAGGCACAGAAATAAGATGAGGACTTCCAGCAGGCAAATAGCACAGAACAGCTGGAGGTGGACAAGGACATCATCATTTCAGAAGCATAGTGCACACTCAAAGTGCTGTCTGCCTTAGTGAAATACCTTTAATTGAAGTTTTCTCACCAGTACCTAGATTTTGCCTGTTTTCTTGAGACAGCCTTCTCAGTGATTTTAGCCAATTATTACTATATTTAAATCTGCAAGTCCACTTGACCATGGTCTTTACTGAATTGCCTTTTATGTGGTAGTTAGCAAATCTTTGGGAGAGCTTCTCATAATTACTCAGTGGGGATTTATCTTTTAATCTCTCTTCTTTTAAGTTCACAACCTTATTTTTCACCTGAAGACTGAGCACTGACTTTGGAGGATTTGCCCATTCCTGGCTCTATAGAAAAAGTTCTGAATACAACTCTGTTACTGGTGCTTTGAATTTGACCCACTGTTCCTTTGGGGAACGATGTGCTGTTGTGACTGAGGAGTTTTTTAGATTTACAATAGATTACTGAAATTCTTTGAAGTAAAGCATACATACAAAGAATGAATAGATATCTTTTTTAAAATTTCTTTTCCATTTGCTTACTGAAACAATTTGCTTAACAGTGGACATGGAAAACATCCTCTTATGAGAGGATGCCCTATAGATTTTTTTGGTACATTAGAAGGACATTTTTTCTCTTTATGAATGTGATTGTACTTAGCCTGTAGATCAGTTTCACAAATTCACACTGACTGAAATTCCCAAAGTACAGTTTTTTGGGTTTAAAGTTGTTCAGCATTGTATGTGCTGTGGTTAGAATGTGTGCTATATATCTATATATATATACCTTTTGAGAGGAAGACTCTGGAGTGAGTACTTTGAAAACTTAATGTTTAACTACTCACAGCATTCCTTACACTGTTCTTATAATGTGACTTGAGTTTTGTTGAGAGGTGAAAAGATACAGTGTTCACTTTTGTATCATCCTTGCCTTTCTGCTCAGCCCACCATCAGATACTTATTAATACATGTTTTGTTAAAGATTTTTCTTTCATGGCTGACTGCTTTTAGGAATTGGACTGCGACTGTGACTTCCCTCCAACTACAGACCCATTCTGTTAAAAAAGTGCCTGGGGTGCAGTTTCACAGCCTGTTCATATTAGATCCCTGTTGCTGGAAGGAACAGGGATCTAATCCTCTCTGCTTCCTGCCGTATTCTTCCCGGTTTTGTGGGAGATCAGCTGGCAGTATGGTGAGCCAGGTAAGGAAGGAGATCCAGCTGGTACAGAACTGGAGATAACAAACACTCCTTTCTCCTTACATCTGCTCACTCACTAGCATGAGTCCCTTCATTAGTACTAGTGATAGGACAAGGATAATGACTCTAAAGTGAAAAAAAGCAGGTTTAGATTAGATATTAGGATGAAATTTTTTACAGTGAGGTTGCTAAGACGTGAGAGAGGGTTGACCACAGAAGCTCAAGATGCCTCATTCCTGTAAGTGAAAGGCCAGGCTGGATGATGTTTTGGGCAAACTGGTGTAGTGGAAAGTGTCGCTGTCCGTTGCAGGGGCATTGTACTAGGTGAACTTTAAGTTCCCTCAAAACCCAAATGTTTCTTTAAGAAATGATGTAGGACTGGGATGGGGAGTGGAGAATCTAGAAGCAGCAGAAGGGCTGAAAGTGTTGTATCATATAGACTTAAGCAAATCTGCAGGCTGAGTCACCTTGTACTTGAACTGACTGTGGTGAAAGCCTCTCTACCAGTTTCCTGAACAAACTGCTTCATGAATTAATTAGTAATAATACTGCTGGTGAGGATGGTGTCCTGCTCTGTGTTTTAGTAAAGTCTTCATGTAACTGCTTTTATTTCTGTTATACTCTCCTGAAGAGTATTGACCTACAGCTTGATGGAACCTCTCTGGTACTACCATTTGTATTCTACTGAGCGTGTATGGAAAGGGCAAAGATAAACTCTTCACAGTTCATGAGGCTAATTTTAGGCATTTCTGCTACTGTAGTTTCTGTACTCTTCCAGGTTCCCATTGGCCAGCAGAAATTGAAGGGGACCAGTCTGCTGTATAAAGATTTGAGTATTCTATGTATTGATTTTGAATACTCAGGTGAAATAAGTGTTGTCTTAGGAACCATAGCATTAGCTGAATCAATATATTTAGTGTGATGGTTAATTTAGGAAACTCTTCTGTCAGCAGACAGTTTATTCTCAGTGTCATGGTTTAATGCCAGTTGGCAACTAAGTACCATGCAGCTGGCTGCTCACTTCGTTCCACTTTACCACTGCCCCAGTGGGATGGGGAGTGAATGAGAAAAAAAAAGGTAGAGCTTGTGGGTTGAGATAAGAACAGTTTAATAATTGAAAGAAAGCAAAATATAGTAATACTAATGATAATAATCTTGATGAAGAGAGAGAGAAATGAAACTCAAGATAAACAAGTAATGCACAGTGCAATTGCTTACCACCTGCTACCAATACTTAGCCTGTCCCTGAACAGTCACTGTCCCCTCTTTTAGGTAAGTCCCCCAGTTTATATACTGGACATGATGTTCATGGTGTGGAGTGTCCCATAGGCCAGTTTGGGTCAGTTTTCCTGGCCATGCTTCCTCTGACATGTTTTTGTGCAGCTCCTCACTAGCAGAGCATCAGACACAGAACAGTTCTGGGCTTAGTATGATGTGCTGGTTTGAGTCTGGCTGAATGCCTGGTGTCCAGCAAAACTGCTTCAAGGTCTTCCTCCCCACTTTTCGCCTTCCAGAGGGAAGGGAAAAAAAACAGCTAGGAATTTGTGATTAGAGATAACAGCCAGGAAAAGGAGCTTCAATTAATACCACAGGCAAAGCAGAACTTAGAATAATGCTTAAATTTATTACTAACAAACTAAGAGCTAGAAATAAGGAATAAAACAGTTTTAGAAACACTTTTCCACCACACCTTGATATGTCCATGCTCTCCCTCCTTCCCCCAGTGGTGTGGAGGACGGGAGATGGAAGGTTTGCAGTCAGTTGTTGCTTTCAGCCATTCGCAGATATAAGTCCAAGACTTAAGCAGCAGTTCTTTCAAATCTGTCTCAGGGGTCTTTCTGTGGACTTTTTGGGGACAGCCTGTTTCATCACAGTCTTCACCACAGCTACAGGGGATCATAACTCTGAGTCCTTCCCATGTGTTCCGTGGGGTCCCCCTGACAAGAGAGATCTTCTGCTCTCTCATAGGTCATTCCATGGGGTGCAGTCTCTTTTGGATAAGCTGGCTGTACCTGCTTAGCATAGGCTTCTCTCTCCATGAGCCGCGGCCAAAAAACTCTTGCAGGACTCCACTCCATCTTGGCACCTGCCACGAGGTAACAGCTTCCATGCATTCCCCTGCTCCAGCAGGGGGGTCTTTGCACCCTGATGGCCTCCCATGGGCTTCGAGGGGACAGCTCATAAGCACCATGATCATCACCATGGTGCTCAGGGAATCACAGCTTTGAGTCCTTTCCTTGCTTTCCATGGGATCCCACCCCCTGCTTCTCCTGCACTGACCTTGACGTCTGTATTGTTAGTCCATGGCTGCAAATTTTCTCAACTGCACAACAACTCCTCCATTCTTAAATATCTTTTCCCGCGGGGGCGTTAACTATCGATTCAAAAACAGGAAGTTTTTCTTGGAGCTGACTGTCATTGGCTCTGCTCTATAGGATAGGGGAAAACTTCTAGCAACTTCTAAAAGAAACCAGTCTTCCTCTTACCAAAAAAACATAGAGAAACCTATAACAGGTGAGCACTACTTAACAACAGCCAAACCATCAGTGCATTATCAACAATAATTTCATTCTGAATCCAAAACACAGCACTGTACCAGCTACACTAACCCAACCAGAATGCAGACACTCAGGCAAGAAAATGAAAGAAAATGTTCTTTATTGCATGTCTGGAAAGAGAGAGAGTGGTTAGAATACGAATTAGCTGTATATATTGTCAGCTGTACTGCAAATTAGGCAATTCCAGTGGTGACTGGAAGCAGGCCCATACCTGAAGCACCAGTAATACTGAATGCTAGTGTTTATGTTTCTTGGTGCATGTGCATTTAAAGTCAGGCCCATCATATTACATTGTTCAAGTTTTTTGTTTGTTTTTTTTAAATAGTGTGTAATGTAGTTGGTAATAAGGAAGTTTTCTGTTTACTGCCAATTTCAAGTCAAAGTTTAAGCTAATTTTTTTTTTTTGAGAGGGACATACTGAAAAATGTTTTTGATTGTATTGAAAATGTTTTTAATTAGTCTTAAGTACTCTTGGGCATCTCTAAGATGTAGACAAGAGATATGAAATTTAATAACAAGATAGCTTTGGAAATTGTGAATGATTTTCCAGGACAGCTAGTCTGGATTTGTCTGAATTACAAGCTTCATAAAGTTGCCATTTTCCATTTGCGGCTAAATCTTTAAAGATACTTATTTTGAATTCTCTGGATATTTCAGCTGCATTGTGCATACCCTGCTGGCTGATTGAGCTTTCATCACCCTGTCAGCTTTATGCAGTGTCAGTGATGAAAGCTCCTGGTGGGACATGGGAAAAATGTGTTCTCCAATTTCTTGTCACCCCTTAACTGAAGTTTACTTTGGCTTAGGAATAGGCATAGTGGATCTCATTCTTGGTTTGTTTAGGTGTGTGAGGAAAGTTAGGTGGTTTGTTGTACTTTGGACAAAACTTTGGAAGTTTTGTACTTCTGTGTCTTGGTTTTTGGAGTAATAACTACTTGTCTGAGAAGATGAACAAACTAATTCTGGTTGATTGTGTTGTCAGTGTGCCAGGTGCTCTCCAAATTGTCTTTAATATTGTGTTGAAGACCAAACCCAACAAATAATGTAGTGGTTATAATTTCTTTTGAAATTCTGCAAGCCAGGCTTTATGAAGCCTTGAAATGCACATCTGAGTGGCTGTCATGTTTTTGCACAGCATGATTAGCATACAGTACATGCAAATCTCAGTCTCCTTGTTTAACTGAAGAAGATGCTAAAGCATGTTCTTGCTTTGCATTCTTCCTTCTTGTCTTAGGCACAATATACAGCCAGTATTGAAAGCATGTAGCTTTTTTTCTGACAAACAGGCATGTCATTCCTCTTGCTGAACATGAGTTTTACAAAGCTATCTTAAGAAGCAAGATGTTAAGTGGACTAGATTTAAATAAAAACAAGCACCACAGTCAAAAAGAAAACTGGAAGTGTTTTCAAAGGAGAAATACAGTAACAGGAAGTCTTGGTAGGGAAAGAGATCTTATACAGAGGCTTTATTAAAATTTAGTTAATGAGGGATAAATAGATGTGCTCATAAACACAGTCTGTATTGGTCTTGAATAATAGTCCTTGGACTGAAAGAATATCTTCCCACTGACACGTACGATTCAATCTTATGAAGTAAAACTTGAATGGAAAGAGAGTTGTGTACCTGTATGTTGACAACTCCCATGTTGCAGGAGTGTATTAACAGCTGCCAACCTCCAAGCCAAGGATAAGGAT
This sequence comes from Campylorhamphus procurvoides, assembly GCA_013396655.1. Classification (NCBI taxonomy): domain Eukaryota; kingdom Metazoa; phylum Chordata; class Aves; order Passeriformes; family Dendrocolaptidae; genus Campylorhamphus; species Campylorhamphus procurvoides. The sequence continues at coordinate 31,719 of WBMV01003781.1, read as the reverse complement.
CTCAGAGAAAGCACAGACATCAAAATCAACAAAGCTACTGTAAATGCAAACTTGTGTTTGATACATGCTAATCAGTAAATCAGATTTTGTTTGTTTGTGGTTTTTTTGTTTGTTTCTTGAGACTTTATTTTAAATGTTTGTATTTTGGAATAGCAGAGTTTGAAATTTGGAAACATAAACTATTTCCTACTACTATGATCACTTTCTGAGTCTTGCTTTTGCTTTTTCTGTTTTTCTTTCTTAGCCATGTTGACAAAACAGGCTAAAAAGTTTTCAGGCATCAGCTGTATCCCTGTTCTGTCCCTTCAGTTGTACCAGGTAATGAACCAAATATGAGAATTGTTAAATTAAAAGTATATACATAAAAAAAAGGGGGTGGGGAGGGGAACAAAGAAAGGAAGGTAATTTTAACTCAGATGAGGTCCCTGTTTTGGTCTACTTCAGATATGATTTCCTGAACTAGTTCACAGTACATTACTACAAACAGTTCTGTTAGCTGAAGGGATAATATAGGTAGGGGGTGGGACTGCTAAAGTTGTTTTGCAAAGATCTGTTTGGGAATATGTGCTTTGATTCTAAGACCTGGGGGCAGGAGTGGTCTTTGTTCTGTATTTGTTCTCTATAAAACAGTGGGATACTTGTTATCTGTCTGGATGAAGTCAAATATAGCTTTCCCTTGGCTTGGATTTGACATTTCTCAGTATAAGAAATTGTCCTCAATTTTTCGAAACTTTGAGCATGTTCTGATAAATGGCATCATGAAAGCTCCAGGTTATTTCACTTGGTGTTTTGTCCACTGTGATAATGAAACCTTTATTTCCAAAGAGAAGCAATAGATGCTTAACTACCTTGCTGTGTGAGATTTCCTATCTGTAGCAAACCTCAGCTAGTATCCTGACTTGTACTTTCTTTATTAAGACATGATTTTCTGTTGTCAGTGACTCAGAAGCAGACAGTGACTTTTTGGCACACAGTGCCATTTGTTCTCCATTGTTTCTCCATTGTTGCTCTTTCTAAATAGGTTATATTGTTTGAGTTCTAGCATTACATTCATGTGAATCATCCTATCAACTTCACTAATATCAAATAGGGTGAATGTGCATTCCTGCAGGAGAGTCCTAAGTTCTTCTTCATTATCTTCCCAACATAATTCTCAGGGCAATTAAAGGTTTTTAGAAACTTTTTTTTCCTTTCATTCTTTGTTCTGCTAGTTCTGTTTTCTTTGTCTTTCTTTCTGGTGAGTGTTGAAGTAGTCATGAAAATTTGGATAACTCCCTAAGGAATACTTGTGAGAGAACTACATCAGAGTAACCAGAAGCTTGAATTTTTGCCTGTGTAAGGTAGTTGGTTGAAGGAGGAGGGAAGGAATAGAAATATGCTGAGGTGGGAAGTCCAGTTACTTAAGGATATCAACCTATAACTGCATTTTCTTGAGATGAGAGATAAAACTATTACCTGGTTTGTTGCAGACAGATGCTGAATTTTTCAAAGCTGGTAGCACATTCCTTTTGAGAGTTCAGATTTTGACTATCCACTGATGTCCAGAGGAAACAATTTTTAATAACATAGTTTAGAAAATTCCAGAAAATCATGATCTTTAGAGATTGCTGCTAACAGGAATACAAGGAAGTCAAACATGCCCGCACATACAAAGCTATCTAGCATTCAGAAAAAATGCATGGTGTAAATAATGTAGTATCTTTTCTGTGTTCTAAATTACATTTATCTGCTGTTCTATAGCAGTATAGGACAGCTTTAATGCTTTACTTCATGAGAAATGGTGGTAGATATACCATCCTGCCTCTCAAAAATCTACTGTGAGTGTTCAAATGTGGGAGTGGGGCCCAGAGAAATTGTGGAATCACCATTGTTGCACATCTTCAAAACAACCTAAGCAGCTTGTTCTGGTAATGCTTTTCAGTTGACCTCCAAAAGTATGTATAAATCTGTATTTTCCCATATACATGGTGCTATGGTGTCTCTGGTGTTTTGGATAAGAAACAAGTAGTTGTTAATGTCTACTTTTGGGTAAGGTATCACCTTCAGTTTTAGTGTGTAAGAATCTCAAGTGATTCTACCTGTACAAGAAATGCTGTGTCTTTTTTGTTGTTTGGATATGCCTACCAGCACCACAAAACAACTGACTGTGCTTATTCCATTACAGGACCATGGAGAGAGTGACCAGTGGCAGAGGACCACTGGGAGTGTGGTCTAAGATAAAAACACTCAATGGCTTTGTCATTCCCATACTCCTTCTATAATGGCAGGATGAATGAAACCAGGGGACTGGAGCAGTGTGGAACAAGGGGGAGTTTGGAACGAGGAGTTGAGTTGGCAGTGTCTCTGTGAAAGCTCTTGAAATGAAGGGACAAATGAGGACAACTTGGGGATGGAATCGAATGGCACTAGAAGCTCTCAAGATCAAATGAGGCCAAGTGAAACCTGGAGCTTGTGAAGGATATAGGAGAGCATGACTGAGAGGCATAGAAGTATGGACGAGGAGGAACTGAGGCTGGGAGAAACATTAGGACCATACTTAAAGCTCAAGAGAGGAAGGTCAGACAAAACACTGAATTTCTCCTTATTCAGTGAGCACCTTCATGCAATGCATTGACAAAAGCAGAAGTGCAGTGGAAAAAACCCGGTTGTGATTATACCTTATGTGTTGGGTTTGTGTGGCAAGGTTTTGGTAGTGAGGGGCTGCACATGTGGCTTCTGTGAGAAGCTGCTAGAAGCTTCCTACGTGACCAGTAGAATCAATAACATCCAGCTCCAAGGCAGAGCTGCTGCTGGCCAAGGTTGTACTCCTACAACCCATGGAGGTGCATAGTGGAGCAGAGGTCTGCCCAAAGGAGGCTGTGATACTGAGGGAAGCCTGCACTAGAACAGGCTTCTGAGAGGACCTGTGGCCTCATGGAGAGAGTAACCCATGCTTGAGCAGTTTTGCTGGCAGGACTTGTGACCCTGTGGGGGACTCACACAAGAGCAGTCTGTTCCTGAAGGGTTGCGGCCTGTGGAAGGGGACCCACACTTGAGCGGTTCATGAAGAACTGCAGCCTGTGGGAAGGACCCGTGTTTGAGAAGTTTGTGGAACACTGTCTCACATGGGAAGCATCCCATCCTAGAGCAGGGCAGTAGTGTGAGGAGTCCGTCCCAGAGGAAGAAGACGCAGTGGAAACAGCGTGTCTTGAACTAACCACAGGCTCCATTCTCCTGCACTACTGGGAGAAGGACGTAGGGGATTTGGGAGTGAAGTTGAGCCTGGGGAGAAGGGAAGGTTGGGAGGAAGGTGTTTTAAGATTTGGTTTTATTTCTAATTATCCTACTCTGACTTCTAATTGGCAATATATTGAATTAATCACCCCAAGTTGAGTCTGTTTTGCCCAAGAGTGTAGCTGAGTGATTTCTCCCTGTTTTTATCTTTACTGTTGAGTCTTCTATTTTATTTTCTCTCCCCTGTATATTTGAGGAGGAGAGTGGTGGAGTAGTTGTGGTGGGCACCAGGCATCCACCCAGGATCAACTCACCACACCTTTGTTTTATACCAGTGGCATAGAAAGTACATTTATTAATTTTACAGAAAGTACCAGAATGGGAAATTATTTATATTCTGTGAAGAATTAATTTGCAATTTAGAATGGCTTAGAAAAATTAAAGAAATAACATAAAAGAGATAATGCCATTTAAAGAGCAAATGGAACGGATTGTGCTTAGATTAAATCCTTCCCTACATAAATAAGAAATAGCAATAATTGTAGAAAAAAGAATCCTAGATTTTTAGGTGAGTCATAGCAGGTGTGCTGTTACAATAAGGATAATAATTCTACTGAAATGTATTGTTAGAAGGGGCATACTTCAACTGTCACACTGGACAGAAACTTAGATTTAGATGACACTACCTTAGAAAAGTAGGAGAGAGTAAGGTAATTTCTTTCCTCTTTATTTTCTTCACATTGTTTTTGTATGAGACTAGAGTTTGGTGCACAGAGGCTGAACTAAGTTTGTGCAGGCAGTCTTAAGTTTGATATTTTCTGATACCTGTAGACTTGGCATTGTTTTAGTATTGTGTCTTTGGGTAAGAAAGGTATGCGTATTAAGTGAATGCTATCATGTAAGAAAACATACAAGATTTTATTCATCTGCAGGGTGATTTTAACCAGCTTGAAGATGTTTTAGTATGCCTAACATTTTGAGCAGTTGTTAATAGAATGAGTAATACCACGTGTTATCAGCCTTCACAAATTTGTCATGGCAGTGGCCCTGATGGTTTTGACAATTTCATGATGATAAATTTTGGCTGCTTCATGTAAATTGAATCAGAAACGAATTCCTAAGAACACAAAACTGAAACCCCTGAGACCATGCTCTACTACACACTGTTCATCATGATTCCTCAAATCTCTTGTTATAAGCTGTTCATTGCTATTGTAAGGTAACGAATGTGTAAATACACACACACAGACTTTCTGTGTATTCGTTTGTTACGCATTTTTTATTTTTCTTTACTTCACAGAATGGTGAGGTGGTTAAGACTGGCAGGGACATCTGGAAATAGTCTAGTAGTCCAACCCCAGTGCTCAGGATTAACAGCTGTGAGGGGGAGCCGGGTCCTCTACTTCCCCAGGCATGCCGGGGTCTGCTAAATCCTCACGTGGTCAGGAGAAAAGTAATGCAGCACTCCGAGGCAGTCAGAGTTTAAAAAAAAAAAGCCTTTAATTACCTGTGTCCAAGGTATTTAAGCCCTTCGGGAAGGGTCCGGGAGGTAGGGTGTGACAGGGTAAGGGTTCAGGGGTAGCGGTGTGGTTTGGGGGCACAGGGGCCAATAAGGGAGCAGGAGGACCAAAACCCAGTGGGAACCCAGGAATAGGGAATGACAGGTGATACATCCAATAAGGTCGGGAGGGGGGCGGGGCTGGATACCTGGGTAAAAGGAACCGTTTTCCCATGTGTGCAGAGGGTTCTTTCTGGGGGTTACAATGTAAACGGGAAAGCATGTACATAAAAGACGCGGGTAATGTTAAATTCTAAAGTCTCTGGTCCTTTGGAAGTTGCCACAGTGGTGGTCTTGTCTCTAGGGGTTTCTTTTTCCACGATGTATAGTCTGGATAATTCTCTGTTTCACATGTGCTGTGGCAGAAGTCTTTCCCAACACAGGATTATCTGGTGCCGATTACTTTGTGGCAATGTTCATTAAGTTTTGAGTAACTCCAAGGACAGAGACTCTCTGTCCTCTCTGGAACCTCTTGCAGTGTTTGGCACCTGTACAGTATGTAAGTTTTCCCTTGTGTTCAGGTCTCCAGTTTGTGCCCATTGTATGTTGCCTTCTCACTGGACAGAAATGGGAATACTGACTCAGTGGTCTTTCCTCCCCTCAGGGAATTAATAGATATTGATAAGACTCCTCCCACCACACCCTGAGTCTTCTCCGTGCTGAATAGTCCCATCTCTCTCAGCCTCTGCTCAGATGTCAGATGCTCCAGGCCCTTAAATATCTTTGCAACTCTTTGCTGGTCTTAGTCCAGTATGTCTGTGTCATACTGAGGAGTCTGGAACTGTTGCAGCATTTCAGATGTGTTTCAGCAGTGCAGAGAAGAGGATCATGTTCCTGAGCCTGCAGGCCATACTTTTCCTTAAACAGCCCAGGATGCACTTGAAAGGATTGTCTTCAGTAATTTGTTTCTTCAGGTCTTATTTTAAACTTCTGTGCAACATTAGATATGTAGTCTGGAAAATATTTTCTACTATTTTCTAAATTCTGGGTTTTTCCATTTCCAAACTATATTAGCTTGAAACAGTATTCATTATATTTAGTGACATTTCAGAGACAGTAACAGAAAATGGGGTATTGGAATGGAGATATTTGCTTCATCTGATTCTTACAAGGTTGGGAAATATTGAGGCTGAGTAATTGTTAGTTATCAGTTTAATTTGGTATCTTTTTTTCTATTTCGTTCATGCCTTATTCTCCTAGTGGTTAAACACCCAACTCGTTAAGACACATTTTACCAGAAATATAAAAGTGGTATTCCTCTGCTATATTAGACTTGGTTTTTAAGCACTTGAGTCCTAATTTCAAGTAACTTTCCATGTTGAATTCATGCTGCTTAAGGTTTTGGGTTCTTTTAGTTTTGATTGTCTCCAAGGGCAGTGCTTTGTCTCCTGTCCTTTTTCCTATTATTTTATTTCTTTTGGATCTTTTTCAGATTTTTTGTGCCACATTCCAAATTTGTAGAAAATCTGCTAAACTTTTACGTCAAGGAAGCACGTATTTTGTCTAGCATTGCTGATCTTTTACTACAAGGTTTGGATTTTTTTGCTGTTTCTTTTTGTTGTTTTGGGGTTTTTTGTTGCTTTTGGGAGTTTTTTTGTCTTGATTTTTTTTTTTAATTTACTTTCCATCTGCTTTCCCTCTTCATATGTGGAGTAGAATTTAGTAACAAGGTCAGTCTGAAAGTTTTGGTTTATCTAAGTTTTTCTTTTTTCTATTCTTTTTATCTATCTCTCCAGCATAAGGAATTTAGGACAAAAGGTTTTTGCTTCTTCAGACGATGTCACATCTTTAAGCTGCTGTAACTGAAATGTTTCCTCTGCTTTTATCTGGGAGTAGGTTCAAATGCAAAGGATGCTATTATGCAGATGATTGCAACTTTTTTTGCGTGCTGTTAACTATTCTTGGTGGCTAGTTTAGTACTTTTCTTTGCAGGTTCATCTTGTCCTGTGTATATACTGCTAACGTGACCCTGTGATGCTCAGTAAAGCGTTCATTTAGTTACAAAGAAAAAGATTTCTTGTTTACACAATAGTACTTTAAAGGTGGTGCTATTTCAGTGCATATTTTGTTGAAAATTGTGAGTTATGTGAGGAACTGTATTGCCTGTAAGGTATGTTATGCTCAATGGGGCTGGTGCTGGTTCATATTTTTCCCATGCAGTACACTGTATAATATATCTGTGCTTTTCTTGTATTAATTTTTGTCTTTCTGTCTTGACATGATCAGCTGCTGTAGAGGTTAACATAAAGTAAGAATTTTGACATAGTCTCTAGTACACATTTATATTGTTTACATGACTTTTTATGGTTAGACATTAACAATCAGATAATAAGGTGACATTCTAAGGTAAAATAATTCAATGGATTCTGTACCTTTTTTCCTGTAATTACAGTTCATTTATCTGTAAGCTCTGTTATAGCTGTTACTTTTCATTAGCTACCACACTATTCAAATCAATAAGATGTTTTTAACAGCAATGTTCTCTCGAGAAAGGCATCTAATTGCAGTCTGAAAGATGTATGAAAAGTTCACTAGTTCCTGTGACTTAATGGTTAATCATAATTTCTGAGAGTGATTATTTATAAACGTTAGTCCAAAGAATGATAAGAGCGGCCTTAAGGGAAGTCCTTTGTAACTCATTTTAAGTAATATTTGGAATGATAAGCAAATCCCAGAAAATGAGAAAAGTGCTGATGATGTGTCAGAAAAAGGGAGTGATTCAATCCCAACAATGGTCTAGCTGACTGTCACAACTTGGGTAAAATAAAGGGATCCTAATGGAAAATTCTGTGAATAAAATTAAATGATTGAATAAACTCTGTTTATATATTGAGTTTGCTTCATTGCAGTTACTGCTTTGGTATATAACAGATGCAAGATTTTATGAAGGGAGTACTTTAAAATCTCGTTCAGACTTCAAGAGTGTTTAGTATCAGTAAAATAGCCATGTCATGAGGCATGTAATATCTTTCTGAAAATGTTTTAGGTAACAGATTTTAGGAATTATAGTCTTCCATAAATACTTCTTAGGAGTGATCTTGGGAAAGTGTTAAATCATTACTAGTAACATTTTGTTTCAACTCAAGATCGGTAAAACAATAAAGAATATGTTTGATGTCATCCAGTTATTTGGCAAGTTAGATCTGTAGTCTAAAAAACTAAATTTTAAAAGCAGGTCAGGTTTTCAGTACTGAAACAAGAAATTTGGGGGAAAATGGGGAACTTTCTGAGAAGCTGCCACTCCAGGAGTGTCTGTCCTATGGAATTTGGCTTGCATAATGCTTGCGTAAATGGAGATTTTAAAAATTGAATGGAACAGAGAAATTGCAAAAAACCCTTTGGGTTAGAATCAAAATTCCATAGCAAGAGACTCTGTTAAGCTTGTTTAGTTTACCAGAAGAAAGAGACAGTGCTTGAGTGTGGTATCTACATAAGGGAAAAATAGAGACAAAACATAACACACAAAGGCATAATAACAACTAGAAACTAGTGACTGAAGCCTGAAGGCAAAGAAATTCAAGCTGGCCATAAAGTACAAAGGACAGTGACAAGCCTTTCAGACTGTCACAGCAACTGATGGATTCTTTAGCTCTTAATTTGTATGTTGGCATGGATGCCTTTCTGTAAGATCTGTTATGGTTAAAGGCAAATTAGTGGTCTTAGAGGTTGAAGGAAGCTGAAGAAAATAAAAGACTGTTTAAGTGGACAACGTTCTGATTTTGAGAACCTGCCTACCCTGAAACAGTCAAACCTTCCAGAATAAAATCAGGAATTTATAGTAGTGGGGTTTTGTTTGTTTGGTTTCGTTGTTTTTGTTAAACTAGGTTGTTTCTCCAGTCTCCTCCTCTTCCGCTTGTTTTTTCTGGACGTTTGAGTTTAGTGGTACTTGACAGATCTCTGTTCAATCACACATTCTGCACCTACAAAAATTTAAGATAGTTTTCCTCCTTAGGGATTTCTTCAAACAGGTCAGAAATGTGGTGTTTTCAGTGAAATGGACAAAGAATTTTACAAGCTTGGTTTAGAATGATTGAAGTTTCCTTAGTCCCTGTCTTTGAGTGGTTACTGCTAGAACAGGGTGTTTAGTAGGGGGTTAAATCAACCTCAGATGCATCTGTTCAACATCACTGAAGTAGTTCATGAAACAGGTAGAATTTAATTTTTTCAAGGACTTTTCTTAATAACATGGCAAGTAAAAGCTATGAGTGCAGAGGGCAAAAGACTCGAGAATAAAAAGAGAACAGCTGCTCCACAGATTTTTTTCTACTGGAGGTCATCTCAGTATTAGAAAAAGGAACTAAACATTTGAGTAAGTTCCTCAAAAGTGTGGTGGAATCCCTTCACTGGAAATATTGAAGGCTCATCTTGGTGGCACCTTAGCTTACCAGATGTAAGACCCTCTTAAAACTTAATGAAACAGAGTCCCAAGAGAAGGTTGGAGACCAGATAATTTCCAGAGATTGTTTCCAACCTTGCCTGCTCTGTGATCCTGTAGTTAGAGCTGCTTGGCAATCTTGGCTCTGGGCAGAGACAGCAAGGCTTTTTAATATTTTTATATAANATATTGGATTTTCAACTTTTAAAGCTGAACCAGTAGAGAAAATGAAATTCCTTTTTATCTTTGTTCGTTTTATTCTTTTGTAAGAGAAGGTAAAATATCAACTTATATGGAAAAAAAAATGCAAGTATGATACAATCAGAATTTTAATATAAAGTTTCTTTAAAAATTGATCTAAAATAAATAATATGCTGCTTTATGATGATGCAGCAGAAGCAAATGTGTGGACTGCATGTGTCTCTCAGGGCTATTTGCTTTGCTTGCCAGATACTTGAAACGAAGCAGTGCTTAGTTCAGATGGCTGGTTCTGCCTCTCAGGCAGAGGGCAGAACAAAGACACCTGAGGTGCTATATTGGTAAAACTGGGAGAAGTTAAAAACATTGGGGAAACTGGTGTTTTACAGCAAGAAAAGCTTTGGCCAGAGCTATAATGTGGATTTCTTGGGGCAGACATTGCTGAAAAGAAGAGGTATGTATACTATGGGAATTTGGGGTATTTTAGTCTGATTCTGAAATAAGGAGTCTAGCTGATGAACTGATGTCTTCATGTCTTTGATGTCTGAGTAGCCCTGGATGCTTTTCTCAGTTGTGTGTGATTTGATTCCACATAGCATACATCTGTTTTGAATATTTATGTCTATATCTATAGTTATATGCGTTAGAGGTGTAGTAGTCAGGTGGAGTGGCGATACTTCTTTGCATGTTCACGTTCTAGAAGGTGTTGGAGGAAAAAGGTGTGTTGCAGAAAGCTGAGTGCACCTCTTACCTTTCTTTAGTCTCTTTGTGCACCTACTCATCATGGAGTCTGAAGTAGAATCAGAAATACCTTGCTGTGTATGAGGATCTGTTCCATAGGTCTGGGTTCACTACATTTCCAGCTGATTTGTATGCGTTCTTTTCAGAAGTCTTCGGTTAATGGCAGACAGTGCTGAAAGTCACACTGTTACTGAAGAGCAAAAGGGGGAGAGGGGGAAAAAGGGATTTTTCAAGTACATGACACATAGGAATCTGTCTGGGGTTTTTTAGCAGCTTTTGATGGTAGCCTAAGCAGAAGCTATTTCCCTGGAGTTTTCCAGTTTCTCTCTCTCTCTCTCTCTTTCTCTCTCTCTCTCTCTCTCTCTTTCTCTCTCTCTCTCTTTCTCTCTCTCTCTTTCTCTCTCTCTCTCTCTCTCTTTCTCTCTTTCCTCTCTCTCGTGCTCTCTTTCCTTTTCTTGCTCTCTGGAAAATTGTTTCAGTGTCTCTCCTAAGAGAAGACTCTTTTAATAATCTTTGAATTTTTCTGTGTTCAGAGGCATTTTTCTCTCCCAGCTGACTCACAGGGTTGCTTAAGAGAAGGCGACATTAAGAGTAAAAATTCTGTCTTTGTCCTGTAACTGCTTAATACGTACGGAGATGATGCTCTTGAGAGTCAGTCTTTTCCACTCCATCTTTCAAGTCAAAATCCTATTAAAACTAACAGTATAATACAACCCATCCAAAACAAGGGTTTTTTGTAAAGTATCACAGGGAAATTTCAGTTATGTTATAAAGTAATATTGTACCAAGTCCTTCTAACTTATGCTTGTAACATATACTGCCACAAAAATCTGATTCTGTAATTAAAGAGCATCTCACACAATTGTTTTCCAAATAATTTTATTGCTTCAACATTTCTTTCTGTCCTCATCAGCTCAGATATAACACCATGTGCTAATGGAAAGTAAACCATCCACTGAATATAGCATTGTTACATGTTGCATGGACTTTTCCTGAGGCTTCAATTGCAGGGTGTTAGTTCTCTAGAAACATTCATTCTTTGAATTTTCCCTAGTATCTCCTGATTAGGAAGGATTCTCTTTGACCTTTTAGAGGTGAAGGCATCTTGAAATGAATGTCATGCTCTTCAGTATACATTCATCTTGGGTGCTGAGATGGAGAAAGCTAGGGAATGTTCTTTGAAGTTCTTAAAGCAGGAATCCAGTGGTCTACAGCCCTGAGAATTAAAGAAAATCAGCTGGGCTGAATGCCCAGAAAATGAGAAATACACAAAAAAAGGTTATCTGAAAACATTTTATTTTTCAGGAATTGGGTAATAGTCACGTGGAAATTCCTTCTCATAACAGAATTCTGTGGGCAGTATTCTCCTGCCTTCATTGCAGAATCACTTTTTGTGTCCCCAGAGTTGATGGCCTGATTCATTAAATAACTGCCCTTCTGCATCAACAGAAGTAGGATCATCTGTACACCTAATGATTGATATTCTGCATATTTTAGAAAGTGTTGTATTATGTGTTGTTGTGGATTAGCCAAAGTAGGCAGCCAAGTCCTTACCTCAGTGAGAAAACTTGTGTGTTGAAATAAAGACAACTTTATAGGGAAAGCAAAAGCTGTGCACACAAGCAAAGCAAAATAAGGAATTGAGATATGCAGCCATTTCCATGAAAGCACAACTTTATCATGTGTAACAGTAACTTGGGAAGATAAAACACCATCAATTTGCATGTCCCCTGTTTTTTCCAACTTTTTATTGACAAGTGTGATGTCATATGGTTCAACTGCCCTGGCTGTGTCCCCTCCCACCTTCTTGAGCGCCCCCAGCCTGCTGGCTGGCAGGGCAGTATGTGAAACAGAAAAGGCCCTAATGCTGCTGAACGCTGTTTAGCAGTGTTATCAGTGCTGTTTTCAGCACAAATCCAAGCCATACAAGCTATTCGATGAAGAAAAGTAGCTCTATCGTAGGGAAGACAACTATGACTATTCAAACCTGTTGCTACTTCAGAAGAATTCTTGATGACCATTTTGAACCTTGTGTTTGGTTGATATACTGTGGCCGTTTGGCCCTGGCTGAATGCCCAGTGTCCAGCCAAACCGCTGCAGGCCTCTGCCACCTTTTCTCCTTTCAGAGGGAAAGAAAAAAACCAAACAGCTAAACTAGGAATTTACGCCTAGAGATAAGGTCCAGAGAAGGTCTAATTAACTTTGGTCGGCAAGGGAGACTCAGAATAATTCTTAAGTTTATTACTAACAAGCTAAGAACCAAAAATAGGAAATAAAACAGTCTTAGAAACCCTTTTTTCATTACCCCTCAGTCTTCCATGTTCTCCCTCCTCTCTGCAACAGGGAGTGGAAGG
>WBMV01003781.1:0-19177 GCA_013396655.1 Campylorhamphus procurvoides | reverse complement strand
TCTCTCTCTCTCTTTCTCTCTCTCTCTCTCTCTCTTTCTCTCTTTCCTCTCTCTCGTGCTCTCTTTCCTTTTCTTGCTCTCTGGAAAATTGTTTCAGTGTCTCTCCTAAGAGAAGACTCTTTTAATAATCTTTGAATTTTTCTGTGTTCAGAGGCATTTTTCTCTCCCAGCTGACTCACAGGGTTGCTTAAGAGAAGGCGACATTAAGAGTAAAAATTCTGTCTTTGTCCTGTAACTGCTTAATACGTACGGAGATGATGCTCTTGAGAGTCAGTCTTTTCCACTCCATCTTTCAAGTCAAAATCCTATTAAAACTAACAGTATAATACAACCCATCCAAAACAAGGGTTTTTTGTAAAGTATCACAGGGAAATTTCAGTTATGTTATAAAGTAATATTGTACCAAGTCCTTCTAACTTATGCTTGTAACATATACTGCCACAAAAATCTGATTCTGTAATTAAAGAGCATCTCACACAATTGTTTTCCAAATAATTTTATTGCTTCAACATTTCTTTCTGTCCTCATCAGCTCAGATATAACACCATGTGCTAATGGAAAGTAAACCATCCACTGAATATAGCATTGTTACATGTTGCATGGACTTTTCCTGAGGCTTCAATTGCAGGGTGTTAGTTCTCTAGAAACATTCATTCTTTGAATTTTCCCTAGTATCTCCTGATTAGGAAGGATTCTCTTTGACCTTTTAGAGGTGAAGGCATCTTGAAATGAATGTCATGCTCTTCAGTATACATTCATCTTGGGTGCTGAGATGGAGAAAGCTAGGGAATGTTCTTTGAAGTTCTTAAAGCAGGAATCCAGTGGTCTACAGCCCTGAGAATTAAAGAAAATCAGCTGGGCTGAATGCCCAGAAAATGAGAAATACACAAAAAAAGGTTATCTGAAAACATTTTATTTTTCAGGAATTGGGTAATAGTCACGTGGAAATTCCTTCTCATAACAGAATTCTGTGGGCAGTATTCTCCTGCCTTCATTGCAGAATCACTTTTTGTGTCCCCAGAGTTGATGGCCTGATTCATTAAATAACTGCCCTTCTGCATCAACAGAAGTAGGATCATCTGTACACCTAATGATTGATATTCTGCATATTTTAGAAAGTGTTGTATTATGTGTTGTTGTGGATTAGCCAAAGTAGGCAGCCAAGTCCTTACCTCAGTGAGAAAACTTGTGTGTTGAAATAAAGACAACTTTATAGGGAAAGCAAAAGCTGTGCACACAAGCAAAGCAAAATAAGGAATTGAGATATGCAGCCATTTCCATGAAAGCACAACTTTATCATGTGTAACAGTAACTTGGGAAGATAAAACACCATCAATTTGCATGTCCCCTGTTTTTTCCAACTTTTTATTGACAAGTGTGATGTCATATGGTTCAACTGCCCTGGCTGTGTCCCCTCCCACCTTCTTGAGCGCCCCCAGCCTGCTGGCTGGCAGGGCAGTATGTGAAACAGAAAAGGCCCTAATGCTGCTGAACGCTGTTTAGCAGTGTTATCAGTGCTGTTTTCAGCACAAATCCAAGCCATACAAGCTATTCGATGAAGAAAAGTAGCTCTATCGTAGGGAAGACAACTATGACTATTCAAACCTGTTGCTACTTCAGAAGAATTCTTGATGACCATTTTGAACCTTGTGTTTGGTTGATATACTGTGGCCGTTTGGCCCTGGCTGAATGCCCAGTGTCCAGCCAAACCGCTGCAGGCCTCTGCCACCTTTTCTCCTTTCAGAGGGAAAGAAAAAAACCAAACAGCTAAACTAGGAATTTACGCCTAGAGATAAGGTCCAGAGAAGGTCTAATTAACTTTGGTCGGCAAGGGAGACTCAGAATAATTCTTAAGTTTATTACTAACAAGCTAAGAACCAAAAATAGGAAATAAAACAGTCTTAGAAACCCTTTTTTCATTACCCCTCAGTCTTCCATGTTCTCCCTCCTCTCTGCAACAGGGAGTGGAAGGTTTGCAGTCAGTTGTTGCTTCCAGCTGCTTCCAATGTAGTCCAAGACCCTTTTGGGCAGCAGTTCTTTCAAATCTGTATTCTTGTGGATTTTATTGTGGACTGCAAGGGGACAGCTTGCCTCACTGCAGTCGTCAGCACTGCTATACTGGAGTCTATAGCTCTGAATCATTTCCCTGGGATCCCTCCCACAGGGAGACAGTCTTCTGCTCTCTCATGGGTCACTCCATTGGATGCAGTCTCTCATGAGTAAGCTGTACTTGCTTCAGCATAGGGTTCTCCCTCCATGGGCCATGGCCACAAATCTCTTGCAGAACTCTGCTCCGTCTTGGGGCCTCCCATGAGGTAGCAGCCTCCTTCATGCATCCCCCTGCTCCAGCATGGGGTCTTTGCACACTGATGGCATCTTATGGGCTTTGAGGGGACTCATATCACCATGGCCCTCACCATGGTTGTCAGGGAAATCATAGCTTTGAGTCCTTTCCCTGCTCCCGTAGGGTCCCTCCTCCTCCTCCTCCTCCTGCACTGACCTTGATATCTGTGGTGTTAATCCATGGCTGCAAATTTCAACTGCACAACAACTCCTCAGTTCTTAAATATGTTTCTCTCACAGGGGTGGATCAAAAGCAGGTTTTCTCTTGGAGCTGAATATCATTGGCTCTACAGGGGAAACTTCTAGCAGCTTCTAATGTAAGCCACTCTTCTCCTTATCAAAAAACTCGGCTAGAGAAACCTATGATATATTTAAACTTCACAGAGGCTATGTTGAGGTTGTGATGCCTCTTTTTCTTTTACTTCAAAACGTTTATTTGCTCGTGTTGACATGCGTAGGTTTATGAAGGTCATTTACAGCATTCAAGGAAGTTAAACAATTAAAATTTCATGGTGTGGAATTCCGTTGACTCTGCCTTGTGTAAATAACTATGTTGCCAGTATATATTGCTAATGGATATAACTCCTAGTGCTCTGCTATTTGAACCTACAGAGTAAATAACACTGGAAGGTAGTTGCTGTGCAAATCAACCTTTAGTGTTGACTGCAGTCATGTATTTTATCAGCTGGTTCCGCCACTATTTGGTAGAATGCAAAGATCTAACAAGATTTGCGAGCTGTGAGACCATTGCCAGTTTTTGTGTATTCTAAGGGGTTATAGATCATGCTCTTCCAGCATTTATTGCTCCCCTCTTGTGCATCTTCCCTCTGCCTTCAGTAGCTGTGTGAAGCATGGTCTAGGCAACTGTGTAAATTTTCTGGAAATTCTAGTCGTGGTAGGTCTATATTAAATGTGTGAGAAAAGCCCTTTTAACTTCAGGAGATCTGGGCAGGCTTTAAGGGTAATGGCAAAGAGGCACACACTGCTAAGCTGATCCTTTAATCCTAAATTTCTGATCTTTGCAACATGGAGATGCTGTAGTTGCTCATTAACATCAGAATTGAGCACAAGAAACTGTCTCTGAACCTTCTTCTTATACAAGAGGTAGACATTTTAGCTGAACCTTTTCAAAGTGGTTTAGCCTAAAGCCCATTGGAAATAGTTGGCTTTCAGAGCTGAAGTTGGGCAAACCTATAACCATTTGAAAATATGGACTTTTAAGTGAGGGGAAAACCTTAATTGACAAAGTTGTTATGGATGCCATCTGTAGTGCCCTAACAGCAGGAAAAGATAAAATCTAATTAGAGAGAAAATACTCCTAAGATTAAATTAGGGTGTTTTTTTCTCTGTTGATCCATTTCAGAGAAGGGACTGTCACCCAGCCACCTCTTCAAAGAAAACCTGGTCTTAGTCATCAGGCACAGTGCACAAATCTAATCCATACTTGCTCCAAACTTGCTTGGATTGTCAGTTTACAAAGAGGAAGACTAATTCAGCTGTGTTCTAATGAAGCCGTGCAATATAAAGAAGCATTCTGATAACAGCTCTTCAGATTGCATCTAGATAAACTTGAAGGACTTGTGCTGTTTAAAAATACTTGTGTGTTTTCCTTTTATGTTGCATTTGTAGTGTCATCAGCATTACAATTATTTATGGCCTTTATTTGGAATATTGACTTAGTTTCAGGTATTGGTAATTTAGAGCAAAATCATGCTTTTTTATCACATTTCTGTCTGCATTTGCACAATGAAGAGTAATTGAAGTGTGTTGAAATGTGTGCATGTGTGACATATGTATGGTATATGATGTGGTGCCTAGTTTGATTTGAAAAATAGGACTGTTACTCCATCAAAAGCTCTGTGGTCCAAACTTCTAGTACTGCTTTACAGGCAAGAATCTTAAATATGTGTGTATATTCCCTTATGTGTGCATAGGTCTGCTGGTTTTAATTGTTGATGGGAAGAGGAACTTTTGTAGTGAATTCAATGACGATTTGTTTGTGAATCCACCAGTTCTGCTGTTGCATAAATAGGGGTATAATGAAAATGCAGCCTTGTTCTCTCATGTGAAACTATGAAACCAGAATATTTCTGCTGTTAGATAATTTTAAATATTGCTGGGGATACAGTTGAAGAGGCAAAGAATATATATAAGATGTTTTGTAACAGAATACTTAAGTTTGCATGTGTAGGCAAGATACATACAAAAAAATATATGTAAACTTACTGACTCTTAAGTATTTCTTCAGGTGAAATAGTAATTTGTGGTTTAGGAAGAATGCTTGCTGTATGTAGCTAATGCAAAAAAAATCATAGGAACATGTTTTTAAAAGAATGATCTAAGTAATTGTACAAAAGAACACATTCGAAGTCAGTATTTATTGCAAGAAACTTGATGATGGCATTTGGGAATTACAAATTTTCGAATTTTGTTTGGGGAGAACTACCCAGTTTCTATGATTAGAATAGTTTGAACTTGGGCAATCATGAAAAATTATCATTGTAATTTTCTAGTACTTCTAGTAATATTAACGTAAATTAGTTTCTTTTCTTAATGAGTTACTAGAATGTATGGGGTTTTGTGCTGCAGATGTACAAACAAGATGGACAAGATTTTGTATTTGGTAGTCTTTTGTCAGTGGACTGTTTGGAAGCATCTGAGAAAAGTGTTTAATACTGTCCATGTGTGTGAATCAACATTTGAGTAATTTTAATATTTATCTTGATGACATCATATGGTAGAAAATACACAAAAAAACTCAGTGGTTTTGCAGTTATTTTTGTGATCGCCTTTGTGCTAACATGATTAAAGTGTTAGCCAAAAGATACACATTTTAACTGAATCGTGTTGAATTATTTTAGAATTTGCAGGGTACACAGTCTCAAGAGTTTTCCTCATGAAGTTGTGTCTTTAAAAGACTTTGGTAGTGTACTGTCATTTCCCATCAGCTTAGTCTGAACAGCCTTCTACAAAAGAAGATGTCAAAGTCTGCCATAGTTCTCATTTGTAAAATGGATTATTGGACTTTTTAGGCCCTCAGGTTTAAAAAACGAACTACAACAGCCCCTCAGACCCTCACCTTAGTTAATAAATACCACTCCTTAAGTTGCAGTATTATTCCTTAATCTACCAGAAAATGTTTAATGTAATAGTTTTCTCTAAAGACAACAGACAAATAGTCTTTGTTATGCGTATTATTTTTTTTTTCTGCTGTCTTTACAGTGAACTGCTGTTACTTTAAAGAAACCATTTTGGGGTTCTTTCTTACATGTGTAAGTATTAGGGAACCAGTAGCAGAGTTGGTGAATCCTATTGCTCTGTTTGACAAATTGCTACAGAGGTAGAGTTGATGCAACATCATCTATGATAAAGTGTATGGGGGAGAAGTATAAAACAAATTGGCAATGACTGACAGATAAAACAAAGAACCAAAAAAAGATTAAGGTAATAAGAATTAGATGCACAGAAGTCTTTTTATTGAGAAGGAAGAAACGGTGATTGTGATATGGTAGTTCACTCCCATGGTGTCAGATTCAAGATGAAAGAGACTGGATTTGAGTATCTGTATTGCCCTCTGTACAATAGGAGAAATTTAGAATTAGATTTTGTATGTAAATTCTCATCTTGAATACACTGAAGTTTTTAGTATGGCTCTGTACATTACAATTCTGATTTTCAATACCAGCAATGTATTGTGGAAATAACGGTGGTTTAAAACTGTGTGTTTCATGTAGTTTTACTAAAGCAAAACCATATAGTACAATGAGAACAACAAAGTGAAGTTAATTGATGAAGAAAATCTGTAAAGATTGTGCAAATTCTCTTGATTATATTTTGTTTTTTCTTGGAGCTTCTACTTTGGACCTTCAAGTGTTGTGCTTCTCTAGAGGCTTATCATTTACTGGTTGTGCTTGTTCAAAAGTAAACTGGCAGGAGAAATGAACCCAACTCAAGAGAGTTTAGAAGTCAGAGTCACAATTTACTAAAAAGATTACAATAAATACAATATTACAGAGAAAACTGGTTTCAACCCACAAAGACAGATGTATAACCCAGCACCCTGGGACAAGAACAGAATGCTATTTCTTAGTCCCTGTGTTGGCCTCCATGTGGTCACCCTGAGGGCAAAGTAAAAGGAAAGGAAAACCTGTTGGTCGGGATGATGGTCACAGTTCTGTCAAAGTGATGGTCGCAATTCTATCAAAGAAGTGATCACGGTTGTTTTTTCTGTGGCATAAACAGTAGCATATGACATCTGTTAAGAGAGAAATCAGTAGATTGGTTAATTTCCAACTCTTTTTCTCTTGCAGATTGTCCTTTCAAGATTAATCTGCATTTACTTCAGTATTTTACATCTGTTGACAGTTTGGTTAGTGATGGCTCAGGTCCAGCAAGGAGGTCCAGATGAAAAAGAGAAGACCACGGCATTAAAGGGTATGAATCTTTTTGCCTTTTTTACATATACTGACATTTCAGAAAAAATGAATAAGGAAAGGAAAATAGTTCGATATAGGTATGCGTTAGAGCTTGGGAATTACAATACTGGAAGAGACTTTTAGTCTATCTGTGCTAATGCTTACTGTGTAATGGTCTATCCATTATCAGCATTTTCATAAAATAATATAAAATGTAATTAGCTATGGTAAGCTAAATTAATATCCATTAATTTTTTAAATTTTTGTAATGATCCTTTGAGAAAGTTGACTAGTGCTTTTGTGTTCTTAGTTTTTGGGAGTTTTCATTTAATTTGTATGATGCTTTTGTTTTATAGTTAGACAGTCATAGTTTTTAAAAGTGTCTAGACTTTTAACAGGGAAAAAGTTTTCGGGACATTTATTTCCATATTGGTTTTATAAACTTCCCTTTGTATTATATGTTTTAAAAAATAAATGGACCTAAGTGGCTGAGTGGAAAAAAAAACTTATATGAATACATGCATAGATAGTGGGTTTCAATTTTGGAAGTACTGTGGAGTTGGTTAGACCTACAAATGAGCTAATCAAACATTGGATTTAAAGTACTTGCATCACACATTTGGACTCTAAATTTGTATTTCAAAGGAGAAAAAAAAATGTAATTTACAAATCCAGTGCACATCCTGGATTTCTACTAAAGCATTATTAGAAATTTATGTTCTTTGTGATGATAGATGGTGTTCCTTCAGTTGCTGTGTTTTTGTGAAATGTTTGGTGAAAACCTTTGTAGTGCTTTTATGAAACCTTCTACTAATTCTGTCAAATTAGTATATTTTGGGCAAGTTATAGTTCATGTTTGAAAAAGTAAAACTTCCATTTTATACATGGCATTGATTTGATCTTAGTGAAGGATTAGTGTCATTGATGTGATTGAGTGATCTCCCACTGGGATGTAGAAGGTCTCTGGAAGATCACTCAATTTTCATCTCTGTTGAACTGTCTCAAATTGAGTTTTAAAGTCCAAGATCTTAAGTGAGAGTGGTGGGTCAGATCTTGAAAGAATCTCAAAGTTGTAAGAACACTTTAGCTAGTTGAAAAGTTGCAGAGGAAGAAAGCAACTGTGTCAGTGATTGCAGCACAGATCAAGGGCAGTCTTCCTCAATGACTCTGATGGAAGCTGTAAATTATGACAAACTGTGCATACTGAAGATAAGCTTTCATGTACTATTGTCCTTGCTACTCAAGAGATGGATATTCTATTATATAGTAAGTGACACTTTTGTGTAAACACATTTCCAAATAAGTCTCAGTAAGAAGACATGAAAACTCCCATGCAACTAAATTCTAGAGGTGTGGTGCGACTGGATTCTCTTCACCGAGGAAAGACTATTTGCTACCTTGATGTTCTGAAAGGATAGAGAAAGAAAGGGCATACTTTTTACATCCTATTGTGAAAGACTTCTCTGATGAATTTCTTTTCTTTTTCTTATCATTTTGTTGAGAACCAAAGCAACTCCCACAGAGCTTTCAAGGGACAGTGCACAAGAACAAGTGTATGATTGCTTATGTGAATTGAGTTTCATGGGATTTGTTGTTAAACAGATGTGATGGTTGAGAAAGACAGATTTAGAAATTGTCCAGTCAACATCTGATGGTATATAGCCATTTAGATACCAGAGATGCCCAAATACGATAATACTTTTTTGAGAGAGATTGAATTCCAATGGCCATACCAGATGGCTTTTGGTCCTCCAGCTTTGTCCACTGAAATCACTCACAGAGGGAAGGCTGAAGACTGTCATATGTATGCTGGAATGACTGTTGAATGAACTGGAAGAGTTATAAAAGACAAGGTCAAGGAACTACCAAGAATGTTGAAGATAATTTTCAGTACTTTTCAAATATTTTAAACAGTAGAAATTTCAAAGGGCTAAATGTGTCAATACTACACGTAGGTAATGTGGGTAACCTGCTGGCAAGAAGGCTAAGCAAAAATAATGGTGCAAAACCTGTAAAAGTAATTGTTTTAAGTAATGAAAGGGTGGAAACATAGTTAATGCCAACCCAAGCTTAAAGAAAACGAGTCTTTTCAAACAGTTTTCTTTGAGCTATAACTCTGGATAGTAAAGATAATAATTCAGTATACTTGAATACTTAATACATTTCCTTGATAATATGTGGTATATTGATTTATGAAACAGTAATAGTTCAAAGCCAGTGTAGTGCTCTTGAACAGAATGTTTGTGGGGTCTTCAAATTCATCTGTGAGGGAGAAGGAAAATATATTTTGGTGGAGTGGTGCTGAATTGTTTCTTCATGATTTTTTTATTAATAATCAAAAAATATGTCAGAAGGATAGCACCAGGTTGTGCGGGTGATAAGCAGTGAGGAGAGATGATTGTACACTGTTATCTTTGCATGAAGTAATTGTTTGGTAGTTACATGTAAGCAAAGGATGTCTGTGTCATGGCTTGCTATAACATGAATGAGAGTTTACCCTGAGAGCTATTAAAGGAGGATGGTTGAGAGAAAGATTCAGATATGTCTACTTGAGTATTAAAGGAAGGGCTAAGAGCTGGTGTGGTCACGCAGCTGGTAAATGCCTGTGAGGTGATGTGCATCAGATTATCTGAACTCCTCAAGAAGGCAGTCAAGACTTTATCAATGATTTGATGTTGAAGCTAGGTTTATTTTAAAAAATAAATTATATATGATTTTATGATTATATCATTCTATGAATTTATGTATTATGCATACCAGAGATTTCTAACATTGAGGTAATGAATCATTGAAACAAATCACTATATCTTTGGTGACTTCTCTGTTTCTAAACATTTTTGATCAACATTAGAAATAGATAGCTAAGTAAATAAATAAATAAGGACATATACTGCCAATGAGGTCCAGCTTTTGAATCTTTAACACAATTTCCCATAACAATGTCCTATGTTTAGTAATATTGGAATATTCTTCTGCCCTTAAGATCTACAAATCTGAACAAACATATTTTGTCAGTGTTAATAGTGAAATAAAAAAGACTTAGCATTCACTGTGTAATTTTTCCCCCCCTTTTTTAGATTTATTGTCTAGAATAGACTTGGATGAACTAATGAAAAAAGATGAGCCACCGCTTGAATTTCCTGATACTCTGGAAGGATTTGAGTACATTTTTAATGAAAGTAAGTCACATATGGTTTGTAAAGACTATATTTAGAATTATGTTGAGAGGTTATCAGAACTTGAATTATACCTTATAAGTCCCTATTAGAATTTCACCCCTTTTCTGTCTTAACTTTTCTGTTAAGAATAAAATTTTAAACTTTAGTGCTCACAGACTTTTAAATCTAGCTAAGTACTATTTTTTATTTCATAAAATTAGCAAAAAAATCCCTTGTTTTATATAGTGTTGTAGATTTTTATGGTGCCTACTTTATGACTTTTTGTTTTCTGTTACAAAAGTATTGATACAAAAATTCTCAAATTGCTGTAGCATCACCATTTAAAAAACAAAATTAAAATGATCACTCATTGAGGAAATGTTTTATTTTCTGATTCATTTTATTTATGAATACAGAAAAAGTTATTATTTAGAGAATAATTTGTCTTGGCTATTTCATTAATACCACCAGTAAAATGCCTATTTATATTGATGGAAAGATGAGAAATGTAATAGACTCTCTCTTCTGGTGTGGGTCATGATTTTGCATTGCAGCCCACTGTGTCATGGCTACAAGTACTTTCAGCTAGCTCAATCTGTGTGTTAAATGAGTTAGTAGTATTTATAATTTCCAGTGCATGAATTTTAAAATCCAGCTGAGAAATACACCTATATATCAGAGCAACAGTAATACCAGACTCCAGGAAGTGGCTCTTTCAAGACTGTTTAAAACCTGTAGGACAAATGGGAATGTTTACAATTCTACCCCTTTGCAGTGCCTGTTCTGTGAACAGAGGAACTTTAGTTTCTAAATCTGCCTGTCTTACATCTTCCACTTTCAAAGAAGAAAGAAAGCTTTTCTTTAAATTATAGTCATTTATGCAACACTTAGCTTTTTAATACCCTGATGGCTTTCACAGGAAGGTACTTAGAGACTAAAAGTGTCATGAAAGTGATGCTCTTTCTTTGATGGAAGGGGTTCAGCTCTGTCACTTTTCAGCTCCTTATTTTTAGATCTGCACAGTGTCTACTGTCTTCCTTACTGACTTCAGAATTAATGGTTCATATGTGGCTGATACAAAGGGCTGAAATTTGAATTTTGAGGAATGAATTATATTACTGAATATTCCATCACTAACCTCACAGACTGAGTGATTTACATAGAACTGAGGAAAACTCATTGCGTATGCTACAGGTCAGCAAAGCAAAAAGGTCTCCATTTTGCCTTTGAATGTTTAATTCAAGTATTCAGTTGTGTACTATTACATCATAAACATACTTCTTTTTGTGATGGAAAAATACAAAAGGTTTTTACTGGATTATTTAAATCTGAAGAAGACCAGAGTTCCAGGAAGCCAAAGAAAAAAATATACCATATATTTGTTCCACTTTAATTACGGAGCAAGGCAATTTGTGTACTGTTGAATGGCATCTTTGGAGAGTAACTAGTTGAGCAGAAACAGCTGAAAATAAAGTTATGATGAAAATATGAGAAGGATATTTGGATCTGTCTGACAAAGGGATAGGAAGCTGTGGAGTAGTATTTCCTTCATGTCTAGTACATGAAGGAAGACAAATCTGAGAAAAAAATTAGAAGATAAGCATAACTGTTACAGATATCAGATCTTAAATATTTTATTTAAAACATCAAGAATCAAAGTGTAAACCTTCTGCAAAGATGTGAACTAAGCAATTTTTTTTTGTTCAAGAGGAAACATTGCTGAGAAACCTTAGTTTTATCATGTAGACATTTCAGTCTTCAAAAGGGTTAACTTGTACCTATCCCTGTTTTTAATGTTTCTCTAATTTGCTGTTTTATAATAGTCTGTGATCATAATCTGTGTTTTCTCTCATAAGCTGAAACATTACTGTTAAGATACCTGTTTTGCTCAGTTTGCTGCCTACTGGTTGCCATTTTATTATTGTTGTTTTAGCACAGTCCATGTCTTCATCAGTGTTTGGGTAAGCTATTAACTTTGATTGTAAGCAAGGCCCACTACAGGAATTTACACTGGAACATAAGAATAGCAATGAAGCACTCTGCTTCATTCTGCTGTTTTAATCTGAATGTACCCTGAGTCAAGGAGCTCCTACTTGATTTCACTGTGCCTAGGAGTTAAGATATTTACCCTAACTGTGCACATGGTTTTTTCCAGATTATTTTAGAAAGTTGTTAAGCTTGAAAATAAACGTTCCCTTCACTTTCAACTTCCAGCCCCTTTTGTACTCACGTTTCTTCATAATACAGTTGATTTTGTAATAGCAGATTTGTAGCTACAATTCGATCACCTAATTAGTACTGCAGATCAAATATTAAATGCTAATGTTTGCGTTTAAATGTTAATCCATAGAAGTTGAGACATATATATTTCTGCATGTAATTTTGCTGTCATAATTTCTGTTTAGCTTTATCTAGCAATAGGGAAGTGTATTTTGTTTTTAGGCTTCAATTATTTTCCTTAAAAGATTCTATAACCAAAATTCAGGAGAAATTCATAATACCCTGATTTTTAGATGTAGACTTATTTTAAAATTTTCAGCAATGAAATGTGTCCTACTTTTAATGAAGAAGTATACTAAATATAATGATTTTGGTTTTTTTACAGAAGGGCAATTAAGACACATGAAAACTGGGGAGCCATTTGTTTTTAATTATCGTGAAGATTTGCATAGATGGAACCAAAAGCGCTATGAAGCTCTTGGAGAGGTATATAATTTGTGTTTGTATGTATGTGTGTGTGTATATATATATATATATATATATATATATGTATTGATGTGCTATGGGCTTTGGTTTTTTTCCATGCAGAAGTGATAATTTTATATATGTTAATAAAGATTTAGTGAGGCTTCTGTCATTTAACAGATGGTATTTCAGGATTTATTGAATATTAATGCTTTAACAGTGATTTCCATTGTTTGTTATATAGCCTAAGATGTGATTTAGACTACTAGACTTTAGTATATCTTCAGAATAGAATATCATCTAGATTACATAAATCAGAATATTATACAGTGCAGTATTTTCTTTAACTTTAGTCCCCTCAGGGTGAAACATGGAGTACAAAACAGTGGCATTTTACTTTCTAGGTGAAGATAAATGCATTGGTTAGTTCACATGTTGCTAGGAGATACCAGGAGCCACTGGTTAGATTAAGGAGATATGTAATGATTAATTGATTAAATACTTGTTGGTGTATTAGATATTTGGATGCTACTAGTATTTCCTAGGCTTTTTGGAGGTATAAAAGCAACTGACCATAGTTTCTTTTCTATGTCAAATGTACTTCAATTTCAGTGCTAAGCTTTTTGTATTGCTTTAGAAGTCAGAGCATTGATTTGTTAAGAAAGGCAGCTAATCTCAGTGAATGCAAAACTGTGTGCTGAGGTCTTCTTTGCACTGTCACAACCTCCCTGCCTTACAGAAAGAACAGTCTCAGCACAGTGACCTTAAGGTAATAATGCTGCCTATGTCACAGTGGCTTTTGGTGAAAGAAGGTCCAGAGTTCTGTTCACAAACTTGGATCTTTTCTTAGAGACTATGTAATATTGCCTAGTGATTTCTGCTGGAATCATCATGGTATGTCATTCAAGAACTGCTTTTGTCCCATGTTTGTCTACTTTCGTTAGTGCTACTATTTTAGTAAGGATTAAAGATACTAATTTCCCACTTACTCTTTCTGTTGCAGTTGTTCACACTACTCAGAGATATACTTGATTATGCATGTTTAGCCATTTTGTCTTTTAGATTTTCTTGTTGTCATAGTTTACCCCTGTGGGCAGTTCAGGCCCTCACAACTGCCAGCTCACTCCCCACTGTGGAATGAGGGAAAGAATCAGAAGGGTAAAAGTGAAAAAAAATCATGGTGTGAGTTACAGTTTAAGAGGTAAAACAAAAGCCATGCACACAAACCGTATGTACAAACAAAGTAAGAAATTAATTCTCTTCATCAGTAGGCAGATGTTTACCCATGTTCAGGAAAGCAAGGCTTGCGTAAGGTGCCTTAGGAAGGCAAATGCCTTTTTCATAGAGTCCTAAAATCATTTGGTTTGGAAAGGACCTTAAAGATCACCTAGTTTCAACCCCACAGCCAGGGACACCTTCTACTACATCAGGTTACTTGAAGCCCTGTCCAGCCTGACCATGAATGCTGCCAGGGATGGAGCATCCCCAGCTTCTCTGGGCAAACTGTTCCAGTGCTTCACCACCCTCACAGTCAAGAGTTTCTCTCATACATCTAACCTAACCTTACTCCCTTCTGTTTAAAGCTATTGCCCCTTATGCTATTACTCCATGTTCTCGTCAAAAGTCCCTCACCAGCTCTCTTGTAGCTCTTTACTCTGGAAAGTGCTCTAAGGTTTGCCCAGAGCCTTCTCTTCTCCAGCCTGAAGAACCCCAGCTCTCTCAGCCTATCTTCACAGCAGAGGTGCTCCAGCCCTCTGGTGATCTGGTGCTCTGTTCTTGCTTGCTCAGCCCTTCTGTTTCATTCATATGTCATCCTGGACTCTCTGCTGGATGTGCTGTAGCTTTTCAGAATGGCTTTGTCCTGCCAGAACTTTGTTACCAGAGATTGAGGAAGCTTACTTTTTACCTCCTCATTCCTGTAAGAACTGTGGCATGAATCCCATTTGATTATGGAAGGAGACAGTAGGCGGGGCTATGCACCTGCTTCTCATATCTTTTCACTTTGTATATGTTTTCAAGAAAGAGATTATGCTGTTGCATTATCTGTTACATTATCTATGCATTTCTTCCAAGAGGAAGCAGATTCTTCCCTGGTCTGTCTGTGCAGACCTTTGTGTATGTCTGCATTGTTCAACTATCCCCATTTTGCAAGTAAGTGAGTTGGGCAAGACACAATTATAAAGATTAGTGTGTTTCTATATGTGTTCCTGTGCCACCACACCTTCCTGTGCATGTTCGGAAACATAATCAAATTTCTGATTCTCTGCATCTGAATAGTGTGTGCACAGCGTCAACCTGTAGTAGTATGAAGGACTTTTTGTGATCTTTGATTAGCCAGTAGGTGTATGTGTTCACGGAGTGGGTGCCTTACATCTGTGATGTGTCTTGTGCATTTTGCAGGTCTGAAGAATTTTTGAAAATATGTTTTGTTTATATTAATAGGTAAAAGTCAAGGAAGGCTTGAGGTCAGGTATTGTTCTACGAGAATTGTTCTAAGTTGTTTGTTTTGTGTTTTTAGGAAAAAAGAAATTCATTTGGGTTTCAGTACACTGTCTGTTAGGTGCTAGGTACTACACAGCTCTTCCAACAAGTCACAAATTCATAAATGCTCCATCGTCTGTTTCTGGCATAGTTTCTGAAAGCACAAGGGATGCTGATCCTTGGCATTTATTTACATATCTGAAACTTTCTTAGATTAGTGGGTCACTGACGCAGAGGTTGAGTAGTACAGAAGTGGTGTATTACCCTCTGATTAGCTGTTTTGTTGTTTAGGGGAGAGATGTATTTAGCAAACTGTGATAGCTTAAGAAACAGCAGCTTGTATGATTTGTAAGGTGACACAAAAATCTGGCCATAGGCCTTTGCTTTGAAACATCATCCTTTGGCTTTAGGAGTCCTTTATGTACATTTTTGGCTCAAGATTTGTGTAGCTGGACATATGGTGTGATGATGAAGTAGCTAGATTTGTGCCATTGGACAGAAGTGTTTTATGTGTTCAGTGTTTCCATTGTTAACTCAGTCATTGTGTGCTGATTTTCTGATTTTCAAAGGATATACACATCCTGCACAAGGAAACTTTTTTTTACTGTACATATTTTTTACTGTACATATATATATTGTAGGCTACTTTTGCTATGTTTTACTGATTTTAAGAAGTGAGTGTACTCTCTGGCCTTACGTTACCAGCATTATTCTGTTTTTCTTGGAGCATTAATAAATTTCCATTTGGTTATCCATGCTTTTTTTCCCCTTAAGTCATGAATACACTGTCTGTTACATTCTACCATTTTTGTATCTGTATGAAAATTGATTCTTCAAAAATTAAAACGGTTTATCAACGTCTCCACTCCTTACATCTCTTTATTCTTCATTCATTCACTGATCAGTTATTTCAGGCACACGGGTTTTTTTGTAGCCTCTTGATGTGTCTTGCTAATAGACAATTTAGTGAACTGTTCATAATTTTCTGATTCTGCTTTGGTTATTGGTATGGCATTGAATTTTGTGGACAGCCTCTCCTTTTGCTTTTAAAAAATTAAAATGGCAACAGAAGTGCATAGAATGTGATGTTGCAGCTGCTTTGAACTACTGATTAATCCACGTGTCAAGTTTGAAGTATGACTGAGAACAATTTTGTGACAACAGTTCAGTTGTTGCAGACATACCATTCCAGTTTGAGGTTGAATTTTTAAATTATTTTCTAGCTTCAAGTTACAGAGGTTTGGATTCAAGATTAAGATGCAGATTAGGTTCATATGATATATGCCTCCTTGTATTTTAAGTAGATACATGTGCTTATTATTGGTACTGCAGTTTCAGTTGATAGCATAACTACTGAAATTGCGAAGAGTCAGCTTTAGCCCTTGCCTCATCATTACATGGAAATTATCTGGAATTATAAAGGAAATATTAATGTCTGTTGCTGGGACTTTACTTAAATTTTGCCAGTCACATAGATTGTGTTGATAATGAGATTTAGTACGAAAAAGTGTATGTTGACTTTCTTCTTCCACAGTTGTATAGTATCCAGAGTATTCCTAACATCTGAAGGCAGATACTGTTATAATTTCTTGATTACTTAGAGGTCATTTAACATTGGCATTTATATTTTTGAGAGTGCTATCACTAATCAAGAGCCTTTTTCCTTTACTGACTGTTTGTTTGTCTATTCATGTCTTGCAAAATTCACAGCAGATTTGCAAATATGTAGATTAAAATGTGGACTATGACATAAATGTCTCTGCTGTAATCTTGTTCAAGTTTATACTGTCTCTTGTAATTGCAGCCTATCTGGCCTGCGAAAGTAGGTAGAGGAAGAATTGTGTTTGTTTTTTACAGTTACCACACCGCAGCACAATACCTTGTATTTATGTAGTACACATGCGTAAAGCAAAGAAATAGAACACTTAAGTGAGAAATTTCTTGCATGTTTCATGTATGGTAAAATAGAATTAATTTTATGTCATCAGAGAAGTCCCATTAAATTAATTGCTTTAAAGTATGTGTACAGTTAGGTCCAGCTCATCATAAAAGTAGATTAACCATCAAGTTTAATATTTGAGGGGAATGAGGGGGATAAGTATGCAGAATTGTGGCAATGACAACCCATAATTGAGATGGCTAAGTAGTAAAATGGGTTTAATTTATTTTTTTTCCGGAGCTCCTTTAAGTTAAAGAACAGCTTGGTCTCAACATAATTTAAAAAATAAGCATTCACCTGCTACTAATTTCCTCCTTGGTTACAAAGAGCATTATTTGTTTTGATGACTGAGAGAGGCTATTTACATAGCACAAATGAAAGCATAGAGAAGCAGAAGAGGACATGTAAGTTAATGAAGAAGGAAGCATTAAGTAGTCTGCATTTGAAAGGGTAGCATCTTGCATGAATAACCCAAAATCTGATGATAGGCTACACGTGCACCTGATAGTACTTAAGGTCCAATCTTGCAGCCAAAGCTCATGTGAATAAACTCAATAGGTCTGATCTTGTGAATAAGGGCTGCAGGATCAAGTTTCAAATAAAATTTGCAGATGATTAGTTGAAATCCTTACATTCTAGTTTTAGTTTCTTTGCAGTTTATCATTGAGCATTCCAGATTTTCTCTGGCTAGTGAGACTTTAATATAATGAAGTGTACGCTGCACACCATGGATTAAGCAAAATTATTACTTACTATAATGTAGTTGCTGTTGGGTATTTAGTGATTGAAAAAATTTATCTTAGTGGACAAAGTAAATTCATAGTGATGTAATATATAGGCAGATTGATGGACATTTGTCTTGTATTACAGTCAAATAAAGGTGAACTTCCATAGAGAGAGCAAAAATCATCACTCAGAACCTAACAAACTTTTCCTAACTCCTGTTTCAGAAGTAAAATGAAAGCATCTAATTGAAATATCTCCCCCATCCTTATTTTTGAAAGTGGTGAAATCCCATTTTGGATGGTCTCCTTTAAAGATGCCATTTCTGGGCAAGTTGTGTCCCATGGTCATGGCTTAGGAATGAAATTCGCTATTTACATGCTCCCACTGAAACTGTCCAAATGATGTGCTACTTGCTTACTTTCCCTTCTCCCTCCTCCTTCCTATGTGGGAGGATGGGGAGGAGAATTGGGGGCAGAAAAGGTAAAGATCATGAGTTGAGATAAGAACAATTTACTGGAAACAACAGTGAGATAAGAAGACAAACAGTAACACAAAAATGTTAATAATAAAACTGTACAAAAGAGAGAGTGATTCACACACAGTGTTTTCTGTGAAGCTCGACATCACCACAGCCATGCTCCTCCATCTTGGAAGCGAGCACTTTCCCTGTTCCTCCAAAATGAGGTGAGATGGTGTAGAATAACCTCTGTGTCCTAGCCATGCCTCCTCCTGGCTAGTAAGAAAAAATTAACCATGTTCTAATGCAAACCAAAACATTATAGACCCCTTATTCTATACCATCCACATCATGCCAAAATCCTACACCTTCCAGCTATATACATATATATATTTATACACACAAGCAGAGGTATCATTTCCATAATCAATGGCTGTCCCTCCAAGATATCTGCTGAGTTCATTTAGTCCAAGACTAAATGTGTTCTGTCTGTCCTGGAGGGCTTCCGGGGCAGGACGGTTGGTGTGCTGGCAAGCTGAATCAAGAGCTCACAAGTGGTGTATCTGGAGTGGTCCATCCTAATTGTCCATGGCAGTCATGATGTACATTGGCAGTGTCATTCAGCAACCAATTATATAGAATTCAATAATAAAGACTGTTCTCTCCCAAAAATCAAATGCCCTTGAGATACACATCATGTTTCCTTGTCCCTCTGCATTACCCACCAAGTTCACCCAGGTCCCTGAGCAAAACCAGTCCCACAGATGGATTTACCTTTGCTTGAAGAACGACTAATTCAAACTCTTTTCTCAGAGGTTCTTCATATGCACCACAGGGAATTCATAGGGAATATGACATACCTACTCAAACCCCTGCTCTCTCACAAAGAGGTCAATGAGGCTATTTTTCAAATGAGTCCTGTTGTTCAAATCAATTCTTTCTGGGGTGCGATGTCACCACAGGACTTGCTTTT
>WBMV01003778.1:3265-36868 GCA_013396655.1 Campylorhamphus procurvoides | reverse complement strand
CCTGTCTGCCCGGCTGACAGAGCCGTTGCCCTGGGCTTACCCTCAAAGAGCTGCCATCACTGGCTATAGAACTGAAATCACTGAGCCGAAATCATTCACTGCTTCTCCTAATAAAATTTACCCCCTGTTCTTTTTTATTTTCTTTTTTTATTATTTTCTTTTATTTTAATAAATAAAATTAATAATTGTTTTATATCAATAAATAAAATTAATTGCTGAAACCACTCATTGATTCACGCCTATAACATGTTGCTATTTTTTGAAAGCTTTCTGCAATTAAAATATGAGTTTTATGATACTTTGAACATATTGAGGAATGCTTTAAAATCTGTGAAATGGATTAATTTTTCAAACATGTAAAGTCAGATGAATCATGCAGTTGATCATTTTAATACATACAGGTGCAAATCATGGGGGAAGTGGATGTGCAGGTGTGAAATAGGCGGATTTGGGTCAAGCCTAACCACCAGCAGTACAGAGAAAGAACTGTAATGGAAAACCTGAAATTTGCATCTTCACACGTGCAAGTACACAAAGTACTTCTGTAAAAGATTGTCACAATTTTAAAATATGTAATCAATTATATCAAGCCTAGACAATGCTTTTAATATTTACACAAGTTCTCTGCCAAATTAGGTCTTTATTGGTTTTCTTTTTTGTTTTTTTTCATTGTTTTTTTCCTTAGTTTGTTTTTCTTTAATAATTTCATCTCTTTCTCATCATGGAATGCAGCATCTCACAGTCTTCATTACAGAAATAAATACTTTAAAACTCTGGGAAATAGGTTTGCTGTGACATGTAACTAACTTCTGCTAATAGGGAGGAAAACACATGTGGTGGCATCACTTTTACTCCAGGGGGAGGAATGGTATAAATATATATCACATTCACCACAGAAGTATAAGAGAGAACTGAAGGTAAATGACAGTCCTGCTCTTACGTTTTGATACTGCACTGCAAAGAGAGAGTACCATCATGGCAAGAAGCTAGACCACTATAAGGAGCAGCAGACGTTGTCCGTGTGCTAGTAGCAAGGTCCTCCTCTTTCCTCCCTCTTCCACCAATTGTTCTTCTCTCCCAGTCATTCCCACTAACCTCATTGTCTGCTTTCTCCTTAGCATCTTTATTTGAGCACCTCTGTCTTTGCTGTTTCCTGATGCCACTCATCTCCCAGCCCTGCACTGGTCTTACCAGACATCCTCTAGTTTAATGATAGTGACTGGGCACCTGGTGGCTCTGAACCTGTGGAGAAGTCTAAGAACCCCCAAGGGCCAAGGACGGGAGGTCAGTCAGTAAACACCCACCACAACAGAAACATTTCCACAGAAACCAACCATGTCTGTGTACCCAGCTCGAGGAAACATGGGTTGCTCCTCAGAGGAAGGTTCATAATTAGAAACCATCTCACTCATGGTAAGACTATTTACAGAATATATATTAGCAGTTACATAATTTGGTGTAAGGCAATAGGGAATTGTCAAGGTAATAACTTGTTGTTACTATTTGTTTTAATAGCCGATGCTATTGGCTTGCTTATTCAAAGTTTAATTCTACCACAGAACAAAGATTAAGCACGTTAGTAGGCCAGGTGCAGCTAGTTGTTGCCTACAAGTGAACTTTTTCTTGGTGTTTTTCGACTATCAACATATTTTGTCTCAGAATTTAAATAGCAAAAGGGAAAAGAGATGAAGCATTAGATGAAATATATCTGAAACTCTGAAGCAGAATCCTTAATAAAAAGCAAAAATATACGCTCAGGTCATAGAACTGAACCACTGTCACCTTGTAAAATGCAAGAGCAATTTCAATAATACAAGATACTTGTATAAGCTGGCAATGAAAGTTATTGCTAGATTTATTTTTCTTCATCTCTTACTACTATCAGATATACATGTTTGCATTTCATGAACAAAGAACCAAACTATTTTTAAGTATTTTCTAATTTAACAAAGCTTGCAACTTCTTCTAGGATAATGTAGCCAAATTATTTAGAAGACAGCTAATGAAGAAGGAGTTATTTAAAAAAGAAGTGGCTATTAATGCCTGAAATTAATGCAGACCTCAATCTAGCAAAGCACTTAAATTTAGGAGTACTCATTCAGAAATAGTAAATACCTGCTTACAAATGTAACAATAAAATTAGGAAGATTGGCTGGCAATTTTTATTTATAATTTCTTGTTCTCATTACAATACAAAGCAAATTTTCACTTTCGTCAGCTCTTTGAGGATACTATGCTGCATGCATTAAGAGACTGAACTCGGACAAAGAGACAGTAGATCAAATTCTAATCTCACTAGAGGTACTGACAAGCTATATATATATATATATATATAAGGATTCAGAAAATATAAGCATATACACATATATGGTCTATAATTAATGAGATAGATTATAAAACACTTTGAAAACATAGGAAGAATAAGTACATGCCTAGTGTGATGAACTTGTATTTACTACCACTTGTTAGCTTACTGTCACACAATGTTAAAAGTAGGTATGATTTACCAATTCACTGGAATATTAAAGGAGAAAGCTGCCTTTCCCTCTCTTTCCTCTTCCTCTCCCGCTTAACCCCAGAGGCTTAGTTAGATGCAGAGATATTGACAATAATAGCAGAATTTAAGAAATAGTTTCTTGATGTTGATTATGTAAAACAAAAATCAAACTCCTTCCTACTCACTTCACATGTATCTGCACAATTAATTCCTTCACAGAAAGCATTAGTTTAATGGGCATGGGCTGCAGTACTCTCTCACACCTTTTAGAAATCTAATAGCTTGCAGCTTACATCCTTCTGGCAAACTGCTCAGAGCTATACAGTGAGCAGAATTCCCTAAAGTCCTCAGTAAGGAAAACAGAAAACAATTTTAATGTGCCAGGAAGGCGGTGGGAGGGGAAAAAGGTAGAAGTCCAGTAACAAGATAGTAGGTAGCTATCAGGTTTTTATCCCAAACATTCATGCTTTGTGCTGGCGGAAGACTATTCATCTATTTTATTTATCAGAAAGAATAAGACCTTCCCAAAACAGACTCAACAGCAATGATAACATTAAATTTGTTACATTTCCAGTAACAAAGCAATTAGAAATTAAATACCACCTGTTCTTGCCCAAATCTCTCTGATCAAGCAGATACTTTAAAAGCTTTCCAGCCTATACCAAGTGGCTATTACTCTGCTCAGCATGTCTGTCTGCAGACCTCAAACACACACAAACCACCACATTGAATCTATCCTCCCCAACATCTCACACAATTAGTTAGCAGGATAGCATAAGGTTTCTGCTCCCTTTGCTTCATAAATCAAATTTACTCAGTCAGGCAAAAGACTGATGAATAAACCTGCAATAATATTTCTGGCTACACATAAAGGATATATCAAATTAGCGGAGCAGGCAGTCAATCTCATACAGAATTGCACATGGTCAAGAGATGTTTCAAGTATTTGCATATCCAGTCCTCAGAGGAGAACCCATGCTACCTAACATGAGACCTACATCTCAGCTGGTGGCTATAATATTCATTGATAATCAAGGACTATATCTATTCAATATTGGCCAAGGACTTTAAGGCATAATTCATGTGGTCAAATGTAGACACAGCCAGTCGGACAGGATAACTCTTCAAAGATTCAAA
Organism: Campylorhamphus procurvoides; assembly: GCA_013396655.1. NCBI lineage: Eukaryota > Metazoa > Chordata > Aves > Passeriformes > Dendrocolaptidae > Campylorhamphus > Campylorhamphus procurvoides. The sequence continues at coordinate 33,234 of WBMV01003778.1, read as the reverse complement.
ATGGAAACTGTAGTGCAGACATCCATACTTTTACTGTACTAGGATCAGGAGAAGGTAGATTTCATTGTACATATACCAGTGACTACCTACCAGACAGCCTTTCCCATCTGTTTATTTCTTCGTGTTCCTGTTTTCCTTATCATCTTCTCTAAGCTTTTTTCAGGTGGCTAGTACCAAGCAAGAGTTCCCTTGCAAGGCATTAATATGCACCCCAGCACAATTCAGATCTGTTTTTGGATCACTGTGCATTAGCATCATGAAAATAGCAAGTAAATAGAAGTGCATTCCTACCACTTCAGCCAAAGAAAACAAGCTTTCACACAAAGGCAAGATTAGAATTTATGATCTTTTCATCTTCTCAAGCTATCAATTATATTGAATTTGAAGAAAGAGGTGTTATCTTTGTTAATGTTAGCTGGTATTAAAATTTAAATATTTAGATGGCTATTTTTTTTGTCTCTGAATAAATAAATATTCGTGAAAAAACTTGGAATCAACCAGTGCATAAAAAAAAAAAAATCACAGAAATCACATTGTGTATTTTAAATAGCCTATATTATTCTATCTTTACCGAACTGTATATACATTAAGAGAGACTGATAAGGAACTGTATAAATAAGACACTTTAGCTTAAGTATTTTAAAGCTTTTGGTAAAAGTTTAGGGAATTTAGTTACAAGATTTTAGTTAAAGGGACTTTCTGGCTATGCTTGCGTAGAAATATATTAGTTGGAAATGTATCTTTTACAGAAGGTCACAAGGCCTAGCCAAGAGCTACAAGAATACTAAAATAGAACTTAATTCAAGGTTACCCAAACAGAATTCAGCTAGACTTATCACAAGCAGCTACAAAACTGATAAATACAAGCTAAGGGACTTTCCAGAATAAAACAACAAAACAGGGTATACATCTAACAAAAAGGTCGAAAGTTCAAAGAGTTGAAGACCTCCTGAGAGACCACCTGAGAGGCCAAAGTAAGCAAAATGACCACCCGAGCCAAGAACTGTGCAAATGCCAGCCAGGGCACCTCCCCGGTTATGCCCAGCTATGCATATATATAAGATTACCAATATACACTATTAATATGCAATAGATCTTTAAAAATTGTTTTGCATATGTAGTAGAAAAGTGCATAAAATGTGCAGGTTTGCACAGCGTAGGTGGAGTGGGCTAAGCAGAGCTATGTCCTCACTCCCTGCTGGTGTTCAATAAACAGATACCTGCTGCTCAAAGGTGCAGTCCCTGAGTTCTTTATCGACCAGGATTAACCAGGAATTTTGGCATCAAGACAACAAAGAGAGTTAAATAGTTCCAGAAGGTAGTTTGCACATCATATTGGCATGTATGACTTTTTAAGTAATCCTAGGTATAGTCACTTTGAAGATTACTATTTAATCTTCATCCTTTATGCTGGGAATAAAAGGACTACTCCATTAGCAGCCTCCAGTAAGGTGACCTGCATCTCTCTTCTCCTCCTTTAGCAGGTATTAATTTCCCTCTGTGTTAACACGGACTTGATGCCCTTCAGCATCGCCTTTAGTTTTTATCCTTCCCTCTGCCTTGTTTTTTGGGTTTTTTTAAAACATGCTAGTCAGACAGATTATTCATTTGGATTGCTTAAGCCACATGTCTCTTTTTCTAGAAGCTTCACACCTAAGGAATGTTACATTGCTCAAGCTTCTCATAAACACAAAGATTGCCTTTAAAAAAAAAAAGTGTTAACAATAATTGACTCTGCCATGGAGGACTGCTAATTAAAGGAAAACCAAGAACCACCTGTTTCTCTCGTTCACTTAGAAAGATGGAAAACTTGTTACAGAATCTATGAAATAGGGCAACAGGTTTTGTTCGTCGGTAGTAAAATGGAATGTTGCTTTATCTGAGCATGTAAATACAGATACTCATAAACTAGATACTTGCCACTGCTTTTGTCTATTTAAAAGCCAAGACACCAGAAAACCTTTTAGGCTGAGAATCTTCTCTTCCTTCGCTCTACAACCAAGTTAATAAAAAGCACCATCCCTGTTATAGTGCTTTGCGTGGAAGAAAAGGGAAAAATAGACAATATCTCTGAAAATGCATTATGGTATTAAGTCTGTCTTGATGCTTTAAACTCTTCTCAGTATGAAATTACTCATTAGAACTGCAATAATAAAGGCATCTATCATATCCCTAGGTTACTTCAATACTATATTAAGTCTAATATTTTAGCTAACTATAGTGAAAGAAAACTTACCTTAAAAATCAAATCCTTTTTCCCATAACGAAGCTCCTTCAGCTGGGCTTGGATCTTTTTTGACTGCAAGTGAGGACAATGAAATGAGGTTTGAGTTTTATTTTAAATAGCTACTTTTAAGATCAGAAAAAAGGAAGTGAGTTCTGACAACACCAAAATCTAGATCAGCTATAAATTGTAGAACCACCCCCTCCCCCCCAAATCACTGACAATTGCTTTACCAGGCTCATATGTAAAAACCATCCAGAAATATTGAGGGAAATATAAAATGACACACACCTAAAGCACATACACGAGTTATATGAATAGTTGTTGGACTTACATATTTTACACATGAGTTGTTACTAATACATTCTATGAAGCATAAATGAAGGCATCACCTTCAAAGTAAACAGTCCTAGTCTTAGAGGTAAAAAGGCTCCATAGGATTGCACAGGTTATTCTTTATAAAGATCAGGGCGTTCTAGGCATTACCCAAATGAACTAGGTTATCAGTTGGTAACCATGCCCTTGAAAATAGGCACAGTTATACCTAAGATTATATTTATTTTAAATATTGATAAATTTGTCCTTAAAATAATTCTAAGGAATATTCTATATATTATTTTATTTATTTGAACAAAGTATAATAGAAATGGATTCTTTATACTAAATTAGCTAACTATCCAAGGAACATTATCTCACACTTTAGATAAGAATCCTGCCAAAATAATAACTTTTTAAAATAAAATTCACAGTCCTGACTGATATTCAGTACATTTTCCTGTATTAGTTAATGCCAAATGTTTTGAACTCCTTAAAATGGATTAGAAGTCTATTTCATGTTTACTGAAACATCATATCCATAAACAACATATTGCCAAGGTATCTGGAAAGATTTGATGTTTTTCCAATTGATGCAGTCAAATTCAGTGACAGAATTTTGAAAAGGTTGAATGAATCTAAAGATGAAATTTGAGAACCTGCTTTAATATTTAAACAATAAGGCCAAAACAGTTATGGTATTCCATAAAATCTGAAGCAAATACCCAAAATCAGTTCAGTTCAAGTCTTTCTTCTGTGACCTTGTCTGCTGTTATTTCATCCAATAGCACTGTCCTCTAACCTGGGCAATGTAATTGGTAGAGCTATGGAATACATTCCACATCACCTAAATTAGAAAACATTAACCAAGTTTATATTGTTCTAGGCATTGTGTTTAAGAAAATATAAAGTCTCTGTGATATACAAGGTACACAAAAAGGCTGTAGAGGAATCTTAAGATTTACGATTAAGGTATCACTTTGCTAAATATCAAAGTTGTGATGACATTAAGAGACATACAGCTAAATGCATTCAGTACATCATGTAAGTGACTCAAAAAGCACACATATGACATGCAGGTCTCATGGTAAAACTTTTATAGCTTTTAGGTGTGTCAAGGGAGAGGACTTACAAAACTGACACCTCTTAGTGCAGTCAGATCATCATTAAACACAGATTGCTAAAGCACAGCATCTGGGAATATTGCCCTGGCATGTGCCCATTTCCATGTTCTGGGAACACCAAAATTTGCAACCCTGCCTTTCTCTTTCCGGGGCTCTGACTTCTCACAGGAGAAAACAGCCATGTACACTGTGCAGTATCACAAGCATGCTCCCATTGATGCAACAGGACAACAAGGGGTGACTATGTGTCTCATTGTCTGCATACAGCCTGATGAGGGAGCAGAATGAAGAAGCAGCTTCCTGGTAGGCAATTTTACTCACAAAGGGTATTGGGTCTAATAACTAAAGGATACTGAGCTCACACTGTTGTTACACTTGTGAGTATACAACTTAATTAAAAGCAGAAACTACACTGACAAAAAAATAAGGCTTTTTTATTATCGACTGTCTTTTCCATCTCACTCTTCAGCAGAGGGGAGATTTCATTCCTACAATTTTATGAAGTGATCCTTTTATCCTTGAAGTAATGAAACATTCTAGGAATCAATAATAAAAAAATCTTTCTTGTCTCTAAGTTATTTTCATAACAGGCATTTGGCAATTCTTGTCTTAGTCTAGACACAAAGATTATGGAAAGTCAGTTTTACATATGTTACAGATATAAAATACATTTGGAGAGCTATATCATAAGCATGCCCAAATGATTTTACTTGTCTAAAACTTGAGTTTACAGCTCATTTTCTAATACATTTGAGCTGTTTCTAGTGAAGTCACAAAAATTAGCTGAGAGGAGGGCACTTTAGGAACACTCACATATAAGCATAATGCATATTCTATATTCTGGTATATATAGATATTCTGGTGTATATATACACAATATACCTGAATCTCAGTACAAAAGACTTTGATGCAAACTTCTTTGGGGCACATTAAATGTAGGACAGAGAGGATTTCTTACCTCCTCTGCATGAATGCCACAAAGCTTGTTTCCTGACAAGAGCTTGTTTTTGAGGCTTTTGTTCTGAGAGGGGGACAAGAAAAAACCAAAATCATCTGTTAGTGAGGGTTACTGAAATATTAAGGGGCCCTTTAACTATCTGATCATACTGGCTTTATTTTCTACATGGATCATACCTTCAAGTCACCAACAAAGACACAGATAAGACAAGAGAGTCATCAAAGCACAATAACCTCTTACAGAATTCTGAAAGGCTACAACTGTGCAATAAAATTTGCTTTAATAGGAACAGGACTGCAAATAGAAACCTTCCAAAACACTCTGGCAACTGTAAGCAATTTAGATTTAATATGCTGAGGTACAGAATGGCAGAAAAAAACTGTCTCATCCTTATCTGGTGTCAAATGCATAGCTCAGTATCATTTTCAGTAAGTCATTATAACCTTGATGATCAAATCCATGGACTCCTTTTGCTAAAATTCATAATTTAAAACTGCAAGTAATCAAAAACTGCACAAGGTTAACTACCTGATAAAACATTTTGCCAACTCAGTAGACATTTCATGTAGGAGTTTTAAATGTATTTCTTCTCATTTTCAGAGGAAACAGTAAACCTTGAAAAAATGAATTTTCAGTAGTCATTCTTTTTGCATGCCTCTCTCATATTATCCCATAACTGACAGTCACGAATAAAGATTTCTCTGCAGCGAGAACATCTTTCGAAACTGATCAGAAATATAAGTATTCAATAAGTATATCTTCAAGTGCTGAACGTAACATGCTTAACACTAAAAAGAAATTAAAAGAACACCAAAATTAATTGCTCCTATGCCAATGAATTGTAAACAAACAAACAGAAACCAAATCCCCAACATTTCAAGAATACATTTTTATTACTGAATAACAACAGCTTTCCTGAACATTGTGCACAAGAATAAGCTGTCATTAGAGCAAAAACTGCAATTCTATCCAAAGCAAATTTAGGTCCACACTCCACTGAAACACTGGAATCTTTACAGAATTAAAAGCTTTGAGTTTTTCTTGAAAAAAATGTTTCTTATTAAAGCAAATACAAAGAAATTAAAATTCCATTTGAAAACTTTTTGTACAATTCCAAAACAAGGAGATCTGACATCACATTTCACTGTTGCTATCTACCATGCAACTGTACACACTGCTGCAGAAACAACAAACCTTTCCCAGCTGTTTGACAAGGGCTTTCACAGCTCTGTTATGCAACAGAAAGGAATTGGTATGTTACTTCGAACTGAACAACCCAGATTCTGCTTCACAAAATTTGATTTGCAAAGGCTAGGTGTTGCTCTGGTAAGTCTCACAGTCAATTCTTTTTTGTTTTTGTTTGAGAATTATGCTGCAGCTCATCAAAGAGCAATACCTTATTGTACTAACCAATATAGCAATACAAAACAAGACAACTTGCTCTAAATAAAAGGAACTGGGTAGCGGATACAAGATGAACAAAGGTAAACAAAATAGAAATCAAAGAGATTAAGCACACCCGAGTCATCTGTTGCTCACGAGGGATACATCTAAATGACTAATGTTCTACTGTGATCACACAGTAGGTGTGACTTTCACATCAAGATCAGCATCACCTTTTAGGATGATGGTCAAACAGATATGCCAAAGGCACTGCTTCCTTAGGGACTTGCATTTAAGTAGCCTGGGATGTCAAGTCATCCCTTTGATTTGACTAACTCATTATCCTCCAGTCCTCCCTACAGACTGGTGATGTTTGGTCCAGTAACAGACTGTGCATATTTCAGAACCAAAGTAAGAATGAGTTGTAATCCTTACATTTTTACTCATTTATCTTCCTTTCACCCAGTATTAGCTACTGTAAGAAATAACTTCTATTAATACATTAATATTTCATAGATAACTTCTACACATGCTGTTTTGAGAAGATCTTGCAGTAACCCAGAATGTGAAAAACTGTGTGTCAGGAGGACACATGATGTTTTAGATGGCTGTTGCAATTTTCATGTTTTATGTCAAAAAAGCCTGGGAAAAGAATATAATTAAAAGAATTTGTCCCAACCCAAAACCTGGTGAAAATACTTAAGAGTTAGGAGATGGACTCCATTTTGAAGATTTAGCTAGGTTTAACATGATTTACCAAGCCTGCCTTATTATCCAGTCTATGAGCAACAAAAAAAAAACCAACAGGGTTATCAGAAGGCAAGCAAAATTGTCATGATTCAATCTGAACTTAATATCATTTTTAGAAATGGGAGCAAACATTAAACATTACTATTAGGGGAAGCATTGGGCCTTGACAGAAGTAGATGACAATTTCTTGTCTACAATTTATTTTATGTTACTTCACAAATCACATGTCATTGTCAAAACCAGTTTTGTATCCCGATTAATAGTGCTAATTTTTACAGCAGAATGTAAAGTATACTGGTAAAAACATGTGAAGTATAACAGAGCCTGGTTTTGTTTGGATTCTGCATTAAATATAGTAAAATGAGAAGCCTGATCAGGTACATATCCTAGAATAATATGCCCCTTTTGCTAAAAAGCGGCTATTCAAAATCAGAATAGGTAATCAATGAAATTTTAAGTTTACAAATGCCTATTGATTCACTACAGAAGTTCTTTCTGAGGCCAGTAAAATTTGTGAATGTTTTTTTCTACTGCCCTCTACAATCAATGTTTTCCCATTTTTATTGCAAATAATTGCCTAAGCAAGACCAAAATATTAATTATGCAGTACTTATGTATTAATATTAATACATAAGAATTTAGATTGAACAAATTTGAACATCCCTCCTAAGCAGACCCTCTGAATTTTTTTGCAGGGACAAAAATATCTTTATTTTAAAATATCCCAGGCTTTCAGGATGAAATAATTGCAAAGTAAGTGAGAATCAATTCTTTTTATTGTCAAGAAAAAACCAGTTTTGTGTGCTTCAACTTCTTTTTTGAACAACATGCTGAGGTCACATTACAGCTGAACAGCCTATACAGACAACTTTGCTCAGATAACAGGACTGACAACCTAGGAATTTTGTGGAATTTTTCCTAAAATAATTCTAAGAATTTCAGTTAGGTAGTTTAACTGTTATCTTTGAATCCTCTTTGAATATCCACACATAATTGGAGTTATCTTTCCAAATACTGTATTTTTTTTTGATCAAATTGCAACTGGATGATAATCAGCCTCAGGAGAAGACTATAATCTTTATAAAATCACAACCTAGCAACTCTCAGTTGAAAAATGCCATAGAAAGTTAACATTTTCCAGCTATACCTTGTCTTGATTAAAATTAGTAAGTACACAACAGCAGTCTAGTTTAATATAAGCCTCTGAAGAGTACAAAATATTTCTGAAAAATTGCTTTCTGCTCCCCTTGAACTTAGTAAATGACCATCAGCATCCAACAGTATGATCCATAAAGAAAATGCAAACACTCAAGTTAACACTTGAAATTAATGGTGTTTTGTATGGTGCAGCACAATATAATCAATTTGACATTCATCTTTTTGCTTTATATTCTTATGACTTCAATGGAAATCTAGTTATAACTCTGACAAGTCATATCCTTGCCAACTAATCTAGTAATCTGATCTTCATAGTCTCTGGTGAGGTCTCAGCCCAGGACAGGAGCATTTCAGGTGTAACATAACTTTATCAAGCAACTTTTTAAATTAGTAAGTGTATTTTTATGTCACATATGTCTTAGGCTATTAAGTACTGTGTGGTGTTTTCATAAGCAAAGAATATACTAGCAGCGGATTTGGATTACTTGAGCTCCTCAAAGGTGATCCCTCTTTTTTGATCCTAAGTGACAAACATCAGTAACTGATAAACATTGTTCGTAATGATGAAATCAACAGTTCATCTTCTCTTTCTTTATGAACCATAGAAATTTGGTTATTAAATGCTCTTTTATTATTTCATCTTAGCATAAAAATCACTAGTGCCTATTTTGAAGTATCGATTTACATTCTTTTTTTTCCACCACATATACCATTTTTACTTCCTTTTGAGTGGGTTTCCCTCTACGCTATTTTAACATCTTGGTGTTAAAAGCAAACTTTTCCACTTGTCTGAATAACATGAGTAAATCATATCAGCATTTTTCTTTTCCAGTTTGGCAAAAATTTATACTAGTTTCAGGGAAAGTTTTTCATTAATTATAAAATTTTGTCTATGTCTAAAGTTCCCTGGAGGTTGGCTCTGAGCCACCTCATCCTTGAGATCTGAAATGCTGGAAACCACTGATTTGTATAACACTAAGATTCACAAAACTCTAAAAGTTCAACTATCTAAGATTTTAATTAGGTTTCAGTCTGCCCATGTTGCCTGGCGATGCTGCAACAGATGTCCTTGAGAGCTGTGTGTGCAAAGGAGAGCAAACAGCTCTTTTAAACTTTACTCTTCAAAGTAATCTCTTATACTTCATGTTTTGTTACTTTTTTGAAAGAAGATGTAGTAAAGGAACCACTATGGCTTTCTATTCTTAACCCTTCATTTCAACCATACTGATTACACTTTTAGCTTGGTTGGACCGTGGTGTTAACAATGCCCAGTTCAGGATTCAATCCCTGTAGGGGCCATTCACATAAGAGTTGGACTTAATGATCCATGTGAGTCACTCTGACTCAGAATATTCTGTGATTCTGTGATAAGAGGCACATCAAGCAATGAATATTACTTGCATGAAAATAAGACAAAATGGATCAGAGAATTCTAGCAACTGCCTTATCCCAAAGGCCTAAACAATCTGATCTTTGAAATTTTATACAAGTTTACCTTTGACATTACCACGTAAGTGTAATAGATAGATTTATAATTTGCCAAAATCAAACGAATTAAGTATTTTTTTATTCTACTGAAATAGAGGTTTTAGGAATAGTTTTAGAACTATTCCAAATGTTGAAGTTTTGTTTAGAATAGAATTAACCTGAAGTGTTATCTCCTATCTCTCCCCTCTTCTTTGGTATGCAAACAGAAAACCTCCTGTTTGTATTAACACTTAAAAGAAGTCTTTGTATCCCCTTGTTAATTGCTCAGAAAGAGAAGCTAAATTTTTATCTCAAGGTAGCACTAAATTAAGCAAAGTTGTCCCTTGCTAAAAACTTAGTTGATAGATTTAAGGAGACACCATCTCCGGGTATGTGTTTCTTTTAAACCTTATCTTGTCTTTTCCTCATTAAATCAAGCAAAGCTGTCTTTTGCTAAAACCTAAATTGACAGATTTAAAGGCACAGTACCACCGGTTCACAAGATTTGTTCCTTTTAAAACCTTATCCTCACTAAATCAAGCAAAACTGTCCTGTAATAAAACCTAATTAACAGATTTAAGGGGACAACATCATCGGTTCAGAGGATCTGTTTCTTTTAAAACCTTATCTTGCCTCTTTTGACATTCACCAGTGCAACCAGGAATTTATGGTGTTTGTTTCCCCTTCCTTATACTCCCTCATCTCTAACAAGGCAGCATTCCTACTCCCTTTTTCCTTTCTTTTAGCTTGTGCCACAAAAACTTTTCTGAGTTCCTTTTAAAAGTTTTCTAAAACTTTTTAAACGTTGAACAACTCCAGCTTCTGATAGAAGCTGTGGTTTAACACCCTCTGTTTCCCTATCCTGGCTCTGTTTCCTCAGAACTTACATTCCCTGAGAATTCAAACACCCTAAAGTTAAAAGCATGCTAATTTCTGTCTCCCTGCCGAGATCAAAACTACTTCTTGGTTCCTGTAACCCCACACAGCCTGGGAAAAGCCCGCTCCCCAACCCCTGTGGCTGAAGCCCCCTTTTCCTGAAGTAAGAGACCCCCCCTGTACCCCAAACCACATGGGCAAACTAAAAGCCCCACAGAAAAAGTTTTCCTTAAGCAAGATCACATAGAAACAAAGAGGGAGAAGCCTCCTTCCTCTTTGTGGTAAATAGCTATGCTACATTCCTCCCCCCCAACACACCGTGTTTGCAAACCCTGGCATGGCTTTTCAGTTTGATTTCCTAGCTGTCCCCTGTGCCTAGAAGCTCCGGGCTTACCTTCCCAGCACCCCAAAAGCTATCTATACCCCCATGTTCCGTTTAAAGGTGTATCCAGTGATTTTTCTCACATCACTACAGTCAAAGCCTGGTGCTGAGTATCAGGTAAACACCAAGCCAGCAATTTTCTGTGAAATGTGCCAGCGTCTGAAGCCAGCTTGGATCTGCAGCAGCACACAGCAGGGTGTCTGAGCCCCCCCATCACTTTCTAACTGTAACAAAGTCATCTTAAAGAAGCAAAAGCAAGGACAGTACTACAGACATCATTTCTACAGAGCCTTCAGCGTCAGATGGGACTCCATAATCACCCCAAAAGCGAGGCCCCTCCCCTCGGAACTGTGATGCTCCCTCCACCCTAAGGAATTTAACGGACCTTGTTGAGAACCACGAACTGCTAAAACAGAGCATGCTCAGAGAGGTGTGGCTTAGGCCACCTAAAGTGAATAAAAGGCGAGCCCTGGAACAGAACCAGTGCAGTCGGGTATTGACCTGGCTGCCCAGCTGAGTAGCTGTAGCTCTGAGCTTACCTCCCAAAAGCTGCTACCACTAGCAGTAGAGCTGAAATCACTGAGCCGAAATCATTCACTGCTTTTCCTAATAAAGTTTATCTACTGGTTTTTTTATTTTCCTTTTTTAATTTTCTTTTATTTTACTAAATAAAGTTAATACATGTTTTATATCAATAAATAAAATTAATTGCTGAAACCACTCATGGCATCACGCCTATGACATAAGGAAAGGGTAGAAATGCAATTCAGTCTGAATTGTAGAACCAATGCAGCATCCAAGGAAGGCACAGGATTTTACCCAATTTTATTCTCAAGGAGAAAGGATTTTATACTCAGTGGAAAAAAAGTTAGTTTTATCTGCAGACTATGGAGACTGAAGAACTACAATGTCCTCCTTTACAGAACAGAATCAGTGTACAGTCTCAAAGCCTTAAATTTTAATTTCTGCTTCACTAAGGCATATCTTTTGTTTTTTGTTCCCACCATAATTCAATGCAATTCAATTGAATTCACCCTGCAGGGCATGAAATTCCCAATATATCAGGTGAGCCTTTATCTTTTATTAGTGCAGCTAAGCACAGAGAGATTAGAGAAAATTCTGGTTTAGGATGATTTACTCAGCACTAAAGTTATTACCAGAATTTATATACAAAAGAGAGCAGAAGTATTGTTTACAAGGCTGTGATTTAAAATTGTGCTTCTTAGAAAAAAACCCACATATTACTGAGAGCTACTGCAAAAACTAATTTTCCATTCCTGGTTTACTTTGTATTGCCTGTACTATTATATGTCTTCTGTATAATTCATGTTTTTCAAAGTTCTGTCACAGTCTAAACAGCAAAAGAATGTACTGCCTTATAGAAAACACTGCATCAACTTTATAAATACATGGGATTGTTGCAAATCTATGAAGTTATTAACATATCTTAATTCACAGAATTTGCCCAAATATGACAAGCCAGTCAGTCCTTATCTAATAAAATGCAATTAAATGGTTTAAAGAGGAGCAATTTATACACATTTCTAAGTCTAATGTGAGACAGCTTTAGTGTCCATTTGAAAAAGCTGAATAACAATTCTCTACTGTTCAGTAGAGAATAGGTGGCTTTTACAAGTGTACCAGCAGGAACTTACTAAGAAAACTCACCACACACTTCAGTGTAGAAGACAATCACTTAAGAAATTAATCCATATGGACATGGATATTCAGAGTTGCACCAAAACAATCAGTTCTGAATGCCAAATGGCAACTGTCAAGACTCATGATTTTTCTGAGTAAACAAGGGTTAACAGAGCATCCTATTTCAGCTTTATTTTTAAAGTAGTTTTGGCATATTTTTTTAGAAATTATATGACATGCTAGAAGTGAGTTTCTCATTCTCTAACAGACCACCTCCAAAACTTAATTTTTTAAAGTATTTTTATACGTATTCTAATTTATTCTACATTTTTAGCAAGCTTCTTAGCTCCAGCAGTGCTTCTGCATTTCAGACTTCTTGGTTTCTTTGTCAATAATAGAAACTTCTCAAAATAAGAGGATACCTATTTACATGCCAATCATTTATCAGACTACATTAACACAAACCACATGATGTTACAGCTGGAAGACTGACAGATATTTTCTAGTATTTGCAGGAAGTACTTAGAGACCTCTAAAAAAGAGAGGGTCTTTAGACATATAATTCCTATTCACTCTATCCGGCACTGTGTCCCCTCTACAGCACAGGCTATTCTTGTTTTTAATTTTTTTCCCCAAAGCCTTGAATAGCCTGAAAATTGCCTTTCTGTACAATGTTCTCTCCTCACAGAGCTGCATCACAGCTGCTGCATTCAGCTATTCATATCTCCAAATGGCAGAGTTGAATGGCAGTTGGGCATGTGTTGAAAGAACAGAACTAAATAGGGAATGATTTTTACAGTCATGGAAGAGCCTGAGATTGCAAAATTCACAAATTGGCAGTATAAAGTGAGGGTAAATGCAATATTGGAAAGAACAAGAGTAGGTATTCTATTTTTATTATCTGTCTCTATACTGCAATCTGTATGCAGATAGCATTTTCAAAAAACACATATAAAATCCTATCAAGTGTTTAGATATATAGCATATCCAATCTTACAAAACAGATTTTTTAAAGCAATGTGTATTCAGTGATTGGAGGCAGGACCTACATAACATACTTCCTCAAAATTGCATAATTTAAATTCAGTAAATTTTCAGAAAAACTGATAGTAGTGTTTACTTTTAGGGAACTGGCAAACATGGTATAGAAGTTTCACAGAAAGTTAGGTATAGCTTTTCGTTCATTTTCCACACAGTAGCTAACATACAGGACTAAACACTGTTTTTAAATCAAATTTCTCTAAGGCAAGTTTAGTTTACTGAGCCAAGAACAGAATGCTGGAGCTTCTGATTTCCAGGGCATGCTAGGACTATATATATACTTCAAATACAATTACTACTGGTTTTTATCCTAAAATAAATGCAGAATAAACAGTGCCCACAATCTTCTCCTACAGCTTTCAGAACATCTTGAAAGATGGCATCATTAAAAAATGGAAATATTTCAGATAATCTGATTGAATTAGTGGGGAAAAAAAACCAGATCACTTCTATAGACTTCTGCAGTACTATCTATGTGAATGTGTTTGGACAGGGTAGTAAAAAAAGCATGGCAGATGCAAGTACTGTCAAGTACTTTAAACAAACTTTTCCCTCCCTATTATTTTTTTTTAGCTACATGTAATTGCAGTTCTTAAATATATAGGTGTGTAAAATTCCTATTTCTTGGTGTTGTATACAGATAACACACACAAAAGGTAATTAATATTCCGACATCCTATCAGTGGAATAAACATCCAAAAGCCTTACAGGAGACATCCTGACTCGCACCAGCTCAACCCTGCAAACAAACCTCCTGTATATCTTATCACTTCGACAAGGCTACGTGCACTGCAATACTCTTTTGAATGCTATAAAAACTCGAGACAAATTTTGGGAAATCGGGAGTTAGGAACGGAGACAATAGACCGTCACGCCAGCTGGGAATCACTCCGGAACCTCTCCTCATCTCTGCTCTTCACCACCGCATGCTGCCCGACTGCCAGCGGAGATCGAGACCGTGCCAGCCTGGAGAGAACTGAGATGTGAGTGTGCCCTATCCCTCTAACTTTCCATATTCCTGAGGGCCACGAAAGCCAGCAAGGCCCGGGGTCTTGCAGCACCCTGGCACTGTGTCTCAGCGGAGACAGCACAGCCCGAACGCCCTGGCTGCATTCCAGAGGGCTCATACCCCCTGCGGCTGAAAACATCGGGGAAAACCACAGCGACAGGAAAAAAGCGGCGAGAGCTCTCTCTCTCTCTTCCCCCCCACCCCCACACACACTCACACCCCCGACATCTCTGGCAAAAGGGTAATTTATGGTGGTACTCTTTCTCTCTGCTTCTAAAAAGTTAATCTCTGCGTTTTTCCAATCTTTCCTTTCTCTCTCTCTCTCTCTCTCTCTGCATCTCTTAGCAATTAATTAATCTCTGCCTTTTTCCAATCTTTCCTTATTCTCTCTCTCTCTCTCTGCATCTCTTAGCAATTAATTAATAAAAAAATCAGTTTTTGGAATAAACGGATAACTTGGTTTGAGTTTTAATTTTGTTGGGGAAAATATTCGAATCTGAAGTTCTTTCTGCAGTATTCAAGCAGATTGTAACACTTGGGGTGGACATTTTGGTGGGTGCAGGGCATAGTGTGGAGGAAACAGGCCTTTATCACCTCTCATGAAATTTTGAAAATCTGGAAACCCAAATTTTTATTGTATTTTTTTTACTATGTCTCATTTCTTCTTTGCTGCATATAAGTCTCTTTTCCTTGGTTATGTCTTTGTTATTATGCTCCTTCTGGTAGATTTAATCCTTTTATTCCCGTATCAAATTTGAAACATTTGTAGAACATACTGGAAGGCTCTGGAGTTCCATTCAAAGTATCTAGACATGAATTCACTATTTCCCTATGGTACACTGTAGCCTCTTTCTTCTCCAAAGTAAAACATCCCCCCACTTCATTTAAAACGTTAATACCTAAAAAAATGAGTAATACAAATGAGATGGATTTTTTTTTTTTTTGTAATTCCAGGAACATTTCAATGATAGTTAAGTTTCAGGTGATTTGATTATGTGTAGGAAGATTGAGAATCAAGTGAGCTAGACTAGAACACACATCACTGAAGGCTTTCATACACTGGAAATTTGTTTTATTTGCGTGGTGTGTTCTACTTCCCACGTAAGCAAATATCTAAATTTTAATAATTGCTTTACCTGTAAGATTAATTACAATTTCTCAATATGCTATTTCCTTTTTTTTCCTTTTTTTTGGAGAAGCTTTATTCACAGATGCCCCAAATAATATTTATATAGAACTCCAGAAACTGGTCACTCAGTGACTCACAAAACTACTATCCATCTTCTCTGTTGTTTTGTAGTCAAAGTACTTCCCTAAAAACTCACACAAAAATCCTAACCAGGTGTGGCAGGAAATACATATCAAAAGTGCTCTTTAACCGTTTATGATCTCATAAATGCCACCATTCAAGTTTATATTTTTACGTTAAAGTAACTGAAGCTTCATTTAGAACCAGACATTTGCAATGTGACTGAAACAAGCTACACAGTTAAATGACCGCAACCAGTCCTGCAGCCCCCAAGAAAAAACGTTATTCTGGTTTTTCCTCAAGAGTTTCCCTGGGCTGTGTTCAAGAGGAACTAACAGTAGAGTGTTTGACTGTTTGCATCTGCTAATGAAGTGCAATAACAGATATTACTGTGGCAGAATAGCAAACCCCACATAAACCCATCACACAGACAATCTCCTGAAAAGAAGAGAAATAAGAGATGATGTATAAATAGAGAGAAGTATAAAAAAGGCAAACAATAAAAAATTCTGAAAAGAAATCCCAGTAAAATGACAAAAAAAAAAAAACAAACTCCCCAGAAGCTGCTAAAAAATCCTATATTAGAAGCTCATAAAACCTTGACTGACTATAAAGTTAGGAAGGGAACAACTCAGAATTTAGAAATACTTGCTGAAAGGAGAATAGAAAATTACATAAAGATGTAGCAAAATTAAGGTGTGAAGTGAGAGGGAGTTTGATAGTTTAAAAAGTTGTGGAAGTATCAAAGACAGATTTGGAGAAATTAATGGACAGCAGGTACATAAAAAAACAGCATAGGAACTAGACAGGAATTTATTTTCTAACACCCCAAACCTAGTGACTGCAGATGCTGAAGAACGTGAGGCTCACACACTCTGCCCTAGTAGAGTTTGCAATTGCCATTGTCACAGACAAGACACTGAGAGTGATGGACCATTGAGCATTTTCTATGTTCCTGTAGCTCCAAAGATGAGAGGAGTCATACTACTGTGCCACATGAAGAGTGCCATTCACCACATCATGGTGACTCCTGGGGTCAGCTACTGGCCTGATGCAATTCAGTGATCTCAGGTACCCTAGAATGTCACCTGACTTCCCCCCTTTTCTTTTTTCTTTCAAGGGATAGAGAAACACAGATGTAAAATGTGTGTGAATTGGTACATCTGTGGGTATCCAAGACACCATATCTATATTTTGAATGGAAGGAATGTTGAGCATTCTTGTTTTCTCACCCATTTTAGACAGTGATAGAGATCTTTAGTCGCTCTGCAGACTGGCTGACAGCTGGAAACATAAAATTGTAGGTATGCAAATTGAATGTTATTCTGAAGGTAACCATGATAGGTCTAAAATGCTTGCAACATTAGTAGATTGAGTTTACTCAACTCCTGTAACTTCAGATAAGAGGATATCAGGAAATGAAATGCTGCTGAAACTCTCCATCTTTAAATTGAGAGAGAAATATTTTAGTTGCCAAAAAGAAAGATTCCTTTCAAAGCAGATATTCAAAAATGCCCTATAAATACAGTAAATATTACAGAAGTCTACTGATCTACCCAAGCAAACCATTAACAGTCACACAGCTTGTATTTATTTATGTGCAATAAGAGACAAGATTTTTTTATGGGTGGTCAATAGGATAGGACTGATATGATTTATTAGAATTAAGAAGCTCAATTGTAAAGCATCCAATGACCATAGTTGGACAAAGAAAGCAAGGTGATACTGAGTGTAGATGAATACAACTGAGAACATGGCTTAAATAACATGAGCAACTGAAAGAGACATTTTCTTTTGTTGTGGTCTAGGAATAGTACTCTCCAACTCAGAGCCCCACCAAGACCTTCCCAAACCAGATGCCACTTGCTTGTCCTTCCTGCTTGGGTGGGATGGAGTTGAAAACTGGAGACACAAAAAGGTGAAAATCATGGCTTGAGACAAGAACACTTTGCTGGAAACAGCAATGAGATAAGAAAATTAATAACAGCAACCATATTAATAACAAAAGGTATAAGACAAAGAAAGTCTTTACACAGAAAGTAAAACAGTACTGGACTGTTTCTCTCACCATGCTTTTCTCCCCCGACTGGAAACAAGAAAGAGTCCCTTACTCCCACCCCTGGCAAGTGAGATGAGATAGTATTGAGTAATATTATGGTCTGGCCACACTACTTTCCCAGTTACTGTAACAAATTAACCCTGCCCTGGCTGAAACTAGACACCTTTGTGACTTAGAAAGTAATGTGCACATTTTTGAGATCAACTGTATATGTACACGCTCATAGACCAAAGACATCAGCGATCACTGTTTAAGTAATAGCTTTAAGGATATCAAGTTTTCATACACATAAAACTCAGAAGAAAAGCAAAAGTACTGAACAAAATAGACGAAGACAAGAAGCCTGGTTGGTAAGAGAACAAGAATAAATTTTTTAAAAAAATATTTTCAAATGCAAAATTCTTTGCAAAATGAAGCAATGGAAAGGGTAACTATATCCTGATTAAGCAAGTTGTTTGCAGAGAAAGATATGGTGGAAAAGAAATATGAGGTTGTTTGTTCTAGTTTCAAACCGCAGTTGGAATTCCTTCCAAAAAGCTTGGCGCCAATGCCTTAATGCCAGTAAAGATGGTTAACAAAGGACACAGTGAATAGGCATATTCTGATGTTAACAGCTTTAGCCAGAGTCTTTTGTGCTGATCTCTCCCCAGGCCAGAGGGGGGAGCGAAGACTGGCTCAGGTGGGGGAAGGGGTCAGTGTTTCTGCACGCTTTCTGTGCAGATCAGGAGTTCAGTGGCTCAGTGCAGAGGAGAGAGGATGGGAACACACCAGGTCCAACATCACTGGGGGACCGAGATTGTGTCTTTTGCTCTCTGGCTTTGCCGATCACCTGTGAACACCACAGGAAACGGCTGTGAGGAAGAGAAACATGCCTGTTTTCTACACTGCAGACGCTGGGTTTCTGCTGCTCTTGTCATGGATCCCATGGGAGCTGACCCAGCAACTGTGCTCCTGCCATTCCCCTGAGGGAGAGCCCAGCCAGCCAGATGCGACAGCACCACCTGCTGTCCGTAGATATGATTGCAGTTCCCCTTTCTTTGGGGGTAGCCAAAAAAACCTTTTAACTGTCTGCCTTGTCGTTTGGGAGTGGAGTGGTTTATTACAAATTGTTGTTGTTTGGTTCTTTTCTGGATATACATATATATATGTATGTATTGTGGTTAAGAACTGTTATCCTTTTATATATATTTTTTTTTTCCTAATTAAAGTTCTGTTTTCTAAATTTAAAGGAGAGGGATTATTTCTTGGCCAACATAGATATCTTAGTTCTCCCCTTGAACTAAGACACTGTTCAAAAGTTCAAAATCAAATTTAAAAATAAATTCAGTTTAATACCAATAAAAATTAAGTAAAACATATTTTATTTTTTATTTGTAATTTTGGAATAAATCTGGGATTAATATTCATGGCATACAAAGCTTAAGAAAACATTTTAGGAATGTGAGGGTTTTTTAAAATTTTATTAAGAGTCTCAGTTCCAAGATTTTATTTCCTTTCTCCTCCTCTTGCTGTTTATTTTTCAAGCAGGTAATAAAAACGTGAACAAAGTTTTACTGTGTATCCATAATCTACAGAACTAATTTTTCCTTCTGAAATAGCAGCAAAAGTTACAGAGGTGTACTATCGAACTTAAGCACCAGAAGCAACGAGTCAACAGTTAAATTCAGTAAAATACTATTTCTAAATGCACATGGTCATTTTTGCTTTTCTATTTAGCAAAATTCACTGGTGCCTTGTCTGTCTGCTACAGCTACTTGTGTTTTATCTATGAAGCCAAACCATAATCACTTACAATATGAAGTCTGAATGGAGATGACAATCAAATGTTTCTCTTACCTCGTTTTGGAGGTCTCGGATCATTTTGCTCTTCCTTTCCATTTCTGTCTTCAAAAAGTTAATCTGCAAGTTTAAAGAAATGTTGAGTGTGAGTTGTTGAGATGTATCTATTTATCAGTTGTAATCACTAAATATTTTTTAAAATTTCTTACAGCTTTGTACAAAAAGCAACACCAAACAAAAAAATTTTGCTCATATACCAATTTGGTATAGGCCACAGTTAGGTATTTGCTAGATCTACAAACACTTAGCATATTTACTAGAAAACTTAGAATCAAAAGAAAAAAATTATTGTACATAAATAAGCTTACTTTTATTTTGCACCAGTAGACATGGTGTTTATTTTTCACAAGGAAGTTCAATGTGATCTTCAGAGAGCTAAGGAGTTTTACAACAATATGAGCTGATTCTATGACATAAATTGGTTTTTACCCTCTAAGAACATACCTATCATAGCAGGTTTCTAATAGTTATTTGATTTGAATGCTACAGTACTGGTCCTAAGGATTCTGATCACTCTCACCTGTGGAATCAAATGCATTATATGTGAAAGCATTCAAATATAGTCTTTAGTTCCTAATTAAGTCAATGACTTGCCTTGAGTCAAACAGTTTAAAAGATTGTTTTTACAAATCAGTCTAACTTTCTTTCAGGACTGAGCTTTCCTCACAGTTTATGAAATACAGTGGACGATGTAACTGTAAGAATTAGGTTTAAAAGAACACATTCCTGTCACTTTGAGGGAAGATACTCTTGGATACTTCAATTATCACAATGCCCTATATACCCAACATCCCATGCTGTGTTCTCTCCCCTCTTGATACCAAACTCTATACAAGTTCAAGGGAAACTACAGTTATTATGAGATTGTGACAGACTTGTTAAGAAAAACAAAACACCTGTAAGAAAAAAGATTTAAGTTGTAGAGACATTGACCCAAAGATTCATGGTTTGGATGTCATGCAGATAAAAAATGAAACTGAATCTACGTGATACAACAGCTGTTCTCAGAATCATGCCCAAACTCAAGTAGACACATCATTAATTTGAAAAACGTCACTGAACTTGACATCAACGTCACCTGTATCAAAAGAGAAGTCAGAGAAGCTCATCATTACTTAAGACAGAAATGTAGGTAGGGAGTCTATGAGACTAGTGCCACCTGACATGCATGAATAGACAAAAATCTGGAAGAGTTTGTAAAAGAAGTTCCAAGTGCTTTGACTGTGGAAATACGAACTCCACATCCAGCTATCGCTGAGGATGATGTTTTATGAGAAGTTGAACAGATTCAGCACCTGCCTGGCAGTGACATCCAAAAATACTGAAATTTAGTCCATATATACCAGATAATAAATAGGGATTTTTTGCACAACAGAAAATAAAGGTCACAACCAAAATATGAAATCAAAATGAATGGGGAGAAACATAGAATAGCTATTTGCATGGTTATTTTGTTTTTTTCAGCTGTTCAAAAGTGTTGCCAACCACCATTAAATACTGACAAAAATAATATACTGACCTCCATTAAAGAGTGTTCCCTTTCTTAGACCTAATTCTTGGGAGAATACTAATATTCCTTCAAAGCACTTCACTTCTAACTATGAATATATATCAAATAAGTAAAAAGATTTGATACCAAAATTATTATCTCTACATAGCTTGGATTTTCTAGGGAAGAGACAATTAAGACCATCCAGGACTATTAATTTAATAGCAACATACGTTAGCTAAATCAGTATTTTTGTAGATTACTATGCACAAACATATGAATCTTATATCACTGATACAGACATCTTACATAGTGTAAACATACTGTTTACGCTTATCTGAATAACTAGAAAATATTTTTACCTCACTTCATCTTAAAAAATAATTTTAGTATTAATTAAGAATTCATTCATTTTTACATTCTTATTATAAGAACATTTTAAAGGCCTTCTAAATCTCTAACCACTGAAGCACCACTTAGTCACAAAGTATAGCTATGGAGAGTTACATAGAATGGATTTATATGACTAGTCTCCTGGAGCCAATACAAAGATAACCTAATCTGTGCATTTAAGTGTGCCTGTGTATGTAATTTGATGCTTTAAGGCAGATTAATCTGTATCAGACCATTTGCATGATGCTTTTAGTCCATCTCAAGGGCAAGGCATAATACCGTTTTCCAGAAGATATGTAAAAATGCTACATTCAGTCACTAAATCCTGATAGCATAACAAATAAGAACAGACATTTACACTCTAAAATAATCGAATAAAGAAACTTGCTACATTTCTTCCTCCCTTCTACCCACGCTTTGTTCTTGTTTGTCATTCACTTCTTTTCACATGTTGTCTGCCTGTAATTGCTGTCATGAAAACACATAATGAAAATACATTGTTCTAAGGCTAAACTTTTCAATGCCAAGCAAGGACACTGCTTCCATATCCTGGAGACAGATATGCAAGATCCTCAGAGCTTTGTGTGTTTCAGAGCTCATTATGTTTATTACAGACAACAGCTTCCCTCCAGTGGCCTTTACTCAGCAGCTGGTGACCTTGAAAATGTTCAAATTCAATGTTCCCCCACTGAAACACAGAATGCTTGAGCAGATGGTGGTGATCTAATTCTAAGAGTCAACCAGTAGTTACTCACTACAGATGAGGGATGGAAGAATCTCAATACAGCATCATTACTGCACAGCCAAAGCTCAGCTGTAAGCTCACTTGCTTACCTCCAGACTTCTTGTATCTTGCTCAGGTCTAAGACATGAGCAATTACGGTGTGACTGGAGCTCTTTCATTAATACCTAACTATTTTGGCAGTGTCTGGAAACCCTAATATACTCAGTATTAATTTTCCTGGTCTAATTTTCAAGTTACAGTGTAAAAATTGACTTCAAAAGCCAGAGAGAACCGGTTAGGCTATTACATAAAACATAGAAAATATTCTTTCCTTTGGGGAAAAATTATTCTACAAAGTGTTAAATACTTTTAAATGCAGAATTAAATAGATTTTTACATATTAGTATTTCTTAGATGAATGTAACTTTTAAGCTGCAAGTTACAGTTTGCTTAGTAAAAGAGACTTTTATCAAACATTTAGGACTTCAGGAACATAAAGTAATAAAACTTTTACTAAACAAAATAAAAATTTTTGAAGTAAAAAGAACATTTGATATTTTTGTTAAAAATCTTGCAGGCATGAGGATAAAGCTGAATTAAATTCCCCATATTCTGTTAATCTTTTATTACTGAAAAAACCCTACTGATTTCAAAATAGGCATACTTGGTGTGGTTTCTTTTTACAAGTCATAATGTGTTACTTAATTCTCATTTTATATAGTGAACACTGAGCAACTGGGAAAAAGGAAATTGCATAGACCTATTTTCTCCTTTGTTTTGACAGACAGTATTGTAATTGTATTGTCAAACAACTCCATCAACATACCTTCCTAAAAATTGCTAGCACAACATAAAATAGCAACAGGAACAAAATTTAAAAGGCAGACTAAACCTACACTAGCCAAACTATTTTTGAGTGTTTCCATGTTTCATTCTTTACTCTCTTCCACATCCAGAGCCATCCAGTTCTTTTTATAAAATTTGACTGCAGTTAACAGGAAACAACTTCACAAACTTGCTAAAAATATAGCTATTTCTTAACATGCAAGCAGTTAGCATGAAGTACAGCAAAGCAAAGAACCTTTCCCAAAAAGCTCTAGGAGACTTTTAACCTATTGAAGAGACACAGAATTACTACTTATTCTATTTATTCAAATTCACTGAAAAACCCAAAACAAAACACTTTCCAGTTACATGTGCCTTTTTGTTAACAAAAGCAATAATTAGTCCATGGTCTCTAATTCTGTTTCTGGAATAAGTGGTTCCACTTCACATTTAGAGATAATACCTTGACATTATTAATAATTTTTTCACTGTACAAAAAAATTATTATAAATTGCTTAGGTATTTGATGTTAAATGCAGAACAAAAAGCTCTGTTAACCTTCATTGATTTTTAAGGAGGACACCAGGTTATTTGGAACGATGTCTTACACATTTTATAGGCACCTTGTATAACTAAAGCCATTATGGTCTTTCTGAAATGCTTTTTGATATAAAAATAATACATAGTTCTAGTATGAGATGGTCTGTGGAGAAGCTCCTTCACACCAAAGGCATTCTGGAAGACTGCATTTGACCTTGAACTTCACAATATAGTCTAAAATTTAAACCATCCTTATTGTAACTACTGTTTCTCTGCACATTTTATTATCCCAGACAGAGCAGCTGACACAATAGGCTTAAATGTGTCTGAGGTCTGCCATAAATTTTCTAGAAAAGACCTGTCCCAAGACAGACTGCTGCTGTTCTTTGGATGTTAGTGCTACAGATGCAGAAGACTATCCAGAAAGACTAAGAAAGGGAGTGCTCATTGCTGTTAAGACCTCTCAAGTCAGTCCTTAGTGGGGTTACTAAACACAAGAATGTCTTTATACATTCTTTTACTTTCTTCAAACCTGAGTTGCTGCTTCTACCCTCAGAATGTTGTTACTACCTAGCAGCACTGGCTGCCCTCTGAGACAGTACATGCCAACTAGAGCTGGAACCCACCAATACTTCAGCAGTTGCTCAGAACAACAACTTTTCAGCTACCTACAATTGTTGGTTTCTCTAGTCCTAAAAGGTCAAATAAAAGATAAGCAAGCATAAGAACATTCTCTGATGAATCACTTGTGCAATGACAGTGAAGAGACTTGCCACATATTGCACAAATAGACATGAAAACAAAGTCTAATGTATTGCTATGGTGTCTCTTTTGTTCTTTTGGTTTGGTCAGAGTAATTGAATAATTTTAAGATTATTTTTCATGTAATTTGACTTAACTCCTGTAAATTCTTACCTACACTTTTACTTTTACCTAATAAAGAACACCTTCAGGCAGGTGTTCACTGTTGAATATATACAGCCAATTATCATTCATACAGTAAGCACTGTATTATGCATCCATGGCAAGCGCAGAAAAAAAATATGCATTTCCATCCTTTCTGTTCCCACCAGTGTTTTATTAGTCTTTGAGAAATGTAATTCTACTCTTATTGACTCTGATAAAAATCAAGATCTACGCCATCAAATCCTATAGAATAAAATGTGCTTAGAGTAGACTTGAAACAAGTGTCACAATTCATTAAATTAAAATTAAATTCAAGCTTCCATCCTCTAGCTAGTCTTGCTTCAAAATACCTAGACCTTCTACAGATTTCACATTGCTTTCAGGAAAAGCTGAAACACATGGAAAAAGCAGATATAATGTGTCAGTAGTAATATTTATGTCCATTTCTATTGCAGTTTTCATGTGACGAACCTGAAGCGTTTTTTGAATAGTCTTTCAGTCTCACTGTATTGTGGAGCTTCATTATGTTCATTGTACCCTGAGGCACAAAGAAGTAAATATTAAAAACACAAACCAAGGACACAGTTTAGCTTTCCTTAGACTTAGTAGCAAGTTTAATATGCTATTAGTGGCAAGTATTGGAATACAATTTAAGAGTTCAGCTTCTCAACACTCCAAGCCAAATTCTGTTATAAACTCAGAAGAGGTTTTTGTGGTTTCTGCACTAGGTGGCATTTTGCTCACAGTTAATGGCGAATTTTGTTTTGTGTAGAGCAAATCTTGTGCTCTTCCCAAAGCTAGGGTAGGGACTGAATTTACAAAAGTAATGTTGCTCAAATTAGAAAACCCCCCCCAAAACGCTATATCACAAAAACAAGCAAAGAAGCAATCCATTCATTATATCTGAGATTTATATAACCCACAGCTGAATTGGTCTTGAATATCAAAATCAAATGTAGAGATTTAATAGTGAAATACACATTCCACCTTTCATTTGTAGGACTAGAATTCATTGTGCTGATAAAGTCAGTGGGAATATGTTTGTGCACCTGAAAAAAGACACCTTCCAACCAGCATGTTCTGAGTACTTATCAGAGACAACTAGATACTAATTTTTACTTATTTCAGGACGATATTAAAGGAGATGATTCTCCCTCTGTACTCTGCCCTTTTGAGACCCCACCTGGAGTGATGCATATAGTTCTCTTGTCCCCAGCACAATGGGACTGTTGGAACAAGGCCAGAGGCGGCCATGAAGTTGATAAGAGAACTGGAGCACCTCTCCTATGAAGACAGGCTGAAAAAGTTGGGGCTGTTCAGCCTGGAGAAGAGAAGGTTATGTGGAGACCTTACAGCAACCTTCCAATATCTGAAGGGGCCTAGAGGGAAATCAGACAGGGACTCTGTCAGGAACTGTAGTGAAAGGACAAGGAGTAATGGGTACAAATTGAAAGAGGGGAAAATTACGTTAGATTTTAGCAAGAAATTTTTCACTGTAAGGGTGGTTAGGCACTGGAACAGGTTGACCAGGAAGGTTGCGGATAACCCAAATGTGGCTGTTTTCAAAGCCAGGTTGGATAGGANCCTTCCAATATCTGAAGGGGCCTAGAGGGAAATCAGACAGGGACTCTGTCAGGAACTGTAGTGAAAGGACAAGGAGTAATGGGTACAAATTGAAAGAGGGGAAAATTACGTTAGATTTTAGCAAGAAATTTTTCACTGTAAGGGTGGTTAGGCACTGGAACAGGTTGACCAGGAAGGTTGCGGATAACCCAAATGTGGCTGTTTTCAAAGCCAGGTTGGATAGGACCTTGAGCAACCTGGTCTAGAGGGAGGTGTCCCTGCCCATGGCAAGGGTAGTTGGGACTAGATGAACTTTNTAATGGGTACAAATTGAAAGAGGGGAAAATTACGTTAGATTTTAGCAAGAAATTTTTCACTGTAAGGGTGGTTAGGCACTGGAACAGGTTGACCAGGAAGGTTGCGGATAACCCAAATGTGGCTGTTTTCAAAGCCAGGTTGGATAGGACCTTGAGCAACCTGGTCTAGAGGGAGGTGTCCCTGCCCATGGCAAGGGTAGTTGGGACTAGATGAACTTTAGGGTCCATTCCAACCCCTTAACATTCTATGATTCTGTGATTTTATATAGATTTCCTCAGTACAAAACCATGTTAGAACAAATGCAGATTTATTTTTCTGGATATATGCTACCCTGGTTATTGAGAAAGACCCTCAAAATATATTACCCATTTCCAAGCTCAATACAGCTTTCAGATTATTTCTCTTCACCTCTCAAGAAGGAAAGAGATATATTTTTTTCTCTAGACAAAATTACAAGTACCAAAAATCCATTAATTGTATGTTGTGTGGGGCATAAGGTCAGGTAAAACAGTATCTTTATGCTTCAGACTTTTGAGTAACAAAGGGAAAAAAAATGTGTTTTCAAAAATCACATTACTTGAAAGAAACTTGCAAAAGCAACAGCTTGGTCCAAAATCTATGCTACTTCTAATTAGAAGATAGTATGCAAAACATGCACTCTCACATCTTGTTCACCAAGGGCATAAACCTACATACAAATCACATTCATACTAAATAAGTAATTTTAAGTATTTGCTAAATTTATTAATTATTTTTAAACCTCTGTCTTGGAAGAACTCTTGATTTGTGAACCTGGAAGACAGTAAGATCTTAGTAAATAAATCAGTAGCTCTCTAATATGAAACAAATATAGATCTATAAACATTTCTAGCAGCTTGTTTTCAAGTACAGAGTTTGACTTATAGAACATTTAAGGTTTGACGGAACCTTTGGGAATTATCTTGTCAACTTACACTCAGTGGTGTTCGTGCTATAGGAATATTACTAATTGTCAGAGAAAAAATTTCCTTTTTACATCTTCATAAACATGATTCTACCTTTTTTTGTGTTTCTTTTTTGTAATAGCAAAATGTGCCTATTTATGCTCCAAAACATTACATGGCAACACAAAAATTTGAAAAAGTTGTACAATATATCCAGAAACAGAATTTTAATAAAGCATGGAATCTTAATAGGCCTTAATTACACCTTCCTATGGTGATAATTAGTTTTACTATGCTCAAAACTGAGCACTCTATTATCTATTTTGTTGTTGCAAATCCATAGTGCTTCAAAAAAAGTCAATGGATGTATGACAGTGTACATTAGTATAGATGAGATATGAGGGTCCATAAAGGTAATCTCACCAGGGGAAAGGACTTAGGCCCAAGTCTCCAGACCCCAGACTTCGAAAGTATGTACACATCCCTAAATACTGCAGAAATTAGGGAAGATGGGAATTTCAGTGCTTTTGAACATAAAAACTATTTCAGCTTCTTTCTTCTGAAGCTTACAGAGTACTAGCACATGCGAAATCCATTTTTTTTTTACATAAACAGTTATTTGAACAAATTCTCATGGCAACATTAAGAAAAAAAAACCAGAAGAAAAACATAATGAGAGAAGGACAGGGAATCACTCACAGTAGCCTGCTGTTTCTCTGCTTTCTCAGCTGCCTCATTAAGCTGCTTTTGAAAGGCTTCCTGGAGATTTTTCATTTCTTCCCTAGTTTGTTGAAAACACAGAACACAAATTTCAACACAAGTATCCATCAGGAAATAATTCTTCAGATTCAAGAATAGGCACCTTTAGTTATTCAGAATGGCAGACAGATGTATTTTGTCTATGAGTCTTCCAAATAAAATCATAATGACCCCATGAACTATAGTGTGAATACAAGATTAAAATTAGCTATGATGGAAATTGGCCACTGTTTATATCTGCTGAATAGACTGCTGTGCAAAACATTTGTCAGTGTATAATTTCCAGCAGAAAGGATTGGCAACAAAAAAGTGAGGAAAGCGGGTTACTGAAAATGCATTGACATGAAGCCATACTATTATCAATAAGAACTAGTTTATATGTGCTTTAAAATATATAAATAAATCATGCTCTGATAAAATTCAACCTCCACCTTTCACTTTTTAGAGACAAGCAATACAAAATTCAGTAAAAGATTCTTGCATATGAAGGAAAAAAAAAACCAAACCAGCATAATTACTTGGATTGGGCTTTATTTGAAACCAAAAAATCTGTTGCATTACCAATGCAGAGAATTTCTCCAAATTGCAAGAATTTTCTACTCACAGAATACAAAACATTTTGGAGCTGTGGCAAAATAGTAGAGTAACATATTTCAAAACAGCTGCAGAGTTTTTCAGGGTTTTTCTTTGCATGGATAAACTTTCAGCAAACAGGAACACAAAATTTGGTTTACACCCAGATAATTTAGCCCAGTGAAAACTAAACTGGAATGGAAACCATTAACTTTAAACAAGAGCAGAACTTGTTAGCTTCGGGATCATCCTTCTTTATAACTGATAACCTTACTACTTTCAGCAATTTCAGCAACACTAGAACAGAACAGAGTTAACTGAAAATGTGATTGAGCAGCATAAAAACCAATACACCATTAACACAAACAGATGCCATCATTTCCAACTGTGGATGATGCACAGAGAGAATAAAGCTTGGAGTACTGTAGTAAGTGACAAAGTTTTACTTGCAACTTGGAAATCATTTAATTTTAAATCGAATTTTAAAAAAAATCTGATTTGAAGTCAGTAGAACAAAATTTACTTACACAAGCTGAGATTGTAACACTCAAAATTTTACTGTATCATTCATCACTGTAGAGCATGATCAAAGTAGTGTTCAGATCAAATGCAGCTCATGTATGTTTGTCCAAAGAAAGATCATAAGATTAATACTGACCTATATTTTGAATTTTGGTTTCAATAATAAATAGATTTGAGCATAACATTATGTTCACCATTCTTCATTTATTGCAGATAAAATATGATCTGAGGCTCCTGGAAAATAAACTGCGACCCTTCTATGAGGAAGATTCCTTGACACATTTTTAACACCTTCTTCGTACACTAAACTTCTACACCTCTCTAGAAATGAAATCCAGTAAGTCCATAAATAGCTGGCAACAACAGTAGCTTCAAGGCATTTCCTTGTACTATACAGTAAAACTCTTTTATTTTCTGAAGAAGGGGGTGTGCTGCTCAGGAGCAGATTGCACCGATCTTCTCTCTATCTCTGGGAACGGCTTTTGTGCACTCAGTGGCTGGATCCTTAAGAAGCAAAAGTGTTGTGGGTTTCTCAGATTAGGTTTTTCGATAAGAGCAAGAGCAGATTCTGTTAGAAGCTGCTAGAAGTTTTCCCTTATCCTGTAGAGCAGAGCCAATGAGGGTCAGCTCCAAGGAAAACTTCCTGCTTTTGAATCATTGGAAAAACCCCTGCATGAGAAGATATTTAAGAATAGAGGAGTTGTTGTGCCACTGGAAATTTGCAGCCATGGGTTAACAACACAGACATCAAGGTCAGTGCAGGAGGAGAAGGAGGGGTAGGGACCCCATGGAAAGCAGGGAAAGGACTCAAAGCTATGATTCCCTGATGACCATGGTGATGACCATGGTGCCATGAGCTGTCCCCTCGAAGCCCATGGGCTCCATCAGGGTGCAAAGACCCCCCTGTCAGAGCAGGGGGATGCATGAAGGAGGCTGTTACCTCATGGGAGGCCCCAAGA
>WBMV01003772.1:0-16455 GCA_013396655.1 Campylorhamphus procurvoides | reverse complement strand
CCAAACCCGCCCCCCCCGTCGGGGCAGCGCGGCCCCAGAGCTCCCCCTGGCGGCCCCACCGGGGCATCGCCCCCCCTCCGGTAATGAACCCCCGTTAATTAATTAACCCAGTTATTTACTGTGAATGGAAACGGGGGAGAAGAGCGGAGCCCGAGCGGTGCCCCAGCCCGTCTGGAACCCCCGGCAGTTTCAGGTGAGGGCCGTGTCACCCCGCGGGTTTTATTGCCTTATTAACCTGTACCTGCAATTGCTGCGTCCTGAGAAACGATCTGGGATGTTTCCTTGCCCTTCCTTAGGCAGTTGCCACATTTATTTCCCTCCTGGGAGGATGTTTTCTTGCTGCTTTCCCCGTGTTATGGAATCAACATCGAATGGTTGGGGTTGGAGACCTTAAAGATCATCCCATCCCACTCCTGCCATGGTCAGGGACACCTTCCAATGTCCCAGGGTGCTCCAAGCCCCGTCCAACCTGCCCTTGGACACTTCTAGGGGCAGCCACAGCTTCTCTGGGCAACAAGTCTTTTGACACACATGTTGTTTTGAGTCACATCCTCTGTAGGGATGACACAACTCATGCTGGGAATCAAATCCCTCCCCTGGACTCCCTTATACTGGCAGCAATCCAAACGCAGAGGGACTCCTTCATCCCTGAAGAGTGGACATGCTGCATCCCCATTCACAGAACCCCCGGGGTTGGAAGTGAGCTGTGGGGGTCACCTGTTGCCAGGTGTGCCCCAAGCAGGACCCCCGTCCCCCCAAGGGAATCCCTGACCAGCACAACCCTCCCAAACTCAACAAAAGCCCCGACGCTCCGTTCAAAAGTAATCATTTTTATTTCAACTCTATAAAGTATACAACAGGCACTCGGCAATTACAGCTGCAGGGAAAGTACAGAGCGAAACAAAAGCGGTTTAAAGTCGATGAAAAAAAAACCCAAAGTCCTTTAGTCAACATCAAAAGAGTGCAAGCGGCCGCCGAGCGGACGGCGACCGACATCTGTCCGACAAACGAACCCTCTCTGGTGGAAGAAGAAAGCTGGGCAAAAATAAGAACCTAAACCAAAGGGACAGTGTGAGAACCAAGTGGGACTCGGGGCGGGGAAGAGGCAACTCCACACAGGAATTTCCCCTTTTGCTGAGGAAGCCCTAAAAGCGCCCAAGTGTCGGTGTTAGGGCTGGGGAGCTGCCAAGGACCAGGAGCTTCCCCTTGGCAGCTCCGTGGGAGCACCGAGGGCTCATCCCAGATCCTGGTTTGTTGAGTGGTGCAAACGGGTTTTGCCTTGGGGTTTTGGGTCAAAAAAAAGGCGGGTTGGGTTCACACCGCGTCGATTTTGTCCGGGTGGGAGGTTTCTCGAGGGGTTTGTGTGAGACGGGACGGCACGATGGGTGGGATCGGCAGAGCTGAGCAGAAACAGGAATACCTGTCTACGGACTGATAGGATGTCATATATTAATTTGACCCGCACATAACATTTATACATTTCACAGAAATGACTCTGTATCTCATCAACGGATACACAGCTCTGGTACATTGAACAGAAATAAGAGAACGACGTCATCATTTCTGTAATTCATCAGTATTATATAATAAAGGCTTAGAAATCGGTAGCAGAAAGAACTGTAAAACGCAGCAAGCTAAGAAAGGACGACGGTTTGAGGTGTGTTTGTCTTTGTCATGCAGCATAACACCAAATCTGTGATTTTGTTTGTTTTTTTCTTTATAAGATGCCATGGATTTAAGGCACTTGCAACAATGCCAGATAGCTAGTCATGTTCTCCAACTATGGGACAGATGAGTTAACAGGACAGTTGACATAAAGTTTAATAATACTGACAAATATGACATTGATTCAAGTCTACCTTGAGCTAAAAACGTTACATTACAAATAAGAAAATGAAGGAATAATGCCATGGGGCTCGAAAAGAACCAAAAAGTTGGATGTGTACCACAAAATACCGACACGAAAATACCTATTTACAGAAATATTTGCTCGTGGTCCTGTTGTGGAGGAAGAGTTTGCTGTGGGAAATGCAGCGCTGGGAGAAGCTACGGATTGGCCACGACACCCTGGGCTGAAACACGGGAGCTGAGCTCCCCTTCCTGAAATCCACCCTCATCCCACGCATCAAGGAAGCACACAGAGAAAGAGGGACACAGAGTGGAAACACAGAGGCAATCCCTCGTTGTGGAGATATAGATATAAAGCAACTCAAAGATATTATTACAAATGAAGGCGTTTCTCATACACATGGTGTGGTGGTAATGCTTGGGAGAGGTGATGGGAGTCGAGGGAGGGGTTTGGGATCAAAATAAACTCATTTTTGGAACAGGCACAAGGAAAAAGGGACAGGAAAAAGAACTCCTCGGCCTGTTTTAAACCCTCCTGCTCGTGTTTTCAGGTGGCCCCCGGATCACTGGGGGGCTTTTGCCTCCCAGCAACCCCTTGCCTGACACGGCACCTCGGCTACTGGGTGTCACCGTTTGGGGACAAACTCCTCTCTACAGCCCTACAGGAAGTTCTTCTTGTTGAGTGGAAATCCAGGGGGATGGGAGTGAAGAATTTGGCTGTTAGGCCTGTTCTCTACGATGCCTGGTGGATATTTTAGCCCTAGTGCTCTCAGTGTCGTCCATCCCTCGCATAAAGGCAGAAAAGCCAGGAGTTACTGCCTTTTCCTGGTGGTTTTGAAGGCAAACAAAGTTCCAAGGGTCAAAGAACAGCAGAAATAACCTGAAGGGACTGTGATGGTCTTTAAGGTTCCTTCCAACCCAAACCACTGCATCATTCTGTGATTCTATGATTTTTTGGGGCCAGAGGCTCTCAGAGAGCCCAAAATCTGATGCTTCTTGTTGGATGGTGGGATATTTTAAGTCCTGTGTACAGGCAAGAAACAGGCATCCAGGACAGGATTCCTCTGTAAACCAGAGGAGAGTGGATTCCAGCAAAGGAAAAGCAGTGGAAGTGAAGGAAAAGCACATCCTGCTAAGATGGTTTTGCCCAGGTTGTTTTTCCATATGACAGCTCTGGCCGTTCCCGTGCCTTAAACACTGGGGACCTTGCACAAACACATCCAATCCTGCTTTTCTCTTCAATTCCATGGACCTTCCTCTGCAGCTCCTTAGCCTGAAGAGGCATTAGGGTTACATTTCTATGGGTAGCATTGCATCAGAGCCAGAGAACTGGCCCGGTGCTTTTATTTTAATGAGCTTTGCACAGAATTGATGCAGACGTGGAGAACCACCCAAGAGATGAGGGACAAGGATGTCCCCTGCTACGTCCCTCTGAAACGGTGCTTGAGGGAACAGGTGAGTTGTGGACATATATTCCCAGGTGAGGGATGGACACAGCACCCAAAAAGGACATTACAGGCCTTCTGTTCTCCCTTGGGGTTCTAAAAAGGGCAGAGTTGAGCTTATTTCTATGCCTAATCACTAAGCCCAGTGGGCTGCTGTCGCTTTGTCCTGGGACTGCGACCCAAGCTCTGTTTTACACGTCAAATGGATTCATTTCCTGGGTTTTGTTCCCATGCAGGGTGTGCATTTGTACCAAGGGAAGGCGAAATAAAAGCCCAAAGGTTGTTGCAGCATATTCTCCGCCGTGTGAGGGATGTGACCCCCATCTGCCTTCCCAGGGCCTAGGGCAGTTGTGCTTTTGTTTCACCAGGCTCAACCAAAAAATTCATCCAAACCAAAGAGGAAAGGTCACATTCAGTCTTGTCGTGGTTCTGCTCGGAAAGAGAAAGGACACATTTCACCTCTGCTCTGACAGGAACTCTTTGGCCAGTCCTGCCATGGCCCCTCCGCTCCCATGGTGGAAGCCCTGCAGAGCCTGGAGGGTGGGAACAGCCCAAATCCTGCACTGTGTTTGGCTCCAGCACTTTGTTAATCCCTCCTGATCCTATGGAAGAGCCGGTCCTTCGCAGCTGGAATCAGGTGTGTCCCACACAACTCATCTCTTGACTCGGCTAACGAAGAGCGTAGCAAGATCTCGGCGGTGACAGAGATTGTGTTTCTTTAACCGGTGCAAGGCTCTGTGTCAGGACCACCATGTCAACCCCCAGTTTATGTCTGAACAGAAAACATGAAGAGCACTATTGTCGTCTAAGCAGGAAGTCCTAATGCCACTGTAGTTCCTGTAGCAGCATCAATCAAGGCATCATGGTGACCCCGAGCACGAATCCTCCCCAGCTCCGTTCCTCCGGGTTCGCTGGCAGCCACGGCCCAGCAAAGCTGTCTTCAGCAAGGCAGAAGCAGGTGAGAGAAAGACATTAAAAATCTATGTCCCATCCTGAGTTGTCGTCAGGGGGTGGCTCGTCGCTGTCCTCCGGGAAGCTGTCGAAGTTGCTCGTGTCCGTGGGAGACGCGACCTGTGGGAGGAGACACAAGGAGGGCACGGCTGTCAGAGTGGACCTCAGGATCATCCATCCTGATCTCTCAGGAGCATCCATTGCTAAGGGTGGCAATGCCAGGGAAGTGCAGCACTCCACACCTTTCTGCTGAATCCCAGGAGGATTTCTGATGTCTCTCCTGCCCTCACCATCCAGCCCGCTGGAGGTGAAGAGCAGCTGTCCCACCTGTGGCCACGAGGCCAGCAGAAAAGACTTGGGAAAGCCTCTCCAAAGCCCAGGATTTCCAATTTATGGCTCCAGGATCCTGGCTTTGAGGCTGTTGCCTCTAAATTTCCTGCCAAATGTTCCTCAGCCTAAGGACCCTACTGGAGAAACCCATCTTTCTAGGATAAGGACAAGCACGTTTCTTTTTTGGAAACAATGTCCTTTTTCTACCACAGCTGGAAAAGTTCTTATTTTTTTGCTTCACAATAGCGAGTGAGATTTTCTTGTAACTATAAAAACATAAATACTACAAGAACAGAAGCTCTCCAGCCCAAAATGAGGAGTGTCTTAGTAGAAATGTGGTCCTTTGAGCCTTCCCCCAGGCTGGAGGACACTGCACTGCCACAGGAGAGCTGGGCAGGAAACCCTTGCTGCAATTTCGAGCTGTTTCACTGGTGGAAAAGCCAAAGCCAGGAGCCAGCTGACAGTCATGGAATGGTTTGGGTTGGAAGGGACCTTAAAGCCCATCCATCCCACCCCCTGCCATGGCAGGGACACCTCCCACCAGCCCAGGGTGCTCCAAGCCCCGTCCAGCCTGGCCTTGGACACTCCCAGGGATCCAGGGGCAGCCACAGCTTCTCTGCCCAACCTGTGCCAGGGCCTGCCCACCCTCCCAGGGAAGGATTCCTGCCCAATATCCCATCCAGCCCTGCCCTCTGGCACTGGGAACCCATTCCCTGTGTCCTGTCCCTCCATCCCTTGTCAATGGTCTCTCTCCATGTTTCCTGCAGCCCCTCCAGGCACTGCAAGGCCACAGCTGGGTCCCCCCAAAGCTTCTCCTCTCCAGGCTGGACAATGCCAGCTGTGCCAGCCTTCCCTGCCAGCAGAGCTGCTCCATCTCTGCCCATGCTGGTGCCTTCCCTAGACCCCCCCCAACATGCTGATGTCCAGCACCCCCAAGACCTTCTCCCCAGGGCTGTTCCCCATCTGCTCATCCCCAGGGGTTGTCCCAGTCCAAGAGCAGCACCACCACCAGATTCCCATCTGATGCTGGGTGCTGGGAAAAGACTGTTTGATCCACAGGAGCTCCAACTTCAGCTCTCTATTTAATGTCCTTCCCAGTTGCCTCAGCATTTTCCTGCTGCTGAACATCTTGGAGGAAATGAAGATTACTGGCAGTCGGGACTTTGCCAAAAAAGCTTGTGAAGAACCAGGTGGAGCAGCACTGATGGCTCTGGGGTTGACAAGAGTCACCAGTCCCATGAGCCTTCAGCCTATATGGGGTAAAAGCAGTACTGGAAATGCTCTCACTCAGGTGAAAACCCCCTGAAAGCAGCTAGGGAAACGTCCCTGGGGCATTTTCAGGCTGCACAGCTAAAGCAGGAATTGTAGCTGGATGGAAAGGAGCAAACTTTGTGGCCTGGCATGAAATGTGGAGAGCAGTATTGGCACTAAAACAAAGCCAAGGCCAGGCTGGATGGGGCTTGGGGCAACCTGGGTGACTGGAAGGTGTCCCTGCCCATGGCAGGGGGTGGAATGGCATGAGCTTTAAAGTCCCTTCCCACCCAAACCATTCCATGATTCTAGAAGGAGCTGGACAGGGAAAAACCCAAGTAAAGCCAGCTTGGACTTATAAAACATTTCCATGTTGTTCGGTCATCCCGCTTCAGGGAGAGATTTGCCAAGTCCTGCTTTCTCCCAGGAACTCCTGCAGCCCACAGGGCAAAACAGGGGGGATGGGGGACCCTCTTGATCTCTCCTGGCTGCTAAAAAAACTTTGGGATGGCAGCTTTGGCCCCGCAGCTGTGCCTGGCCAGAGCAGTGGGGACAATTGACCACCACTGCTAATGTCATCCCGCTGGAGGGGGATTAAGCTGAACCAGGGAGGGGAGGCTGCACAACAGAAGGGGCCAAGGTAATTTCTGCCAGCTAATCCTGTTTGGTTTCCCTCTGCCACTGGCTTTGTGGGGAGAGAGCTCACAAAGACATCAAAGGAAGAGCTTTGCTCCAAAGGAGAGCGAGCGGAGCTGTCCCTCCTGGTTAAACATAAACCAGGGGGAAAGGGTGAGGAGCACAAAAGGCAGGGCAGGAGGAAAGGTGGAGGCAAAAGAAGAGGGAGATGGCACACAAATGTCACTTGCCTTTCCAAAGGAGGTGAGAAGGAAGGAGAAGGGAAGAGAGAAGGGGTGGAAGTGGGAACTTGCCAGCAAAATGGGAAAAGCAGATGAAGGGACAAGAGGAGCAGGTGAGAAGGAGAAAAATGTGCAGGAGCGAGTGGTCCTGCCCTGATCTCCTGCTGCAAAGGGCATCTTGGCACGGCCATGCCCTCCCCAAAGTGCCTGCCCAGAGACCAAGGGAGCTGGGAATGTGTCTAATGGGACTCCTTCCAGCACCTTCAGAAGAAATGAAGCACACACTGTTCCCACTCAAGCCCAGTGAGCCCAAAGCTCAGAACAATCCCAAGGAAAATCAGTGGCCAGGAAGGAGAAAATAAGGATGGCAAAACTTACACTTGGTATTATAGGAGGTGTCAGTGTCCCTTTTCGTAACCCTTCCCAGTTAAAGCCTTCGAACCATCTGAAGGGAGGGAATAATCCAAGAGTTAGACACGGGTAGCACAGCAAGAAATGCAAATTCCTCGAGCAGGGGGTTCCATCTCCCACACTCCTCGCCCTCCAATCCTCTCATTACCCTTTGGAAGGTTTCCTGTCACCTGTGGATCTGGAAATTGCCAATTGCTGAGGCTCAGGAGGGAGCCCTTGCCCACTGCAGGGGTCCTGCACGCTGCTCCTTCCCTTCCGTGGGGTCGATCCCTCCCATGTGAGACCCAAAATGTCCTTTTTCCACATGGAATAGGGTTAGCTCCCAATGTCATGCCCAAGGATGTCCCACTCCTGCTTTGGGCACCTCAGCTTTGCCCAGGGTGAGCTGAGCCTTCATCCTGCACATGAAAATATCCATCCCATCCACTTCTGTTGCTTTGGGGATGCAGGAGGGAAGGTCCAGCACGGATGGATGACACCATCTGTCTCTGGAATGGGTCTCTAACTTGTTCTTCTCCCATTCCAGCAGTGTGAGAACTCCCAAGACATCACTTAACACCTCCCAGGGGGCCAAAAGGGATGGATTTACATCATGGACACAGAGGGGGTTTGAGCAGAGCACTTTGGAAGTGCCTTTTTCTGTGGGCTGGACCTGCTGGCTGGTGGAGAAGACACTCACTTGTGCTTTTGGATATCCTTCACGCCGTTTTTCAAGTTCCCTAATCTTTCTGATGGGTTGTCCCTATGAAAGGAATAACAAATCCATTATGTCTTTCACCCTTCTGAACAAGTGATTTCTTTGCAAACAACAACAAGGTGACTCTCCTTCATCCCCTTACCTGCATAGTTTTTTAATTAAATTAGCAGCATTTTTGGCAATCTTCTTTGGAAATTCGATCATGTCTATTCCCCTTAAGATGATGTTATAGGTCTTCATGGGGTCTGGGCCTGAGAAAGGGGGACTTTAGAGGGGAGAGGAAAATAAAGACGATTAAAAGCTTTTTTTATCATTGAGGACTGAATAAAATACAGAGAGAGATGAGAACAGGGAGATAACAACTAGCAATGCTTTGCCTCCTGTGATGTCAACCATCCCTCAGCCAGGGTGCCTTGGATTTCAGGGAAGCACCACCAAGGAAAGTTTCCCAGAGCAACACATGCTAAACCTCTTCTCTCCATGGCAGCCCACGGAACGAGGCTCTGGCTGATCCTCTCTTTGGTGTTGGGACATGATTCCAGTGGGTTTCCATCCACCAGGGACTTGGGTGCAGCCCTGAAGGACGAGCAGGCTGAGGAGATGGATCCTCCCCCAGCTCCTGTACCCTGGGAGGGGGCCATGGAAGCTCCAAGAAGCCTCTACTGCCAACATGAGCAGCAATATCCAAAACAAGCCCAACTAACCAAGGGATGGGCTGGCTGGAGGGACCCAAGTCCCCACAGCAAACCCTTTCCCCACCACGTTCAGCTCAGGGCCAGAAATGAGTCATTTCCAGTGGCAAAGCAGGGGGTGAGGAGCAGCCCTGAGCTGTCCCCTGCCTGGGGTGACACCAGCACAAACAGTGGCAGCCCCAATGGCCATACCTGCCAGTCAGGAGCTCATACATTAGGATGCCCAGTGACCAGTAGTCTGCCGAAATGTCGTGCCCTTTGTTCAGGATGATCTCGGGGGCCACGTACTCCGGCGTGCCACAAAAAGTCCATGTTTTCTTTCCAAATCCTATTTTCTTTGCAAAGCCAAAATCGACCTGGGGAGAGGAGCAGAGGGACGGGCAGGGCACAGCATGGGAGGGGAATGTCAGCTCCTCTTCAAGTGAAGCCAAGCAGAAAGGAGGGTTCCTCGTGGGAATTTTCTCCTCACTAAGGACCAGGCAAGCACAGTGACCTTTCCACTGCTTTGTCCTTTCAGTGGAAAAGGAAAGTTCTCACGGGGGAAGGAGGACAAACAGCAGCACTGAGGGTTTCGTGGGGCTGTGACTTCGTGTCACTCACAGCTCAGGTTGATTTGGTTTGCTTTTGGGTGTCTTTTAAACTCCCACTGGCGACCTGAGCAAAGGAATCATTTTAAGCTGCCAG
Source organism: Campylorhamphus procurvoides (assembly GCA_013396655.1). Lineage (NCBI taxonomy): Eukaryota > Metazoa > Chordata > Aves > Passeriformes > Dendrocolaptidae > Campylorhamphus > Campylorhamphus procurvoides. Next base: position 7,289 of record WBMV01003772.1, on the reverse strand, counting down.
AGGGCAGGGATAGATGGGATTTTGGGCAGGAATCCTTCCCTGGGAGGGTGGGCAGGCCCTGGCACAGGTTGGGCAGAGAAGCTGTGGCTGCCCCTGGATCCCTGGCAGTGTCCAAGGCCAGGCTGGAGCACCCTGGGCTGGTGGGAGGTGTCCCTGCCCATGGCAGGGGGATTGGAACTGTCTTTAAGGTCCCTTCCAACCCAAACCACTCCATAATTCCAAGATTTAGGCTCAACGCTGACCATTTTGGCACCTCTTGCAAAGTTTGCTTTTCTCTCCCATTACAAAGAGTGAAGCAGTCCAAGTGTCCTCACAGTTGCCTGAGCCTGTTGGGATGGGCTGGTGGGCTCATAAACCTCAGTGTGCCACTGGCCAGCATGGAAAATCAGATTATTCTGGGAAGGGGCATTTGTGCCCTCATGGATGTGGTTCAGGGAGATCAACATGCCTAAGTCTCGGGGGGCTGGTGCTGGGACCAGTGGAGACCCAGCTCCAGATCTCCTGGGGTGGGGACAAGGACAGTCTTGCATCTACTCATCCTCTGTCCTCTGACACCTCTCTGGAGTCCCGAGCCTTAAGGAGTTTAATTTCACAGACAGCTCTGGTCTCTTCAGCTTTACCTTCTACTGTTTTCTTGAAGCTTTCAGAGTTTATTTCACAGACCATTCTGAGCTGGAGGGGACTCACAAGGAAATGCTTAGAGGATAAACCCTGATGTCATTCATCAGGTGGCACAGAGTGGCTGCCACCAGGCCATAAAGGTCCCTGATGATAGTCTGAGTCCCCAAAGAGTCCCCAAAGAGTCCCCAAAGAGAGTCACTGAGCCCTTGGCCTGCCATGACTCTCATCCTGGACGCAGTAATAATCATTCCTTGCCATGACTGACATTCCCATCAGGAATGACTCATGGGACTGTGCCAAATCTGCTTCTCCATGTCCCACCCATACTTGACAACAACTATTTTTGAGCTCTTCCAGGCCTTCAGAAGAGCTGGGTGGGTTTCTCCTCCTGCTCTTTCCCAAACATCTCATTGGAACTTCCAGCCAGAATTAGCCCTTCCCAGCTCAGCCATACCCTGATCTCCTCTCAGCACCTCCTGGTGGTGTCACCATCAGAGACAGGACCCCTGGCCTGGGTGGGGGGACTTTCCTTCTGCCCCTCTCCTCTCTCCCAGCGCCTCCTGTGAGTGACCCTCCTTGGCCAAGCAGGCACTCACCAGTTTGGCATAACCTCGGTGATCCAGAATGAGGTTTTCCGGCTTGAGGTCCCGATAAATGATCCCTTTGGAATGCAAATAGGCAAAAGCTTCCACCACGCACGCCGTGTAGAACCTGGTGGTGGAGTCCTCAAACGACCCCCTGTGGAAAAGGAGGGAGGGGAAGGGGGTAAAGCCTCACAAGAATCCCTGGGAAGTGGATCCCTCCCATGGGGACTTGACTCTTTATATGAAAACATATCTATTATAAAATATTTGATATTAAAAATAGAGATGTGCTAAAATATCCATCCAGCTCAGTAGAATCACTTGAATGCCTGGAAAGTGCCTGTTGCTCAACTCACCTTTCTATATCAATTTATACATCAATTTAATTGCATTTCCATTTTAGCATCTTTGCCTCCAACCAACCTTCACCCCTTAAAATACTTAGGGGTTTTTTTCCTATAATTCAGAATATAATTAATAATAAATCACAGGTTTTATTCTATTCTTTAGAAATAAAACTTACAAACTGTTCTCCAGTAAGCAATAGGTATTTTTTTTTAAATTCTAATATTTGGCTTTGGGGTGCTCAAGCTTTTCTGAATCATCAAGAGGAAGCAGAAGTGCCAGCTCAGCATCCACTGGGCTTGGGATCTTTGTTCCAGCACCAGTTTGCAACCAGTTTTCCCTGCTGGGAGCGGGTGGTGGGAGCTGCTGGAGCTCAGGAGCGACTCTAAGCTAGGTGGCAGCAGAAGCCCAGCTTAGATCTGGGACAATTGAAGAGGAAACCACCAGGACAGATCCAAGCCAGCACCTGCTAACTTTGTGGGAACACAGAAGGCTGCTGGGAAAAGGAAGAACTGCAAACCATTTGGTGGAGGGGAGGAAAACAGAATTTAAACTTTGTTTTCCGCTCAATCTTTCCAAATTGAGTTCAATGATATCCTGGTGAGGACAATTCACTGCATCTCGTCCTGCCCCTGCCACCCCCACCCCAAAAGCTCCAAGGTCAAGCCCTTCCAAGGCAGGAAATGCCAGGACAATGTTGGCTTGGGCATTGCAGCCTGGGATGGAATTCCATGCTGGCCTAACTCCCTGAATTCTGCATCCCGATGGAATAGCACCCCTGGCAGGGGTGGCTTTGATGCATGGTCCTGTTCCCATGGGATCTCTGGGCTACCAACCCATGCAGAACCCTTGATTTCCTCCTGCTCATCACTGTCCTCCCTGACTGGGCCATAAATAATGAGAAATATTAACAGCTCTGGGGTGGGAAATTGGGATTTAAGAACTGTGACATCAGAAGGATGTGGGGCTCCTGAAGTGAGACCAGAGGAGCTCACGGAGATGTCCCAGGGCTGGAGCCCCTCTGCTCTGGGACAGGCTGGGAGAGCTGGGGGGGCTCACCTGGAGAAGAGAAGGCTCCAGGGACACCTGAGAGCCCCTTGCAGTGCCTAAAGGGGCTCCAGGAGAGCTGGAGAGGGACTGGGGACAAGGGATGGAGGGACTGGACACAGGGAATGGCTTCCCACTGCCAGGTGGGATATTGGGAAGGAATTCCTGGCTGGGAGGGTGGGCAGGCCCTGGCACAGGTTGGGCAGAGAAGCTGTGGCTGCCCCTGGATCCCTGGCAGTGTCCAAGGCCAGGTTGGAGCACCCTGGGCTGGTGGGAGGTGTCCCTGCCCATGGCTGGGGTGGAATGGGATGATCTTGAAGTTCCCTTCCAACCCAAGCATGCCATGACTCTGTGAGATCAGAAGACATTCCAAGGTGTAGGAGAAGAGTTTCTTCCAGCTCACCTGTCCCTGAGAATTGTCCAGAGCTCTCCCCCCAGACAGGCTTCCATCAGCATGTACAGGTACTTGCTGTCCTTGAAGGTCCTGTAGAGCCTGGGGGTGGCAAACCAGAAAAGCACAAATAAATCTGTTGTCCAAGTGTCCAAATATTCCCCCTTCCACAGGCTGTGCTTGATGGTTGGGCTGGATGATCTTGGGGGTCTTCTCCAACCTGAACAATTCTCTGGTTCTGTGATTTGTGATTCCTTTCAGAACCTCAACGCGCTGGATGGGGAGAGTTTAAAGGGAATGCAAAGGCTAAAAATGCTCTTCCTCTTCCCCCAGGAGGAACTGGAGGAGAAACTGCCTGAGAAATCCACTTCTCAAGTGCAATTTAAATTAGGTTCAAAAATCCATGCCGTGTGTTTCACACGATTATTTAATTATATTACATTAAGTGTATGTTTATGTACGTGGTTAATTGCATTAAATACAAGAAACTATAGAAAAAAAACCCAGGGAATTTTTCTTTTTACTTAATTTTAGTCAGGAGTTACCTTGGTACTTCTTCTGTGATGGTGCAATGCTATATATTTATATATATATACACACATATACACCTAACCAAAGGTCAGTATATAATACCTGATAATTACATAAGGTTAAAATTTATGGGTTTAACAAAAAAAACCCAAACCCACACTTATTTCTCACCAGTTGGTCAAAATATAATTTACCTTAATGTCATCTACCTTAAGGTTTAGAGAAACCTTCAAGAATCCAAAATGTCAGTAACTCCATATTTTTAATTGCTTGGTAATTGAAATACTTTCTTTAGTTAAGAAAGACCTGCTGAAAAACTGCTTTGCAAAAAAAAAACAACAAAAACATCATTTTCTGAGCTAAAATGTGCAGATAAAAAAGTCATCAAATATTATTTGTCACCTCTCATGGAAGCATAAAGTTTCTCCAGGATGAAAGGGCATTATTTGGGCAGGTCAAACGGGCTTTAAGTTTGAAATGTTGCAATATTTGAATGCCTTTTTAATTTATTTCCTTATTCATCTCAATATTTGCAGCTGCCCCTGACCAAACCCAGAGCATTTTGCTCTGGGAGCTTCTGAGTTTATCTAAGATTCTTTTACCAAAGGCTTTCTAATGAGCACTTTGATGATGAATTAAGAGAACAACCAAGTTCTTGGGGAATTTTGACTTTCCTGTTCTCATATTACTGATATCCTTGCCCCGAGATCATTTTAAGCCCACCTTTCACCCACTGTCTCAAAAATCCCATTAATCTATCAAAGAAATTAACATTTCTGGAAAAACACAATCCCAGCTGGCCCAAGAAAGGGAACATACAGGTTATAAAGGATAAAAATCACAGGACAACTTCAAACCCCAATGGATGTGCAGAAGGAGAAGTGAGGGGGGAAAGCAGACCCTGAGTTTGATAAACCAGGCGGTTTTTAGCAATAGGAAAAGGTTGGACTTTATGACTTAGGAAGTATTTTCCCAGTGCAGGGATTCCAGGGGGTCCTAAATATAATTCAGGGAGGGAAGGGTGGGAATTCCTGCAGGAGATGGCAGGAGAAGACCTACAGGTGACCCAGCCTTGTTCCCTGGCCTGCTGGAAGCACGAAAAGTGGCACTGAAGGAGTATTTAATTTAATTTATCAGCCACGAATATTAGTGGCTCCACCAAGAAATACTCGCAGGCTCAGGCTTTATTTAGCAGGAGATATTCCTGGCAGTGGTGGCTTTATTTAGCAGGAGATATTCCTGGCAGTGGTGGCAACCATCCCTCTGCTTGGACACCTTCCTTCACATCCCCATCCCCAGGCTTCCCAAAATCCCTGCAGGGGCTCAAATAGCCCCGAGACACGTTTGGCTCCAACCAGAGGGAACGGGGAATCCAAGCCCAGTCCCACCAGGGCCGGCAGCCGAGGTGTCACCCCGCAGTTGTCACCCATGAATCACACCCGGAGCTCTGGGGGAATCCCAGGGGTCGGCTGGGAAGGAAACACCCCCCCAGCCACTTTGGTTTCACCCCTAGGCTTGTCTGGCGCTCCAGAGCAATTTTTGGGAGCAGGGTTGGTCTCCTCAGGTTCTTTCAGGCACCTCTGGGGGTGGGTGAAGCCCCCTTGGCTTGGGTGCCAGGGCAGGTGGCTCCAGCTCGGGGACATGCCAGGGATCCTCACCACCCACTGCTCCTGCCCTGACCCCCAGCACGTAAAGAGCCACCTCTCCTTCCTGCAGTCCTTGGGGAAGGTCCCTGGTGGGGTGAGAACAACCAAAAATGCCTGGCAGCTGATTTTATTCCCTGGAGAACCATGTCTGCTTAGGTTTGTGGCAGGGATGGGTGGGCAGGCCCTGGCACAGGTTGGGCAGAGAAGCTGTGGCTGCCCCTGGATCCCTGGGAGTGTCCAAGGCCAGGCTGGACGGGGCTTGGAGCACCCTGGGCTGGTGGGAGGTGTCCCTGCCATGGCAGGGGGTGGGATGGGATGAGCTTTCAAGTCCCTTCCCACCCAACCCAAAATTCTGGGATATTTCTCCATGGAGCATCCCCCACCATCCCTAAGGCTGCTGGGGGTGCAGCTGCTCCAGGAGCCACAGAGGCCAACACAAACCAGCCAAGACACGAGTTCCCTTCAGGCTTGGGTGGACGCCCCCATGGGAAGAGCAACCTCACAGAGAAGACCCTATTCCATGAGCTGCAGTGGCTGGCAGGGGAGCTGTGGCCGAGGGGATTTTGGGGTGCTGGGTGGTGCCAGGGGGTGGTACCTCACGATGAAGTCGGAGTGGGCGCTCTGCATGATCTGCTTCTCGGAGCGGATGTGCTCCTGCTGCCGCGTGTCCACGATGTGCCGCTTCTTCAGGATCTTCATGGCGAACGTCTTGGACTCCTCGCTCTTCAGCTGGACCTGGAGAGCGCCAGGGTGAGGAACAGGGCACGCAGGAGCCCAGCCCACCTGCCAATGACCCCACCAACAACCCTCTCCCCTCTCAGCCACCTGATGCCCAAAACCTTGGCTTGCTGCTCGACTGAATCACCACCCCCAAAACGCCCCGTTTTTAGGGAAAAGCCAACCCTTGGCCTTGCTCTCGGGGCAGGAGATGTTGCCAGCCAACCTGCAGCTTTCACAGGGCCTTTCCACACAGCTGACACCAACTGTGCAGGCTCTGGCAGGGAAGCACAACCCGTGGATGTTTGCAGAGGAGGAGCAGCCCTGGCCCTGTCACGTCTTTACTTTTAACCTTAAGCCTCCAGCCCCTATTTTTAGGCTGATGGCCCCGAGGAGGCTGGCAGGGCTTGTTTGCTTGTTTGCTGCTGCAACCCTGGCAACTCCTGGCCCCTGAGCCATCCCACAGCCAGCTGGATGGTGGCCACCCTTCCCAGCTTGGCCAACCCTCTCAGTCAGCACTGGAGGAGAAAGGAACCTCCTCCCTGACCTAGCAGGCCTCTTAATTTGCTCAATCCCCCCAGCAGCCACTCACAATAACGCTACCACTGAAACACTTTCCCCCCTTTATAGTAAGAGGTGCCATCTGGCAGCTTCTATTTTGGGTTCTGTGTGGGAATTTGGCTTCTGCCAGCAGAGGAGCAGCTTGTCTGTCGTCAGGCCCCAGCAGAAACCCAGCCTGCCTTTCAGGTTAGGACACAACATCCATGCAATCACCATTTCTTTAATATGATATCTATTTTTATACTGGTAACAGAAATGTGGGTCATATGAGAATGACCTTCACAGAATCACCGAATGTCCTGAGCTGGAAGGGACCCACCAGGACCATCCAGTCCAATTCCTGGCCCTGCCCANAACTCCTGGCCCTGCCCAGGACACCCCAACAACCCCATACACCATAATCTTGACCAGTTTCTTATTCATCTCCTTTCAGGGAACCCTCCATGTCCATGCCAGGGGGAAATGCAAGCAGGGGTGGCATCCCCAGCACTCCCTTTGTCAGAAAGCCACCTGGGGTCCTGCTGTGCACAGGGACACACAGAGCTTAAGGAAACCAACCCCAAAAGGTTGGCTTTCAGGTGGCAAAGACACTTCCACCACCAACCCTAAAAAAAGGAGAGTCCACCCATCTATGGCCAAACTTTTCATCATTAAACTCCTTTTTTTTTAATATCCATTTACCCCCACAAACACACCTACATGAACATATTGAAGCCAGATTTGTGGCTCCTCACTTTCCCCACAGCCACAAGCATTTCCAAGCCCGTGGGGAGTTTCCCTTTTTTCCAAAGGCACACTCAGATTCACGCTGGATTTATTGAGCTGGGGTGACATGGGTTGCCCCAA
>WBMV01003768.1:45355-58930 GCA_013396655.1 Campylorhamphus procurvoides | reverse complement strand
GCCTGGCCATATCCACAGGGAACCAACCATGGCATACCACAGATTCTCCAAGACATTACCAGGTTCCTAAAAATAACAAAAAATAATCAATGAGCAAAAGTCTATAGATATTAACGCTACTGAAACAGAATGACATCTATCTACCCACCTTTATGTGGAGAAGAGTTGACTCCAAACAGGCTGCCTGAAGTTTCAGGGTATGTCTGAAAGGAGACTGATAAGGAGGGCAGGAGTCCTGGGCCAAGGCTTTCACAGGGACATTGTCAGAATTAACAGCCATAGGGTACATTCTCTGCTCAAAGTCAGTTACAATAATAATTTCCAGAACAATTTTTACCTTGCTCACATAAAAACTTACCTTCAAAGTACATGAAATTGTTTTTTAATATGTTTTAGAAGGCACATTCACCTAGAACAGATCAAAATGTTAAGCTTGATCCATTCAGCCACCTGGCACTGCAAGACCATTCATGTTTGCTCCCTGAGGCAGTAAGTCACTGTGGTCTGACAGCATTTGGTATCACAGAGAAGCCAAGAGCTATCCTTGATAATGCCAGAAAGATGAAATCAAACTAAGGAATCTTACAGAAATTTTGGCTGAATTGAAATCTAAGTGCCTGGCAGATGACTGGGTTTCCTGAAGGTAAAGGTTTCCTTTCTGATCAGCCAACAGCTGAGCTGAAGTCACTCAGTCCCTGTCACTTGTTGGCTGAGCTGCCAAGATTTCATTCCCAGAGAAAATACTCTTCAATCTGCAAGCAAACAAAAAACAAATACCAAAACCACACCCAGCCTGAAAGAGATTTGATTCCTGCAGACCAGCTGGTTATAAAGAAAATTTCTTTTTAGACATTCCCTTCAGGCATAACTAGGGAATTAACAACTGAAGTGGAAGAAAAGGCTAATGTCTACTTGAGCAGTATGAGGAACAAAGACTGATAAGAGCAGTGTTAGAATTTACACCTCAGGGAAGGAAGTGAAGTTTTAGAAATAGCAGACACTGCCAGGAGAGATTCAGATGTCATCTTCATCTTCTAAATATCGTGCTTATCTCACCAAAAAGAGAACTGTTACTGTATTGTGCTCCAGGACTTCTTTGACAGGAACATCATCTAAGAGGATGTATTTTCCATCAAGAGCTCCACACAAGACTGTTAATGAGCCACTCTGCAACACAAACCATCACAGTGATCTCATACTCACTAAAGTGGCAATCTGCAAGGCAGGAAACCAAAGTCAGTGCCTCAGTTTGGCACTGCACAGCTCTCTACAAGATTTGTCTGAGGAGATAACAAGGTCAGTAACAATGCTTGTCTACAGACAACTTATTTCACTGAGACCTAGCCATGGACTGGAGTTGGCAGTGCACTTTCTTGTTGAGATGGTTTCTAAGCAGGTAATGAAGGCCCAGCACAGAGCCAAGATTCTAGCTAAATCATCAGTCAAAGATTTCAGAAAAGACCAGCAGAAGAATCTCTTTCTTCACCTTTTACCTGCTATTTTAGGAATAGTGACTGATCTCATTAAAATGAGCATTATTGGAAATCAAAACCCCACAACATTCACCCAGACAAGTACTCCTGTTGCCCTGAGCAAACACAGGCCAGAAAGCAATTTGGTACATCCCTATTAATAACTTAACCTTTTATTGACTGTACAAGGAGCAAAAGAATAACTTTCATTAACTTAGCTGTCATTCCATGAGCAATATGTCATCCCATAATGCCCCACTATTGAGCTACAGCAATGATATCATGCTACAGACACAGGACTTTATACCAGAGCAATCTTGTTTAACCAGTGAGTGGAAAAGGACAATCCCATTGAAAAACCCAGCTCCTGAAAGAGTCCATGTTTGAAAACAGCATAGTTTTATTTGGAGTAAAATACAACACACCTATGAATAGGACAGAAGAACAAATATAATGCACTATTAAGAGGCTGACAAACCAATGCAAGGCAGAGAATTACAAGTAGAAGACTTGAGAGAAGCAAGCTGTTTTCTGGTGAGGTTACATTAAGGAAGGAGACTAAAGTATCTAAAATAACTTAATTCCTAAAAAAGCTTGCTCTTGAACTTTCCTATGCATTTCCAGATCATCATCTCAATGTTAAGAATACTGGCAAAATCAGAATCTGCCTCCTGATGTTCCAATTTGTTTCAGATCAATTCAAGTGAAAAAGCATAACTTCATTTAGTGGCTTTATCTGAAAGGGCCCAGCACTTCAGCTGTAAAGCACATTTACCTCCCCAGCTCATGAACACCCCCCACAGAAATGCTACTGACCACATTTTGCTGAGGTTTGACATGTCCACTGTGAAGTAACACTACAGAATCCATGTTTCTTTTTGTTCCCCTCCTACTTTTTACTTTCACTGATGCCATTTTTATAGATAATGCTACTTCATAATCACATGAACTGCACAAAAGTAACAACTGGAGTTTCCACTTCAGAGACAACAAAATCCCTAATGCTCTTTTTTTGCCTTTTTTTTTTTCTTTTATTAACAAAAATAGACTCCTTTCTTTGTAGGGAATGTTCTCACTTCTTCAGTAAGATCCTGCTAGGTATTTCTCAAGGAATGTTGATGACCAACAATTAAAAACATGACTGCAGAAACTAATACCTATAAACTGTAGGCTTACAAGGAAGTAAGGTAGGAGTTTCAGGGTGTTACTAGTATTAATAAAGAGTTACTTTAATCATTAGAAGCAAAAAATATACCATTTGAAACAAAAATTATTGAAATATAATACCAGTCTACATTTTCTTTCCATGGCAGCTTTTGATAGATCGGATGTCTTGTGGTGTTTTAGTCCTCTGACTCATACCTGAGGATTAAAAAAACAAATAGAAAAATCATTAAAGCAGAGTAGAAACATCCTGTTTGGATGTTCAGGAGAGAATCACTCACTTGGAAAGCCTTCTACGTAGATCCTTGATGTGCTCATTCTTCTTGGTGAGAATCTCCTTCATGTTACGATAGGCAGCTGTTTGCTGAAACTTCTTCTCCAGTTCCTACACAAGGACAACATCAACAAGGAAGACCACACTAAAATATTTAAAAAAAACCCCAAAACATTGCTTTTGCTCCTCAAGTTTCAGAATAATAGTTCTGTAACTGATTCAAATTTCAATGAAGTCAGCTGGTAAATTCCAATGAGATTACTGAGACAGACAGAGAAACACAAACTTTATTTTCTAACAAAATCAAGCTAAAAGCCTTTTGAAGGCTGGGAATACACTTTTCATTTAAAAATTTCTCTGCAGACAAACAGGAAATATTTAAGCATTCATCTAGTTATAATCATTGCAGTTAATTGTGGTTTTGCCATTTTACTTATAACATGCTTTTCCACTGAAGTAACAAAAATGCACAATGGTGCTGCCTGGTAAACTCTGCATCCTCTAGTGTGTGTTTATTAAATTATTAACCACTTAAAATGTAAATAAAGATCTCATCCTTACATTACCAAAAAATGCTAACCTTTTCAGCTGTGGAGAGCTGATCCTGAACCCTAAGCAAGTCGTGTTTTGTTGTCACCAAGTCCTCTTCCAAGAATTTTTGGTTGGCAGCAGTGTCATTCAAAGTCTTCTCAAACTGGGATTTCAAAGCTGCCACTTTATTCTCCAGCTCAGTGATATCCTGGTTTGCATTAGGCTTCAATGGAAGAAATATTGAAAAGATGTCAAATGCAAGAGAAGAAATATTTCAAATTGCAAGTGCAAAATTCCACACAAAGTAGGTACATCTTAATCATTAATAAATATGTTCACACTATTCATTTAAAGCCTAAATTAGAAGTTATTGCACTAAAAAAATGTTAAAGCAGTGACTGATTTATAACTTTAAATTTTTTTTTAATAAATTCATTTTAAAGATGCCTGGGATGCCTTTTGCCATGTTCTATGGATTTTTATTTAAAAAAAAAAACCCAAACAACAAAACATAACCCACAAAACTCTACCAAGTTTAAAAGCTCAGTTTCCAACTGAGAAGTTGGAATGACTCAGGATGAGGCTGAACCAGCAGCACCTTAAAAAGAGCAATAAACTAAAACTGAGAAAGCTCAGTTCCCTTTTCTACATGGAAGGTAATGGAAAATTACTCCCAAAGTGTGATTCACATTGTATTAACTATTAATAAAAAAAGAATTAAAAAAAAGAAATCAATCTGCTGAGTTGCTCCTTAAGAACCACTGTGGTTTGGCAGTCATTTATTTGTCCAAAGCATTCAAAAACTGCTTTATAAGCAATTGGGTTTATATGATTTTACTGACACCCATCCTAAAATATAGAGTGAAATCACATAAAATTCAGCATTTTCTCCAGCAACTGTTAATACTATAATTGATTAAATAAAGTAGCACATTTCAGCACTGTATCCAACATATATATGCCTGTAAATAGGAAATGTAAGAGCTGGAGAAGAAAGTGCCAGATTACAGAGAGCAAATTAGGACATGAAAGCTGAAGATACTGAGGCCAATTCATGTTTGACCAGAAAATCCAATCTTTTAAAACTACAAATAGTATTATTCAGGGTTTAATACACCTCTTTAATATTTGAAACCAGTAATAATTTAAGACTTAACAAAACAAAGAAAGAAAATATTTGCCATGACTGATAAATCAAGTTCCCTATTAAATAATATTATGGATTACAGATTTTTAAACTTACAACATATTGAGAAAGCCAAGTACATACCATAAACCAGACAGAAAGCAAAATAAAAAGAAATCAGGATTAAAATATGTAACTTAAAATAGAAATGCTTTATGAGTCTGAACGTCACTTGAAATCTATAAACACTGCAGGAATTCTAAAGCCAATTTCTCAAAATACTGGGATTGAAGTGTAATAATTTCATTTAAAGTCTGAACAGAGATGTTTTAAATTAAAGAAACAATCACACATGAACAAAGTTTAGAAAATTCTAATTCCTGACAAAATAAAGGTACAAACGAAAAAATACTGAGGTGAATCCTCACTTATAAAAAAGATGAAGAAGCCCACATAGTAAAAATAAATAATGAACCATTTCTAACAGTATGCTGATATGGGTAGAACCACGTAAAATCATAAAAGCAGCAAATTTGCTTGTCCATGTCAACATCAAGAGAGACAAATGCCTGAAAAAATTAGTTTTATCATTGCTGCAAAGCCAGGTTAAACATCATTCTTTCATTAGCAAACACCAAGAAACAAACAGACATGAATTTGTGCCTGTTAACACATATATCACCCCTGAAAATAGGAATTCTGGAATATTCCTTCCTGAGGAAAGGAACATACAGAACAACATGTTGGATGTACAGGCAACAGTTGTTGGGGGGTATATCTTAATTGTATTTACCTTCTGCTCTCCTTGGATCATCTGTAAATCCCTCAAGGACTTCTCCAGCTTGGACTTCTCATCCAGGGCAGCTGTAGCCTGCAACACATTGAAAATTAAAAACCTCAGAAACATATTGAGATAGAAAACATAAGAATGATAACCATGGGATGTTATTGTTACAGGGAATTTACCTGTGTTTCTATGGTCTTGAGTCTGGTCTTCAATTTCTCATTTTCTTCTTGGAGACAAGCAACTGTCTGTGGGTTAATGAACAAGGAAAAGCTCTGAATTTCCCAAATATTTCAGGGGAGAAAATACACTTCATAGCTTAGGAAAGCAAACAAGATCCTAAATGCTTAGAAAAATGGGCCTTTATAAGAAATCAGGAATTCATTTATTTATTGGGTTTTCTGCCTCAGCCAGCAAGCAATTTAAATCTGAATTGAGATTATTGGGCTCAGCATCTTATTAGTATCAAGATTATTGACTGAAAATCACATTTTCAGAGATGTAAATTTCATTGTGCTCATTCTTTGTATTTTCATTAACAAAGAATTAATTCATAGTTCCTGTTCCAAAGAGACAAATACCAGCTCACTGCATCTCCTGTTCTGTGTCACAGGAAATAACCATGTTTTATCAGCCACAGTAAATTTACCACATGAACTTTGAATTATTTTGGAAAAAAAAAAGAGGAAAAGATGCAAATATTCAATAAAAACTGTTAAGAAACAGATTTTGGAATTATTTTTGAAAGAGAACTATATTGATCTCTAAGCAAAATGCAAGTCTGAATTCTTGAATGCTTTAATTATTGTAATGAGTAAACCCCTGCAATAATACTGACTTCAGGTAATACAGAAAATGTTCAATAACCTAATCATTTCAGCCAGCTACATATTTTAATTGACTTCCTTTTTGAAAAGCCAGTTAGCTGCATGTAACTAATTTACTAATTTACTCCATTAAATGAACAAATAAATAATTACAAAGGCCAAAATGTCCTTGCAAAAGGGCCAATACTGCAATACACATTAAGAGACCACAACCACACATGTCAGATGCTTTATAATATTTATGAGTTCACTAGCATTTCCCTTTACATTCTGGGGTATATAACCATGATGTCCATACAGTGACAGACACATTATACAAATATTACTGTTCAGCTGTTCAGTTCTCTGGCTAAACAGAGGTCATGGACCACAACTGCATGAACAGGCAAGTTCTTACCTTGTTGAGCAGCTCTGACCCACCTTCATTTAATGGAGCCAGTTTGGGTTTAACAGAATCTGCAGCAGGCTAAAGGAACAATAAAGGTGGAAAAATTAAATTACACAGATATTCTGGGAGGGAGAAAGCTACTCCTGCAGTCTGCAAAATAACCACTGACAGTCAATTCAGCTTTCTTTTGTAAAGCAAATGTATAATCTTCCATTTCAAGTTCATTTTTAGTGGTTCCTTGGCTCCTAACTTGTATACTTCACTTGGAGCTGAAGTTAAAAATGCTGCACAGAGACACAGAAGGACTGCAAACATGATTTTAGAGGACTAACAATGCTGCAGCAACCAACAAAGGAACAAGGAAAACAGAAAAAAAATAATTGAGTAACTTTTGGTTTTGTTTTTCTCTCCAAAGCACAGAGTTAGTACTAGGCATTTGAAACATCTGTCACAACTCCACATGACATTTGATTATTATTTGATTAAAATAAAACTACCTTTTTGTTCGAAGATGTAAATTCTGACTTTTCAAACTCAGCAACCTGTTCCAATAATTCTCTGGAAAAGAAAAATAAAGTGGCATTTATTTACTGAATTAAAATAAAAGGAGGCATTCATTTACTATGAAACACATTTTACAGGGCTGGTGCTATGCTTTTTATTGCATGTAAGATTCCTATTAGAAATCCAGAATGAAGTCCTATGCAAATACCATAAACACAACACATCATGTCATGCAATTGTATAGCATATGCATGTGAGATCCTTGATTTTAATCTAACCAGACTAAAGCTTTTTATTCAAATTCAATCACTTGCCCTTAACTGATTAATTCAAGTAAGACTATTACCAATAAAAACATCTTGCTGACAAGCCTGAAATTATTTTTGTACCTTGCTGCTTTTACAGAACGAAGCCTTGAAACTCACCACCCTCACTGATACAATATTAAAAGAATAGGTTTTAATGGTTAGGAGAAGAATGCAAACAGTCAACACTCTGAAGTTTGCTTATTGTTGAAAGGCACTTTGCACAGCTGTTACCTATTCTCCAAGTCAGAGACGTCTGTCTGCAACTTAAGGTACCATTTCTCAGCCTGGGAGAAGAGCTGCCTCAGAAGCAAAACGTTGGTGTAGGTTGTATTGATGAGCTCTGACTCCACTTCACTGTGCACAACACTCTGCAGTCCATCCAGCATGTCTATCACCTCATCAATGGTGAAGGTCTCTTCAACAAGCCTAAACAGAGCAGTTAAAGTGAGTCATGTAGGATAAAGGTAACAATTTTCTGTATTATGAGATCTCTCTACACAGATATCACTTATATAATCCAAGATCCTCCTAAAAGCATCTACTATCTGTAGTTATTAGATGACCACAGCACTACCAATTGGTTATTGTACTTGAATTTGCTCTTTAATTCAGCTACAGCCTTGCATCAGATTTGGACATCAGAAGCAAGACATAAAACACCATGCTGTCAATATCTATGTTAATTCTTTAGAATTTGAACAACTTTAAAAGCACTTCACTTGTAACTTCTGGTAAATTATTGGTTTGTCCCCGGTAAGAACACACAGTCTAAATCTAACCGGAGAAAATCACCCCATAAAGTATTCAAACCTGCCACTGTTGCTAGTATATTTTTCTTTCCTCTTGCTCAGAACCACCCCCCACTGCACCTGCTGTCCTTAAGGTCTTGGAAACAGGAGTCCACAGTTTTGAGGCAGAGGCCACGCTTGAAGCGAGCGAAGCGCATGTAGCTGATCACTTCGTTCTGGTGGTGCTCATTGAGGCCCAGCTCTGCCTGCAGGGGAGCACACAAGCACAAAGACACACACTAAGCAAAAGGGGGTGTAAGTATTGTGAATGCTTGACTTCTGACTAGTTTCTGTGATTGGTTTCACAAGGTTATCATGTTAATTAGCATGTTAAAAAAAATCCGTTATTTTTGTATGTGTATCCCTCACACACATGCTCTCCCTTTAAAGCCACCAGTACTTGCAAGTAAGAGCTCAAGTGACCAGTAGCCTCAAAAAAGCCACACAAAATCTAAACCAGAGGCAATCAGAGGGTCAGAACCAGAAGGACCATAGAGGAAACTCTTGATAAATTTGTCTTTGTATTCCATGTTCATATGTATAATGTAGCTGAATGATGCCTTTCATAGATGTACTCACAACAAAACCACAGGGAAGTATGCTACGTTTCTTCATTAATGTATTTGCAGAATCTTGAGACTTCTCATGTCATCACAGGATCACAGAATGGTTTGGTTTGTAAGGGACCCTAAGGATCATCTTGTTTCATCCCCCCTGCCATGGCCAGGGTCACCTTCCACTAGACCAGGTTGCTCAGAGCCCCCTTCAGCCTGGCCTTGAGCACTGCATGTATGGGGCACCCACAGCTTCTCTGGGCAACCTGTGCCAGTGCCTCACCACCCTCATGGGAAAAAATGTCTTCTGTTTATCTAATCTAAACCTACTCCCTTTTAGTTTGAACCTATTTACTCCTTGTCCTGTCACTACAGTTCCTGAAGAAGAGTCCCTCTCTGGGTTGTCCCCCTTCAGATACCAGAAGGTTGCTATGAGGTTTCCACACAACCTTCTCTTCTCCAGGCTGAATGACCTCAACTTTCTCAGCCTCTCTTCACAGGGGAGGTCTCCAGTCTTCTTGTAAGCTTTGGGGCCATCCTCTGGACTTGCTCCAAACAGTTACACATCCTGATTATGTTGGGGGCGCACAGTACTCCAGCTGTGGTCTCAGGACAACAGAGCAGAGAGGGGAATGACTTTCCTTGACCTGCTGGCCATGCTGCTTTTGATACAGAGGATCTTAATCTGAATTTCTCAACAGCCTATTGCCCACAAACAAACATTCCCAGGGCAAACCAAGAAGTAAACAATTTCAGATGTGGCTAAGTAGCCCTTCTGCGCGTGCCTCCATTTCAAAGGAAGGATTGTTGGCACGGATAATTACATAATAACCCCTGCTCATGCAGGTAGCACAAGTCACAAGGGAAAAAAGGGCACTGAATGGGAGTTTATCCCCAGCTCCCTGGAGAGCTGCTGCAGCCAAGGGTGAGCCTGTTTCCCCGATTCCAATGGTTAATGTGGCTGCTGTCGGGGAGGGACAGCAATGTAGCAACTCACACAGGTAATCCCATCACCTTGTCCTGCACAGGTAAGATCCAGTGGGAACGCAGTGCTGGGATACCTGGATGAAGAGCCAGAAATTCCAGCACAGGTCTCGACTGCCCGGGAATTAAAGGTGGCCGAGGAAGCAGCAACTGCAGCGGATAAACCCAGCACTAGATAAAACCACCACTAGATAAACCCAGCCCTCACAGTGTGGCTGCAAGCCCAACACAGCCCACAAATCGCAACTGCGGGATCATATGGAAACGCTAACTTAACGTTCTCCTTCCTGCTGCTGGGGTGTGGGTTTTCTGAGGTGACGGCAAGGCAATCAAACCAGTAAACAAACACCAAACCACAGGCCACTGGCGACGCTCAAGCCAAGCCACGCCGGCACGCACGGCGCACCCCGCACGAACCCCAAGCCACAGGGGTCTCGGCGGGGATGTCAGGATGGCTCCGGTGCCCTGAGGCTGGGCAGGAGGGAAGGGCTGAGGGCCTTGGCCCGGCCCGTACTCACCATGGCGGCCGCTCCGCTCCCGCCGCCGCGGCCCGCGCGCTGCCATGGCGACCGCCAGCCTCGCGAGAGCCCGCGGCGAGCCCCCATTGGCGGCGGCGCGCCCACGTGACCCGCAGCCCGGCACATAAAAGCGCGGGAAGGAGACCGCTTTGGTTTTTCGGGTTTGGGTCTCGGTGAGGGCGGAGCGGTGCGGGCGGTTCTGTGTTTATTTATACCCGCTAAGGTTTGTTTTCCCCAGAGTGTTCTTTGCCAAACATGTTTTTTCGAAGCGTTAGCATGAGGTTAATCCCGCAGGACAGCACAGGGCCTTAAAGATCATCTAATCTCGTGTGGAGGTTTGGGTTTGCTCCCTGCCAAACCCATTTGGTGACCACACAGGTTCCCCACCCCTCCTGAGGGAGAAAAAAAGGTACCAAAAGAAAATTGTAGTAAAAATGTATATATATTCACATATATTATAGTTATATGCAATTAAACGCTATGAATATACAGAATAAGAATTCCAAACAATCCCAAAAGGGAAAAGGGGGGAAAGGGAAGAGGGACAAAAATGGGTAAAAACAAACCAAAACATATATACACACTGGAAAAGCTCAAAGCAAACCAGGGAACACACTGGCAATCTTGGCACACCTCAAGGGCTTCCCATTAAGTTTGCTCTGTACATAAGGGAAAACATCTGGTTTGGTTTAGAGGGGGCTGTTTGTGGGCTTTTTGTTTCTCTTTATCTGCTACCTCATACCTCTCAAAAAAATCCAAATTACTCCATTGCTTACTGGTGTATTTTCATGTTTTTCCAGTTCCATCTCTTCGTGCACTTGCCTTGCTTTATTGCACTCATGGACAGAATAGGAAACTCCATCCACTCACAGGTGAGTTGCAGGTAAGTGATTCACAGACCAAAAAGCTGGAAAAAGGCACTTTGGAACACCCACAGGCAGGAGAACTGCTCTACTTGGGCAGCTGTTCCCATCCAGGCACTTTCCAGAGCAGAGTGGCCCCCAGGGAAAGCTGCTCTGCTTTGGCAATTTAAGAGGAAAAAATGAGATCCATTTTCACACCATTAGAATGCAATTGGCGTTACTCGACATTGTATTTGTCTTATTGACTACAGCCTCCAGTGCATTCTCATTAACTAATGGCCCTAAAAGCAGCAGTGACCAATTTAAGATTATCAGGAGATTTTGAGTAGGCAGTGGTATTAGTAGCAAATCTAACCTAATTTCTATTTACTTCAGACACAATCGGGAGCAACTGACACAACTTAAATCAAAACTGAGCAGACTGTTTTCAGTCCTGTTGACTGAAAAAAAAACAACCAACCCCCCTAAAGATTATTTTAACCTTCTAGGGGAATTACAGCATCCATGAGGCTTTCAAATAGCACTGAAATTGCATTCCAAAGGAAGTAAATCAGGAGGAGAGGGAAGTTCAACAAAACCTGAGATGCAAGAAGAGACCCATCCTCTCACTAATGACCTCAAAACAGTTGATCATATCCCAGGTGGTGTGAAGTTCACAGAAAGTTAATTTCAGCCTGTGATCAGTGTGAATAACTCAAAGGACCACTTGTCCATGTGCTACAGGAGTGGGGAGAAAAGACAGTCACTCAAGTGTCCTTGCAGACTTTACTGCTGCCAGTACACAGTGAGTTATGCATTGAAGAAGGACTAACAAATTAAGATTATTACTGCAATGGCATCATAGCTGGTGCTTCTTATGCAAAATATTACCTATGAGTAATGGAAAAACTGTAGGGCTGAGTTTTCATTACTATTTGTTAGCCATGAACAGAGAAAGGGAATTCCCTTAGGAAAATTCTGACTGGGATTTTTCCAAGAGCTTCTGTTTCATAGCAACTCTCCCTTTGCTTTCTTTCTCATAAATACACACAGCCTGAGCTGTAAAAACAATGGAGATGATGTCAACTAGTTAGTTTTCCTAGACCAGACTGATGTCAGTTCAACATTTTTATTGCTTTAGCAGGAAAGAATTTCAGGGGAAAACAACCCCAAACCTAATAATCTATTCAGAGAAGCCATTTCCCTGTAGTATCACGGAGATGCCTTTATAATGCATAATCCATATCAGTAACAATGATGCCAGAGTGCATTTTCCTGAATGAACTGAGAATGAGCCATGCATCTGTTTTGGGATATCTCATTACTGCAGGAGATAATGGCCAGTACTGCATACCTTTTTCTTTCTTGAAATTATACTAAACAGTTACAGGCTAAAACTAATAAGAATTCCATCACCACAGGATTATTCCTTGTAGCTTACCCTGTGTTCCCTGCAGTACAGTCTTACTATAACACCACTTCTGTTGGAGCTGAGAAGCAATATGTAATTACATGCTTTATTGTGATAATTCTAGCCTCTGGGTACTGTGCTGGTGATGAGATTTTCTTTAAGCACTATTATTTTATAGTTCTTTCAAAAAGATTATCTTCCTCCAATTTCCACAGAGAATCTTAATTATTAAGAGTGCAGCCTCTACTGAATGGTGTTGATTCAAGCACTCAGAATTGAATCATAATAAAGGTTAAAGAGAAGCTCACTCAGCGTGGTCTGAGTGCAGTAAGATATAGATTTTTTTTAATTATTTTTTTTCCTCTCATGCTAAATCTGCTTTCACTCTTGGACAAGTCTTTGCACTGCCTTCTTTCCAGGGCATCCTAGCAGGAGCTTATGGAATCACAGAACCCTCAAGGTTGCAAGGGTCCTCTGAGACCATCCAGATTCTGAGAGTCCAATTCTCCACCCAACAGTACCACTGGAACCTCATGACCACTAAACCATATCACCTTGTAAACTCCTCCAGCCATGGTGACCCCACCGCCTCCTTGGGCAGCCTATTCTGACGCCTCACCGCCCTAAACAGTGAAAAACTCTTTTATTTTTATATCCCATCTGGATCTCCGCTGTCTCAGCTCAGGGCTTTTCCCTCTGGTGCTCTCACTGTGGGCACGGCCAAAGGGATGGGCCCACACATCCCCTTTCAGGTGTCTGTGCAGAGCGAGGAGGTGCAGGGCTGCAGAACAGAGCTCTGTGTGTGTGGGGGGGAAGCCTTAACCCCATTAATTTCCCCTCACTTTTAACCTTCAGCCTGCACCAACACAAACCCTCACCCCTCCTCTGGCTGCCCCATCTCTGTCTGTGTGTGTGTGTTTGTGAGAGTGTGTGTGTATGTGACTGTCTGTGTGACTGTGTGTGTGTCCTTGTGTCCGTGTGTCTGTCTGTCCATGTGTCTGTGTCCGTCTGTCTGTGTCCGTGTGCCCGTTTGTCTGTCTGCCTGTGTGTCCGTGTGTCTGTCTGTCTGTGTCCGTGTGCCCGTTTGTCTGTCTGCCTGT
>WBMV01003768.1:0-43174 GCA_013396655.1 Campylorhamphus procurvoides | reverse complement strand
GGGGCTTCCACCACAGGAAGGGCTGCCGGGGGAGCCAGCCGGGGGCTGCGGAGCTGCCGAGGGACGGGGGGCTGTGGCTGAGGGCAAGGAGCGCTCTGAGGGCGGCGGGGCTTCCGTGGGCCGGGAGGGGCCGCTCCGGGGCTGTGGAGCTGGGCCCGGCCCGCCCGGGCTCGGGNAGTGAGTTTTATTTTGTTGCCAGTAAAATGTTTGTATAAGGACACTTAGGGATGTTGTCAAAAATTGGGCCGGAATAGCTCTGAATGAAAGTTGTGTTTGTATCTCAAGAGAAGACCTGGACGTGTTGGAGAGGATGGCAATTTGGGAAGGGGACAGGGCAGTTGTGACAGGAGGGACTGTGGGAATGGAGTGGCAGTTGGTAGAACCACAGACAGCCAGGCTTCCTAAGGGAAATCTAACCAGAAATCTAATTTTAAATATATTCTGACTTTGCAGATTTGTTACTGAACTATGGAAAACGATTCCTGAAAGAACTGTGCNGTTTGTCTGTCTGCCTGTGTGTCCATGTGTCTGTGTCCTTGTGTCCGTGTGTCTGTCTGTCTGTGTCCGTGTGCCCGTTTGTCTGTCTGCCTGTCTGTCTGTGTCTGTCTGTGTGTCCGTGTGCCTGTCTGTCCGTGTGTCTGTCTGTGTCGGTGTGTCTGTCAGTCCGTGTGTGTCCATGTCCCCTCCCCTCCCGGTGCCAGGGCGGGTCCTCTCCCGGCGCCGGGCCCGGCAGAGGCGGAGCCGCGGGGCGCAGGGGCCGCTCGCATGGAGAGGCAGGGCCCGGTGCTGCACATCGTGGTGGTGGGCTTCCACCACAAGAAGGGCTGCCAGGTGANGTCTTCCAGCCGGGCAGCGCTCACCAGCTACATCCTGTACCAAACAGCCCCAGGGGACGAGCCCACCCTTGGGGTTTAAGTTTAACTTAAACCCTTGGGATTTAAGTTTTTCTTTGTCTGTCGCATTCCCCCCTTTCATAAGTGCTTGACTCCTTCGTGGCCTGTAAGGTAGAAGGGTTTTTTGTTGTGTATTTCATAGGTATTTTATGCTCTCAGTTTATTTTTCCTAACCCAGAAGGGTTTTATGTTATGTATTTCATAGTTGTTTTATACTCTTAGTTTATTTTTTCTAACCCCCAAAGCAGGAAGATGCAGTTGCCCAGCTGGGCTGCACATGCCATTGCTTTGCTGTGACAAGAGCAGATGGATATAATGTTGGATTTTCAGCAAGTCTTTTTCCCTAGACCATTCTTAGTCTTTACCAAAATTGCCAAAATACTAATGAATGTGACAATTATTGTTATAGAAGAGTTGATCTGACATGCACACCTTTTGTACAAGGTAGCTGAGAGTTAAATTAACGCTTCAGTGAACAGAACAAGCACAGCTTGGTAACATGTAACAGAGTCTGGAGTGCAGTGACTGTGTTACACCTTCCTCAATCTATTTCTGAAAGATGTGGCTGGTTTTGTAATGCATCCTTTCTCCTCAGGGTGTCTGGGGGCTGTTCACAAATGGATGTTCACAGGATCAGTTCCTGTGAAGTAATTAGATCATCTAGGTTGCAAGGTTTGTGATATTTTTCCATCACTTTCCTGCCAAAGACTTAGCAGAGGAGCATTTGTTGGGTGATTGTAGGAGGAAGAGAATGTTGTTGGCCTCTTGGAAAAGGCCTAGCCTGGAGACAAAAGCAGAGATAGCTTTTGTTGCTTCTGTTCTTTTTGGGGCCTGTATTTCTTTTCCTGTACATTGAGCAGTGATAGTGCAAAGAAAAAAAAGGAAACAAACCCCCAAACTTTAAATTAGTAGCAGTGAGTTTTATTTTGTTGCCAGTAAAATGTTTGTATAAGGACACTTAGGGATGTTGTCAAAAATTGGGCCGGAATAGCTCTGAATGAAAGTTGTGTTTGTATCTCAAGGGAAGACCTGGAGGTGTTGGAGAGGATGGCAATTTGGGAGGGGGACAGGGTAGTTGTGACAGGAGGCACTGTGGGAATAGAAAGGCAGTTGTTAGAACCACAGGCAGCTTGGCTTCCTAAGGGAAATCTAACCAGAAATCTAATTTTAAATATATTCTGACTTTGCAGATTTGTTACTGAACTATGGAAAACAATTCCTGAAAGAACTGGAGGCAGGGAGCTGTGCAGCTAAATCCTAATGAGTTTGACATCAGTAGTAATATGCAGGACTCTAGAGAATTTTTGAAGGAAAGAATTAATTAATAACATGAAACTAAGTAGACTGAGTCCTGTGTGCATTTGCTAAAGATAGATCCTGCCTGACTGACCTGAATCTTTTGTATTCCTTTATCTGTGAAAGAAGTGGAGTAGCTCTAATCTGCCAGGAACTTGATAGTGGACCACAGGGCATTTTTTTAAGGTGGAAATACTGGAGAATTAGTGCAAGTACTTAGGTAAAGTACAGTAGGAAGAAGAGGAAGCAGCAATTGATTTGAGTCAGAAGAGGAACTATTGGTTTGAAAGGTGCTTGCAAGGGGTGTTTCTCAAGAGTGAAAGTGGTGCTGGTATTGTTAGCAAGATCAAATTGAAGTATGATGAGCAAACTTGAGAAATCAGTGTTACAAAGGAAGAGAGGGATGCCATACAAGAGCTGGATGATAAGGAGTGGATGAGATAGTCCTTGCACAGTCTGTATTTGAGAAGAATATGGGAGAGCTTGACTACGTGGGCTATCAAAGTGGATTTTGAGTCTGTATTCACCTCTGTGAATACAGGAACGTTCTTCCCTTTTCCTCTCCCCCTGCTTCACAACTGGAAAGCAGAGGCAGTTGGGTGGTAAGCTGAAATGGGGAAGTGAGGTGACCAAAAAGCAAGCCTTCTTTTGGTGGGTTGCTTTTGAGGGGGTTGGTTCACAGGTTCTGTAAGTGGACAGCTGCAGAAGGCAGGTACACTGACACAAAGGAGAAGACCAGCAAGGGCTTGGAAAAAGAGTCTCTTAAAAGTGGCAGTCTGGGACTCCTCTTTTTCATTGTCATGTTTAGAATCATAGAATGATTTGGGTTGCAAGGGACCTTAAAGATCACCTAGTTCTAACCCCTGTGCTATGGACAGAGTCACCTTCCACTGGACCAGGTTGTTCAGAGCCCCATCCAACCTGGCCTTAAGCACTGCAGGGAGGGGACATCCACAGCTTCTCTGGGCAACCTGTGCAGGGCCTTACCACCCTCACAGAAAAGAATTGCTTCTGTATGTGTAATGTAAATTTCTCCTCTTTTTGGGGACCTTAAGATAGAGAGACCATAGAGCCAGCCTGCCTGCCCTAACAGGAATTGACCTGGTTTGCCTGAGTAAGGCTCCTTTCGGTTTCTGTTTCCTTCTCTTTTTCTCTGTAATCTTACTAGGAAATGCATGTTGAGTTAGGATTTTTGACAGATTTCTGGATGTTAGGTTTTTCATTAGCTGCATTTCCACCTGAGGCTTCATTCCCTGAAATGTGCAGCTCTTCCTGTTGATTAACTTAGAGGATAAGAAACAGTACAGTTGGAATTGTTTGTTTTTTTATTTCCACAGACTTGAAAAACAATCCATATGTATTTGTTTCTGAAAGAGAAGGAGAGTCAGGGAATCTTGTCTGTTTCTGTGAGCCTTTGAATTGAGAACACCAGCATTATGATTGTTGATGATGGGGTCTTTTTGCTGAAATGTAAGACAAAAGTGAAGGTTTACCATGTGTACATTGTTTATTCTGGGGGTGCAGTTTTCTGGGAAATCATGAAAAACTTGGAGCTGCCACTCCCTCTTAGTGGGTGAGTTGGACTGTGTATCCAACAAGATAAAAAGTGCTGGTTGCTGTCTCTCTTTGCCAAGGATTAGAGGGAGTTATGGCAGAGTGCTCAGAGAATGGGAGGAGAAACTTGGCTGCAAACTACTGGGTCCAGCTGGTATTTGACATGCTTTCAACAGGTCCATTAAGGGAATGACAATTGCCAGGAAGCAGGCACTGTGACTGGTTTCTTGGCTGACTTCTTGTGGGAACCCTCCCCAGTGAGTCATTAAATAGTAAATATCCTGCAGTGGGCAGAGCTCATACGTGGTATTCATTTGATTGTGATTTTTGTTCATCTGGATTGAAATGACAGACATTAAAAATTGGGGGTTTGCTCCCTCTTTGCTCTGAAGGACCCAAGACACAAAAACATCGGGGCATAAAGTGATAATAGGGGTGATGAGCAGGTTACAGGTCCTGCTCCCTGGCTCTTGTTTTGTTCTGTTGATCTCCTGCTTCAGTGTAGGGTGGTAAGACTTGGAGTTCAGGGCTGTTTGTGCCTTTCTTCTGGAGTGGCTGATAACAAATTCCTCAGTAGTTTTGAGGATCTGTAGTAGTGAGTGACTAGTGATGTCAGAGCAAATAAAAGAAAGTTGTTTTTTTTTTCAGAATGATGAAATGCTTTTCTAATTACAAGTTAGCAATAAAACACTTAATTTGCCTTACAGCATTTTAATTTTTGAAAGCAGCAAGTGGTGTGGAAAGTCCTTATCTACCTTTTAATAGAGCTCTTTAGCAAAAATGTAACCTGAACGTAGCTTGACTAGCAGATGTTGAAAAATACAGGGAAAGAGCTTTGCTTTATGGTGAGGGTAGAAGACTGAAAGTGCTGAGCTGCAGTTCCCCAGCAGTGAACCTCATTTGAGCTCTGTCTCCAAGCTTTATTTACATGGGGAGGCAGAGAGATGATAGTCTCTGAGGGTGGAGGAAGGCTTAAAATATCTCAAGTACTCTAGAAATAATTTATTTTGAAGGCAAAGTTAAAAAAAGAACTCATGTATTTGTAAAGGAGAGGAAGGAAAAATTTGAGCAAAGCTGGAAAAGCTTGCAGGTGAGAGATCTAGACACAAGTCCCTGTAATTCCCCTGGAATCCTGAAATTTATCCTAAGGATCTTCAGCTTTGTAATGTAAGTGTGATGTTTGCTTTCTCCAAAGCAGTGTCTGAGTTGTCTGTGTGTGACTGTTTTTGTGTGGACTGTGCCTGAAGATCAATCCCCCCATCTTGCCTGACCAGAGGTTTCCTTTCTGGCACGCAAAGGAAATCTAAGAGCAGCAATCACACAGCTGATACCTGAGTTTAAGAGGAGAGCCAGAATATGATCTTTGAAAGGTGAGAATGCTCTTTAAAGGCTCTTCCCTTCCTGAGCTGTGTGTGTTCTCCTCATCTTTTGAGAGCTTCCAGTGCTCTGGAAGGTAGTGCTTGTTAGGATGTGCAGAAATCAGCATGTAGCATGGCTCGAGCAGTCTGTGCACATGACCTTTTTTACTTATGCCACATGGGGAGCATGTGTCTTCAAGCAGAGATATTGGCAAGTTAGGCCTGAGTTTACAGAATTAGGAGATGTCCAAGGAATGACCAAGGTCAGTCATTCAAGGTCAGCATTTTTTCTCAACCCTTTGCAGAGCTGCCCACGTTTCCAGGTCTCCTGTGCCCTTGATTTTAGCACCTCTTTTCAAGAGGGAAATACTGAAGTCACTCTCTTCAGTAGATTCCCCATATGGGCAGGAAGTTTCAGGGGAACACTTCCAGCTTGTCTCAGTCCCAATTTTGCTTGCTGTCTTTCTTCTAAGACTCTGATTTACTGGAGAATTACTTTCTTCTCTTTCTGGTATTTGTCACCCTGGTAGTGTTGTCGTTCTCTTAGATGTGCTTAAACACACAAAGTAAGTGTATTTCTTGTCTTTAAAGCCCTTGTGTCTTTGTTTTGGAGGAGCACAATAGTTAGGTATTATGCAGTAGGTAATCTTGTCTAGTGATTAAACAAAATCTTGTTAAAGGAACAACAGAAACAAAAATAACTTGAAAAAGAACTAGGCTGGAATCAAGCTAAAGGGCTTTTTTCCTGTTTCTATTGATGATAACCTGTAAACATTAGCACAATTCCTTTGGTTTTGTTCCCTTCTTGTAACAATATTAAAGCTCTTTAAAGGACTGTTACGAGCATGAAATCTCCTGATGGAATTAATCAAGGCATGCATTGAGACACAAAGATGAATCTTTAAAATACATGGATTTGATTACATTCAACAGGTTGTTACTTTGAAAGAAGCTTCTGGGTTTTATTAGAGACACTACTCAAACTGGCATGAGATGCTGATCATTTTAAATACCCAATTTATCTGTGGGTACACATGTCCTTCTGTCAACAGGGCCACAGATTCTGATCCCTTGTCTGGAGTTACTGATGAGTTCCACTCTTTGCATGTCTGTGTAATCCACTTACTTGGTATTTAGTGTTCATTGTTCCAGTGCCCCCAGGTATGGTGTCTTAGAACTTGTGTGAGTGGCCACTCTTTAGTAGCCTGAGCAGGATGGGAATGTGGGGAAGTTACTGAAAGGACAGAAAAGACCATACCCTGCCTCTTTGTGACACAGGGATTTCTTTTGCTGTTACTGTGTGTGTATGTAGTGGATTTTTAAATTTATTTATATAAATTCATATCCTATATATTTTTATATTTATATACATGTGTATTATACATAGTTGTTGCAAATATTTATATAAATGTATAACCTATTAAAAATCTGCTNTGAAATGCTTTTCTAATTACAAGTTAGCAATAAAACACTTAATTTGCCTTACAGCATTTTAATTTTTGAAAGCAGCAAGTGGTGTGGAAAGTTCTTATCTACCTTTTAATAGAGTTCTTTGGCAAAAATGTAACCTGAACGTAGCTTGACTAGCAGATGTTGAAAAATACAGGGAAAGAGCTTTGCTTTATGGTGAGGGTAGAAGACTGAAAGTGCTGAGCTGCAGTTCCCCAGCAGTGAACCTCATTTGAGCTCTGTCTCCAAGCTTTATTTACATGGGGAGGCAGAGAGATGGTAGTCTCTGAGGGTGGAGGAAGGCTTAAAATATCTCAAGTACTCTAGAAATAATTTATTTTGAAGGCAAAGTTAAAAAAAGAACTCATGTATTTGTAAAGGAGAGGAAGGAAAAATTTGAGCAAAGCTGGAAAAGCTTGCAGGTGAGAGATCTAGACACAAGTCCCTGTAATTCCCCTGGAATCCTGAAATTTATCCTAAGGATCTTCAGCTTTGTAATGTAAGTGTGATGTTTGCTTTCTCCAAAGCAGTGTCTGAGTTGTCTGTGTGTGACTGTTTTTGTGTGGACTGTGCCTGAAGATCAATCCCCCCATCTTGCCTGACCAGAGGTTTCCTTTCTGGCACGCAAAGGAAATCTAAGAGCAGCAATCACACAGCTGATACCTGAGTTTAAGAGGAGAGCCAGAATATGATCTTTGAAAGGTGAGAATGCTCTTTAAGGGCTCTTCCCTTCCTGAGCTGTGTGTGTTCTCCTCATCTTTTGAGAGCTTCCAGTGCTCTGGAAGGTAGTGCTTGTTAGGATGTGCAGAAATCAGCATGTAGCATGGCTCGAGCAGTCTGTGCACATGACCTTTTTTACTTATGCCACATGGGGAGCATGTGTCTTCAAGCAGAGATATTGGCAAGTTAGGCCTGAGTTTACAGAATTAGGAGATGTCCAAGGAATGACCAAGGTCAGTCATTCAAGGTCAGCATTTTTTCTCAACCCTTTGCAGAGCTGCCCATGTTTCCAGGTCTCCTGTGCCCTTGATTTTAGCACCTCTTTTCAAGAGGGAAATACTGAAGTCACTCTCTCCAGTAGATTCCACAGGCAGGAGGTTTCAGGGGAACATTTCCAGCTTATCTCAGTCCCCGTTTTGCTTGCTGTCTTTCTTCTAAGACTCTGATTTACTGGAGAATTACTTTCTTCTCTTTCTGGTATTTGTCACCCTGGTAGTGTTGTCGTTCTCTTAGATGTGCTTAAACACACAAAGTAAGTGTATTTCTTGTCTTTAAAGCCCTTGTGTCTTTGTTTTGGAGGAGCACAATAGTTAGGTATTATGCAGTAGGTAATCTTGTCTAGTGATTAAACAAAATCTTGTTAAAGGAACAACAGAAACAAAAATAACTTGAAAAAGAACTAGGCTGGAATCAAGCTAAAGGGCTTTTTTCCTGTTTCTATTGATGATAACCTGTAAACATTAGCACAATTCCTTTGGTTTTGTTCCCTTCTTGTAACAATATTAAAGCTCTTTAAAGGACTGTTACGAGCATGAAATCTCCTGATGGAATTAATCAAGGCATGCATTGAGACACAAAGATGAATCTTTAAAATACATGGATTTGATTACATTCAACAGGTTGTTACTTTGAAAGAAGCTTCTGGGTTTTATTAGAGACACTACTCAAACTGGCATGAGATGCTGATCATTTTAAATACCCAATTTATCTGTGGGTACACATGTCCTTCTGTCAACAGGGCCACAGATTCTGATCCCTTGTCTGGAGTTACTGATGAGTTCCACTCTTTGCATGTCTGTGTAATCCACTTACTTGGTATTTAGTGTTCATTGTTCCAGTGCCCCCAGGTATGGTGTCTTAGAACTTGTGTGAGTGGCCACTCTTTAGTAGCCTGAGCAGGATGGGAATGTGGGGAAGTTACTGAAAGGACAGAAAAGACCATACCCTGCCTCTTTGTGACACAGGGATTTCTTTTGCTGTTACTGTGTGTGTATGTAGTGGATTTTTAAATTTATTTATATAAATTCATATCCTATATATTTTTATATTTATATACATGTGTATTATACATAGTTGTTGCAAATATTTATATAAATGTATAACCTATTAAAAATCTGCTGTCAGATATCACTGTATTACTGCATGGGCATTATTGTTAGGTGGATGGGCTCTTCTGCTTCTGCCATACAACAGTGGGGAAAATTTGTCATTTAAATCTGATTAAATTGCTATTTAAATAACAAATTGTTCTCAGTGCTGAAAGACAAACAATGCTCTTAGATTTGCATTTGGCTGCACCCCACAGTTGTTATGGTGCTTCAGATGAAATCATTGGTGAGCTGGTCTTCTCTGGGACTAATAAATCTAGAAAATTGATCTTAGAAATCCCTACTTCAAGTGAAAAATAGTGACTTGTTTGAAAAGAGGTCTCAAGTTTCAGGTGTCATTTTAATCTGTTGGGGTTTTTGTTGCTGCTGCTTAGTATTAAACTCAATAGTCAGTATAAGGAAGGGTTGGTATCCTCGAAATGAAATGTGTTGGGATGATTTATAAAGGGAAAAGATTTTCTAAATAGGAATGTAGTGAGAGGGTTTTGCTGATCTCCTTTTCTTCATTTGAAGCAATTATCCTACCTGTTTGTGGAGTACAAGGAATGGGAGATACCATCAAAGCAATTGTTCAGGGAATGGAATGGGTTTGCTTCCCATAAATCAGATTCTGCAACTTACTGAAAGCATCTTTAGTCTTTAACATAATGCTGTCATTATAAATATTTCAGATTTTTTTTTCAATTAAATCATCTCTCTATTGTTCCAAGGGTCTGGACTTTTTTTTCCCACAAATAAGATAAGACTGTGTGTCTGTGGGTGCTTTATATCCAAACTGTTAGATTTGATACAAACTGCATATCAAAGGTTAGTTAATGCAGAAGAATTACAGGAAAATAAAAAATGTCAGTTTTAGAAATTCAGTTTAAGGCATTTTTAAAAACTATATTCTATTCTAACTTGGTAATTCACAGGAGTTTAAGTATTTTGTGTAGTTTATTTTTCCCCTAGATCTCAAGACAATATTCTGTATGTCTTGACCCATGAGTCTTGCCTTGTTATTTTCTCTCCCCTGCCCAGCTGAGGAGGGGAGGGATAGAACAGCTTTGGTGGCAACCTGGTGTCCAGCCAGGGTCAACCCATGATATTGAGGAATAAGAAAACTTGAAATTGATACAGCAAGTAGCAAGACTGATTTCTTGTGATGTTTTCTTGTCCTTCATGCTTTTTTCTTAAGTTGGTATGGTTGTAGGCAGAGTGACACCGTGTGTTAAAGTGGAGAATTTCACTTTTCTTATTTCACATTTCTTCTTTGGTGTGCTCATCCTTTACAGTGTTGGTTTCTTTTTTAATTATTGTTTTATTTTAGTATCAAATGTTAAGATGATATGTATGCTTGCTTTGTCATGCTTTTTTATTTTCTGTGTGTATATAAATGGGAAGCTTTCATGTATACATTTCATGTATACATCTCTATTTTATAACTGAATGCCCTTGAAGAGAAGTTGCAGTATAATAAACAATTACTCATAAATTTGTGTTTAGATTTTGTTCAGCAATTTAAGAAATGCCATGGCTGGAAACCCAGAGGGGTCTCAGTAGGGGTAGAAGAACTGTAAAGATGCTGAAGGGGGGGATCTGTACCAGACCTGTAGTGTAGTGCAAGGAATGGAAAGGTTGTCCTGTTTCTGGGAAAAAGAGATAAATGGCCTTTCTTGGGAAAGCAAGGTATGCAGCTCCTGGGTGATGTTTTCTGCTTGAAGATCTCCTTAATTGCTCTTGAGGAAGAGGAATTAGGCTCGATGGAAGCCCTGTAGTAGCCAAATCTGCCCTGGGCCTGTCAGACCACACAAGTCAGTGTGGATGCTTTGAAGGAAGAGACAAGGAATGGTAGCTGGAAGAAAAACTTTGTTTCATACCATTGGTAAAGAAAAGGTGCTAGGCTGAAAAACAGAGGCTTGCTTGTTTGGTGACTGTAATGTATTGTCTCTTTTCCTCTCCTCTGTTCCCTCTGTTTGTGCAGGTTGAATTTTCCTACCCTCCCCTCAAGCCTGGAGAAGGACATGACAGTCACAGTTTGCCAGAGGAATGGAAGTACTTGCCCTTCCTTGCCTTGCCAGATGGTGCTCACAACTACCAGGAAGGTAAGAAACGACAGAGGAGAGTTGTATGTGCTCCTTCTACTGCAACCCAAAATAAAATCCTTTTCCCTGAAGAGCTCATCAAGGATTCTTTTTACTATTAGACTTCCTGCATGGTTTTTTACATTGGCAATGATTCAAAATTTAACATAAAAGTAGATCATAAAGGTGTACCTCCTGTATCCATAAATCAGATGTCAATCAAAACTGAAGGGTTGCATATCAATTGTATATAGTTTAACACAAAACAAGGCTGCTGGCGTTCTCAGAAGTTCTTTGAAGGGTAAATAAACTCTTGAGTAAAACAAAATTCTAAAATTCAGCTGTGTGATGTATGTAGTAATTATGACTTTTTTCCTCCACTGTATTAAAGATTCTTAAAATGATGTACAAGTCACTTCATGTCAGGAGAATGACATAAGCTTTAGTGTACTGTCAGCTGCATGAAGATGGAAATATCCCTTTGTCATGTAGTTACCAGCAAGTTCACTGCAGTTCTTATTTTGTTTAGTATTGCATTTATTTCTTGGTTTATTTGACAGCAGTATTTTTCATCACTGTGACATTTATGTTCATGTTCAGTTGTTTCATCTTCTGAGCAAGGCAGTCACTTCAAAGAGCGAAATCACAGAAACCCTTTAACACTAATTTTAGTCAGATTTCTTTTTTATCATGATATCTCAGCACCATCCCAGGGAATGCTCAACTTTGAGCATTTTTATTGCTGCATTAAGATTGTCAACGTGTGTTTTTTGGGAAGGAAAAAGAAAAAAGACTTGGCAGCAAAACTGTTCTGTGTCCTTGTGCTTTGTGGCAAGAATACACATGATAATAGTCATGTTACCTTTACTGTAACTTTATTAGACATCTATTTTTTGAGTTTTAAACTAATTCTGACAGACAGTTGCAGGAAATAGTCTCACAGGTTTTCTAAAGCCTACATGAACTCCATCATATAAACCTGCTCAAAGGAGTAAGCTTTGTTATAAACAGTCCCTGTCCCTCTTGGACATGATGCATAAAGGATTGTCTCTTCTGTTCATTTTGTTACTGTGAGGCAAGCCCAGAATTAATAGTTTGTTTCCAAAGAGATTTCACTCATGTTTTGAAAGGCAAACAGGTATACTCCCTTTTACTTAGGAAATTTGTAAGACTGGGTTTCCCAAATTATTTTGGTTAGAGTATTGGTAGTACATGGATATCTGCTTTGGCAATGGTAGCAGCCACTCTGATCTTTCAAGTCTGTGTGTTTGGGGTGGGTTTTCTCCTACCTTGATTTACATCTACCTTCTTAATGACATCACCTTCCAATGGTAGACCTTTGCCCCTTTGTGCTAAATTGGGAAAGCAGCATGCCTGTAGGTTTCAGTGGGGCTTTTCTGCTTCTGAGGAGCCATCAGTTGGCTTCCAGGAGCTTGGTTTGGGTAAGCATGAGGTTGTTGTCAGGATATCTCTATTAGAGAATTTGGGTCCAGACACAGCTCTATAGGTGACTTTGTGTTGTTTTTTTTCCTTAAGTCTCAGAAAATAAGTGCATCAGTATTTTCAGTGGAAAAGCTTTTATAAATAAATGATTCTGGAAATAAATATGCTGAACTCCTGTCAGTGACTTATGAAATGGTGTTTCTTTTTGACAGATACTGTGTTTTTCCATTTGCCACCAAGGTGTGGGGACCGAACCACAGTGTATGGTGTCTCTTGCTACAGGCAGATTGAAGCCAAGGTAACCTCCCAAGCTGTGAATTAATGAGAGTAATTAAATAATAGGCTTGGTGCATTAACATCAGCAGGCATATTGTGATCTTTTGCAATGTTCAAGGCAATTGGAAAATTTATTCTCTTTCTTGAGGGCTAATCCAGGCATCAACAGCAAGGAGCAAACTGCAGCTGAGTGTCTGTCAGGCAGCCAGGTCATGTTTCCTGGAAGGGGGCCTCTTGGGGGGGGGGGAAAGGTGGAATTTCTGCAGTGTGTGACCATGAAGAATTTTAGAATTTCCTGGGATCTGACCATACAAGTGTAGGGATGTTTGTCTTCAGCTTTGTCCTTTACCAGAAGTACACTTGCAGGGTAGAGCAGATTCTCCCCATTAATGGCAGCTGCTTACTGATACTGAACTTAGAGCAGTAAAGCTGAAAAATAGAGGCAAGCACCTAATCAACCAGAGGAAATTATGTACTTGGTCTGCTAAAATCAGCCCATATTTTCAAAAGTTGTAATGGTAGGATGATCCGTGCACTCAGAATGGAGAAGTTACTGCAAATTTCTTTTAAAATTGCCTCCTTTTCCAGTGAAATGCCAACAATCTGGGGTGTCATGTGGGTTTGAGTTATAATTCTCAATTCTGAGTACAACACTCATTTATGGACTCTCTTTTTGTGTTAATCATACCTTGATTTTATTTCAAGTTCCTATTTATGCTCTAGGAGAAAACTTACACATGCAGTTTTTAATTGTTTTGAACTAAATCCACATTGATTCTGTGCATGATACCTCCTTTATTTTGTGGGTGACTCAAAGAAAATCCTTGAGTAGGAAGCAAAATATTTCCAGGCACAGACTTTTCAATCTGGTCCATTTTCACAGATAATGTTAGAGAAGAGCAAGTGGTGTGTTGTGGCATCTCTCCTGTTATATTTCCCTGAGTTAAAAGCACATTGCTTTTTCTCCTGCTAGTGTCTTTTAAATAGTCCTTTGCCTATATGTCTTGTCCTTGATTTTTACCCACAAGCTCTCAGCCTTTTCATGGCTGTTTCTCAGAGGCAGCTCTTCACAATCTCTCTGTTCCTTGACCCAGGGGACACCACCTGTGCCTCTCCTTCCCAGCCTATCCCTTCTGAAAAGATAAGGGCATACTTTTAAAAAGTAAGAGCAAAACATTTCATGGGTTGTGCATTCCACCACTGAAGGTAACCAGTTTTAGGATTTCATTTAAACAGGGGAGTAGTGTGTGACAACTAGACTTGTGGAAGAGTTCTTTTAGAAGTGTGTGTGTGTAAAAATACTGTCCTACTTCTGTTCCTCAGGCATTAAAAGTCCGTCAGGCAGACATCACCCGAGAGACAGTACAGAAGAGTGTCTGCGTTCTCAGTCAGCTGGTAAGAGGGTTTGTTTCACTCCCAAAACACTTTCAGGGAACTCTTTGGAACACTTGGCTCCAGATACCTCCTAGTCATTGCAGAGGGTAACAAAATACTGCAGTAAAATGGAATGAAAAGGCTGTGGCATTGGAGGGAGCTGCCTTGAGTTGTATCTCCTTGTAAGAGTAACTGAGAAAGTGTCTGCTTGTTGTCAGGCATGAGCATATCTGTTTGCACTTTTGAGTCTTCTGAAGTGCTGCTAATTCTGTTTCATGTGGTGGGATTGAGGGGTTTGGCCACTATAATCACAGCATGAGTAGAGGGTTGGAAGGAACCTCTAATAACTGGAGGGAGTGGCTGTTGACCACTGTCAAGGAGGTTTGAAGATAGTCACACAAGGAGCATGCTCTTGTTTTGAAGAAACACCTTTTATTTCTCTTGAGCAAAAGCTGCTGGTCACCAGGCAGGGAACAGAAATTCTTTTTGTACTTATAGCTGAAAAAAGAACTATAATTGGTGAGCAGTGTTAAAGCAGGAAAGTACTTTGCCAGACAGATGTTCAG
Source organism: Campylorhamphus procurvoides (assembly GCA_013396655.1). NCBI lineage: Eukaryota > Metazoa > Chordata > Aves > Passeriformes > Dendrocolaptidae > Campylorhamphus > Campylorhamphus procurvoides. Next base: position 28,794 of record WBMV01003768.1, on the reverse strand, counting down.
TGATGGGATCATACATGCAAGTGGAAGGAAAATGGAATTATCATCATTTAAAATGAGCACAAGATAAAGATGCCAAGAGCTAGCCCCTGTGGACTGCTCTGTGTAATAATGTGTCAGTATTGCAAGATAAGCATGGGAGATGATAAAAGTTCAGAATGAAGGACTGACTGGTTTTATTCATTTGCTTTTGTGTCTGTTTGTCTTCCAAGCCTCTGTATGGGTTACTCCAGGCAAAGCTGCAGCTCATTACACATGCCTACTTTGAAGAGAAAGACTTCTCACAAATCTCAATCCTAAAGGTAACTTTGCAGTAATGGCCATGTGGAAAAAGGCTCTCAGTGTATGGCTACAAACCTCAGTGGCTTTAATTAGTGCTCAAATATTCCTTTTGCTTATGTTATTCAGCTTTTGTAATGCCTTAACATGAACTAAAGGTACTGACAGAGGATCAACTTTCTGATTTGCAATGCAGTGCAAGAACAAGTGTGATTGTCGGCCTGTATCTCTGTTGGCTCCATCAGTAAAATTTTACTTTCTTTCTGGAATAAGCCATTGAAATCCTTGAATAAGTGAATTTTATTGATTCTGGATTTTGTGTGACCATGGGTTTTTTTACCTTTGTTCTAACTTTTACAGGAACTTTATGATCATATGAATAGTTCCTTGGGCAGCACTTTGCTAGAAGGGTCACAAGTTTATCTTGGTAAGTGACTTGTTTTGTACAAGCAGCAGAGATAATGTTACACTAAACAACACATGCCTTTCCTGAGCTGATTTGTTTATGTGCATTAACAGATTAGGCACTGGAGGTCTGTGTGTCTGCGTTTCTTTATTAATGGACTTAAATAAATGTAAAATGTAGTGTTGCTTTCATAATAGGAGTTAGTTGTGTGGTGAAAGCCATGTTACTTCTTGACCTAACAGTCTGACTAGTAACTGCTTGTCTGCTTAATTTTTAGGCTGAACTATTTGATGGTGTAGGGTGGTTATTTGGGATACCACTCCATCCTGACTCTTCCCTGTGTTTTCTGAAAGCAGTGTGTAGTATTTACTTCAGTGTTTCCCTACTGCTCCCAACAGGAGTTAACTCAGAGCATGGCTCTTCACATCATCACCATCCCCATTGTTGATTTAACTCTTGCTCCTGTTCAAAGGAAAGAATTTTGTGTGAGTTCTGCTACTGGAATGACCAGGCTCATGTAGAATCCCTAATGGGTATCTCCCTCCTGCTGAGCAATGGTGACAAGAAGTAAGTTAGTATCTCTACTAGCTATTCAACTCATAACTGCTCTCTTTTTGGTGTCTCAGGTCTGTCTCCTCGGGATCTTGTTCTCCACTTCAGACACAAGGTAGGCATTCCCTGCTAGATACATAAAGGACAGCACCTATTTGAGAGAGTAAAATGCTTTGTGAGGAATGGAAAAATAAACCTGTCTAGACATACCTGAGCTAGAAGTAAGAAGATTGTACTAATGGTTGCAGCCTCCTGGTTTTCCTTCCTCTTTCACCTGCATCTCTTCAGTGAGACTAAGTTCCAGACTGAGGAGTTTTGCCAGTCTGAGGGATTTCGGGAGATTTCTAGGTTTGTGTGACCTTTCTTCGTCCTGTCCCAAAGTGCAAGTGGTATCTCATTTGTGGTCTTGTTTGTATTTCTCACCTGATGAAGAGCATTGCTAAAGTCTGTGCAGACACAACTTGGAACATTTTTCCCCTTATCTTGTAATTTTTGTAGCTTCTGCCATCATGGAACCTGAGGGGAATTGCACTTCTCCTTTTTCGTATTATTTATATATATATATATAATACTTTTCAGTATTTCAGTGAAGGAACTCTTTTATCTTTGTAGAGTTTACTGGTTTTTAAAATTCTGTAATTGCACAACATGTTCTTTCTGATAAGCTATGTATGATTCAAATTACACAGTTCTTGTTTGTGAAGGGCTTTTTTTGTGCATCTCATGCAATTTTTAAATATGTGCTCAGGTGGAGAAAGAGTATTGAAACACCTGTTTTCACTGGTCAGTGTATTTGATCATTTGACAGCTATGCAGTGGTCAACATGAAACCCTGAATAAGGGATTATGCATGCACAGTATTTTTGGTAAGTGGCACTGGTTCACTCACCATGTTTTTTTCTCTTTGTGTTTTTTTTTTTCAGGTCTTGATCCTTTTTAAACTGATTCTTCTCGAGAAAAAGGTAATGTTTAGTAGGCTGAGGCAGGTAATTGAAGCAGAAGTGCAATTGTTAAATTTTTTCATGTATAAAGTAGAAGTATCTGAAGTAATATCAACAACTTTGCATTGATACATAAACTGGGTTATTGGGCTGAAGGTAAGTGCTGTGTGTTGATGTATAAATTTGCCTCCACTCCTGTCCTGTCCACACTCTGCCTCATTACCAGCTGTCCCAGCCAGACTAAGTGAAATGGGATGAAATGTGAGCAGGGAAAGTTAACATACCCTAAAAGATAGGAATGGATCCAAGTCATGCAAATAGGGACCTACCTGACAGGAAATGTGGGTGCCTAAAAGGGCACATACACCTTTACAGGCATTCAAAGGAAGTAGAACTTCTGGTCAGGAGGATTTAATCTATAAGATATCAAAACAGTTGTGGGGTCTTTTGAAGTCTGTATCCAAGCCTAGGTATCTTTTGTGAGGCAATAAATAAGCTATTATATTTTAAAATAGAAGTAGCAGCTGCTCCTGGGCTTTTGCACTTGTCACTTAATTATGTAAGTTAGATGTACTTTGACAGTTCTAGGTACTTATTGATGAGAATAAATGCAGTTCTAGGTACTTATTGATGAGAATAAATGCAGCTTCTGCATTAAAGAGCCATAATTGTTCTGAAAGCAACTGAATGCTTATGGAACAAACCTGCAGGTGGCTTTGTTCCTGTTCATCCCTAAGCTCCAACAGGGAGACACCACTTGCAGTTTCAAAGGCAAGTTTTGGTTCTCTGGCAGATGTTAAGGTTCCAGAATAACTGTGGGAATCTGTGTGTTCAAAGACCTTACATATAATCTGCAAGAAGCCACTAGTAATGCCAATTTTCCTTGAGCTGAAAAATGCCACAGACCAATTTCCTTTAATCCGTAGCAATTTGGTTGATGTTTTTCCACAGGCTAAAAGGGTTTGTTTTTTTCACCTCTCAGCTGTTATTAGGCTGGAAGACTAATTCCAGATGGTGATCATTTGACTTTCTGCTGCCAGAACCACCCAGTTTGTTGATGGAAATGCTGTGGGCCATACCCTGGGGTTGGGAGGGGTAAGGAAGTGTGAACCTTTACAGACAGAAAGAATGGCAGAGGAACCTGATGGAACAAATATAGAAAAGTATTTGCCCTAAGTCAGTGGTCTACCCAAACAAAAAGCCAGACTGGAATAAATTTCTTGAAAACAAGGTGCTTCTTTATAGGCTTAATTATTTCTCTAGGCTAAAAAATAAGTGTGGCTGGGACTGCATGGTGTCTGAGAATCTAAACCTGTGGGAGTATCATGGGGTTTCTGTTGTTCATTGCTATCATATCCTGCATTTTTCATACATACTTTATAAAACATCACCTTAGAAGAAGTTAGACCTTTGTATTCCCATTGTACTCAGCCAAAACTCTTTCCCCAGATGAGCTGCTTGTTCTCCTCATGCTTTTTTCAGTGGTTGTTGCAATTTGAACTCACCTGTCTTGTACAATTTTTCCTTTTAATGTTTGAGATATGAAGTCTGTCTCTAGTTGAGGTACCATTAAACTGCATTTGGTCTGTGTTAAAACTCTGGAGGCCTTTCTCTTGGTTCCATCAGTCCAGGATCTTGTAGGCTGGCAAATACTGGTGAAATGTGACTTATTAATCACAGAATATGCCAAGTTGGAAGGGACCCACAAGGATCAGTGAGTCCAGCACAGGACCATCCCCACGAGTCACACCATGTGCCCAAGAGGATTGTCCAGCCTCTTCTAAAGTGTCTTCCTAGTTTACAGAAGTCTCTTACTAAGTCTAAGTCCACAAATTTACTTGTTTAATTTGGTCATTCACTTGTTAATCTGGACTGCAAAGTCCTCAGGTTAGGTAATTCTGTATTCCTTTGCATTCTTGATTCCTTGTAATGCTCAGGTACCATTTTTTTCACTAGTATTGTGCTGATTAAGGATGTAAAAATGGCATTGGTAAACAAGTTGACTTTTGTGGGGAATTTTTGGGTTTGGGTTGTTTTGTGGGGTTTTTTGGGCTTGTGGGTTTTCGTTTTGTTTTGTTTTTTCCCCTCTCTTCCTATTTTGGAGAAATTTCAGTACTAATATTCAGTCTGGCTTCTGTTTCTTCTTTCATTGCTAGCTTTGGACACCCCCTTTTAACTTCCTAACTAATTTACTAATCCCAGTCTGATTGAGTTAAGGAGATTCTGTTTTCCCATGTTATGCCTTAAGTTCTTCACCAAAGTTAACATCAGTCATGTCTTCTCTTTCCAAAAAATCCTTTGTTCCACAGGAATATACCCATAATAAATGCATGCACAATTTATCCTGCTTTTCATTTATCTACATATCCTTAATGTAACTCCTTAGAAGAGATGGTTTTGCATAGGTTTTTCTCAGAGTTCTGGAATGGAGATTATTTGGCCTCTTTGATTTATAACAGACATTTTAATGTACTACAAATGAGCAAGAATTTATGCAGCATGCCAGGAACAACTTTTTTCTGTCAGTCATTCAGTAACTGGAACAATTTGGAAAAAAGAAGTCTTAAAAACTGACAGAAATCTGCATCACTGTCAAATATATTACATGTGTGTATGTGTGTCTCTCTCTATATTACAAATATTATAAAACATAAGGATCCTATAGAATTTAAATATTTACTTTGAACTATTTAAGAGATTTTGTTAGTAAGCAGGCTTTCTAATACAACATAAAAAGCAGTGCCTTGAGTAGTTTGCATGTGTTCTATCTTTGTCATGCATAGTAATTTTATTTTTCTCCTTCTCCCCTCTCCTCTCTTGCATTCTCTCCTCCTCCCATTCCCCTCCCTTCTGCCACCAGGTGCTGTTTTATATTTCCCCTGTAAATAGGTTGGTGGGAGCTCTGATGACTGTCCTGTCCCTCTTTCCTGGTAAGAAAAGAAGCTTGGACTTCTTTTTGTGTGAGTTCTGGTGATGGCTGGGACTATGTCATTTGGAAATAAACTTTGATGATCATAAAGTTAGGCTGATGTGCTGCCTGAATACTGGGTGACTTTGTGTGCACTTTGTGGGTTATTTCTCATGTTTAATTGAAGCCACTGCATTTTTTATATCACCAGTGGGTGACAAAGAAGGGACCCTGAATAAGTCACACATTCCAGTTGAGTTCCTTAAAAGCCAAAAATACAAACCTCTCTTCCTTCTACATCCACTCTTAAAAAACCAACCAAACAGAACCCCTAACTTTGCTAATTCTTAGCTTCTAACCAGCCTTCTCAAAGCAAAATTCTGGGGCAAATGCTTTGGGAGAGAAAGTGTGGGGTTTGGGTTTGTTTGGGGTTTGGCTTTTTTTAACGCACCCTCTCCAAAGTAGTGGTTTAAAATACATGATTTTCACTGTGTACACAAGAGCAACTGTTTATTTTTCTTTTTCTTCACTTGAATATCAGCATCTTAAGAGATATTCCTGTGTGCTGTCACTTTCCAGGTATGATTGAACACGGTCTCAGTGACTGCTCCCATTACAGACCAAGAAAGAGCATATCAGAGGATGCTGGCTCGCGGGGAAATGCCCCCCATTTGGATGACTACATTTCTGTGTCTGCTGCTGATCTATCAAATACAGACTTGGGAGTGGGGAAGGGAGGCAGGAAGGTGGCAGGAGGCACTTCACTGGAAGTTCCAAAAGCAGATGTGTCTTTCTCCCAGTCAGAGAAGACATGCAATGGAGCTCAGTCCTCCAACGGTTCCGTGCAGCGCTTGAAACTCCCTTCCCACCCTTCTCCAGCATCCTCTGAAAGCGACTGGGAGACCTTGGACCCCAGCATTTTGGAGGAGTCTGCTCTGAGGGAAGGAGGGAGGGAAAGCCCAGCCTCCAAACAGGTGGAGAATGCTCCAAGCCAAGGCCTGAGCTCTGGAGGGCTCCCCATCACGGTGCAGCCCCAGGCCAAGACAGGCCACGCTGTGCTCGTCCAGGGGCTGGTGTCAGGGCTGGAAGAGGACCAGTATGGCATGCCCCTGGCTATTTTTACAAAGGTGAGTGTGTTCCTCGTGGTGCCTGGTGGCTCCCAAAGGCATCTGGACATCACAAAGGGACAGCAGGGTGCTACAGAAGGTGTGATTGTGGTGTGTGGCAAGTGACTGCGTTCCCAGGCAGGTGAAGCGGAGTGAGAAAGGTGAAACCTTTCCCCTGGGAAGGTTTGCACATGCACATTCCCCTCCTCCTTCATGTGGATACATGAATACTGTTTGCTGTTCTGCCTAATAGTCACCTGCAGCCCCACTGTGGCTAATAAATTGTGTGCATCAGGAACTACTGTGTTGTTTTATCCTGAAGAGTTGTGGATCTAACCTGTGTGGGGCAAGATCAGAGTGCAGCGTTCAGATACCTTAGTCTAAGACTCTGAAAGCTCTGCCTTTGCTGACACCTACACCTCAGTTTTTCTCTTTTAATTTATATCCACATATGTATTTTTGAATGCCTCTGTGTGTATAAATGCACAAAATGTGTGTATAGATACACATACCAAAAAAAAGAGGATAAAATATCACCCTTCTGTGTGAGATACCTTTTCCCTTTTGTCTGAGTCTCTTTCTCTGTGCATGGTGATGAGCTGCTGAATTTTAAGCTTGCACTGATATCTGACTGAACTCCAGATATTCCAGAGTCTCTGCAAGGGCTCTGATGGGCATAGTCAGAAAACAAGCAATAGTGCTGAATATAAGGGCTGGTTTCCCATAAAAAGCAGGGAAAATTCATCCCTTTTAAAGATGGGTTTGGCAGTAAAAATGCACTTTATTATTTCGTTTTTAATGGAATAAACTTTCAGATGAACATTTGCCCATAGTAGGAGATAGAAGTTTCAGATTTATTTCCTCAAGCTGGTGAGGTTCAAAGTGTGTTTTTTTTCCTTTTGAGGGGTTAATTTGCATTTCCTTGGAGAACTTTATATTTGAGGGTTGTGTTTGAGCTTCTTAGAGTGGCTTTCATTGGAAAGGGTGGGTTGTGTGAGCCCAGGTGAGCAGCTCAAATGTCATTGCCCTGTATTGCCTCATGTCACCCTTAGAAATGCTGCTTCAAAAGAGACCTGCAGTCTGGTGTTTGTCCTTAGGATCTGCCTGTTGAGAAAAATAGCCTGTAAATTATATTTGATCTACTTCTATTGAAAATACTAGATGGAAAGCAAGAATTCTGTTTGCTGCTAAGCTCATAAGGTAGAACACAATTTTAAGGAAGCTGACAGTGTCTATATTTCCTTTTCATTTCACAAAAGGCACTTTTCACTTGAGTTCATCCAATGTAATTAAAGCAGAAAAGGCTTTACATGTCTGAGTTAGCAGAAAAATCCAATTCCAAATTGCACTTTTAACCACTTACTGGAAAGTTTGCATCTCTCTTAGACCTCTCATCTCAGGCTTGTTTTATGCCATGCCATGGAAGGACTAATAAGTCTGACAAATTTGAATGGGAGGCAGTTTTACCAGGTGGCATAAAACACTATCCAAGTACACCTGAGCACAAGGAAAAACAGCTTGTGATGCTTGTTTCCTCAGTACCAGTTCTGTGAGATCTAATAGTCATTTCATTTGCACTCTTTTAAAAGAGGAATGGAAGGTGTTCACAGAAGTAAAAGTTGTTGTACTTACAAATGTGCCTTTGACACTTGATACTTTTAAGTAGTGAAAGATTTCCCAGACTTTGCTCCTGGAGTATACAGTAATTAAACCTTCCTTTGCTTGCATGTGCTTATCAAAAATTGACTGTCATCTCTGGAGCCTGAAAATCTCCACCCACAAAATGTGGACAGCACTCTGTAGCTTTCCTGCATTATGTTCCTCACAGCCCCCAGAACTGGAGAGATGAATCCTTCCCTCCACTCACTTCTTGTCTCTGAATTCCCCTCTTATTACTCTTGCCCTGCTTATTCTGTCACCTTATAAACACATTTAATTCCCATCCTTTGTGTTGCATTGCCATTTCAGTCCTCAGAATGAAAGGCAACACAGCCTCTTGAAAAGTTTGATTCCTGTGGTATCTGCTGGCCTGGACTGTTATTTCTTTTAATGCTGATTTTCTACATCTCTGTGTTGCTCCAGGGGTACCTCTGCTTGCCCTACATGGCCCTGCAGCAGCATCACCTCCTGTCAGATGTCACAGTGCGTGGCTTCGTGGCAGGAGCCACCAACATCCTGTTCAGGCAGCAGAAGCACCTGAGTGATGCCATTGTGGAGGTGAGCACCTTTGCAGCTGAGCTCCTGCAGGGGGGGCATCCTAAACACAGCTTGAAACTTCCAGATTGTGAATTCCTTCCATGTGGGAGAAGTTCTCAAATGCAGAAGTTGATTCAATGTCTGTGATTTGAAAGGATGGGGTCAGATAAGCTGTGCAAAACTAGCATACATGGGTTTATATGTACTCTGATATTTGAATTTGCAGGGCACTTGTTAATTCATGTGGTTTTTTCAATGGCTTTGTTCTTCAGAAATAAGTGCTTGCAGCTCAGAAACAGTGCAGATATTTATATTGACTTCCTTCTGCCTTAATCAAGAGGGTAAAAAAATGGGATCTTAAAAACCCACTGTGTCAACTCTAGCAAATAGATACAACTTTATAATCAGCATTTTTTAACCTAAGGCAGCTCTATATAGGTAATCAACTTGATAAACTGAGGTGAAAATCTAGGGAAATGTATATGAGCACTGAAATTCCCCCTGCCAAACCCTGTCCAATAGGGAAATGATCAGATTCTGATATATCTGAGCAGCATCTCACTGCCTGAGAACAGTAAGTTCATTGTTTCTTTGGCCACTTGTTTCTTCTTGGTGTCTTGGGGGAATGAGGGTTTAGATTTAAGTAGCACTATGTAATCATATAAGGACTTATAAGCAATTTCATTGACATAACTGTTTCTCCTTGGAATTCTTTCAAACAGATAGAAGATGCTCAGGTCCAAATCCACGACCCAGAGCTCCGTAAGATCCTGAGCCCAACCACTGCTGACCTGAGGTTCTCAGATTACCTGGTGAAGCACGTCACTGAGAACAGGGATGATGTTTTCCTTGATGGCACGGGCTGGGAAGGAGGAGATGAGTGGATCAGGGCTCAGTTCAGTGCTTACCTTCATGCCCTGCTTGCTGCTGTGCTGCAGCCAGGTAGGGCAGATACCTCCTCATTGGATCTCCCTCTGCCTCAAGTTTCATTTTAGGCTGCTTGGCCAGTTGTCCTTGGCTCTCCTGGTTATTCCTTGACAAGCTCATTACTAATTCTTAGTTCACAGCCTTACAGACTGTCTCCTTCTCCTTGAGTTAATTAAGTGTTCCTCATAAGCAGAAGTACCTCATATATGATGAGAGTATTACAAACTTGAATGTCTTACAGACTGTGTTGCAGCCTGAAGTTAATTTTGGGAAACTAATTGGACTCAAGGAGTCAAGTGGCTCTTCAGGAGTTTCACTAGACTCTTCCAGCAATTCGGCCTTCTTGCCATCATCCTTAGGAGGGGCTCACATAAGTGAAGTGTCATCTACAGGCTTTATAAGCTTGTATTTCCTGAAGCTCAACATTTTTTGCTTTTGCTCAGAGGGAATTCTCAATGTTCCAGCCTTTGGTGTGAATATAAATAAAAGAATCAGAGTTTTATTTGTGGAAAGTGTTTAGTTTGCCCAGCACTTGCTCTGCTAACTTCATTCTCATCAGATTTTTCTCTCTTCATTCCAATGAACAAATTCAGATTTTGTTCTTTGGTATTTGTGAGAAAACATGGGATTGAGAACTTGATTTTGAAGTCTGGAAGATAGTCTTGATCTGACAACATTAATGTTGATAAGAGCCTGGAAAAAAAGTAATTTGCCTTGTAATCGCATCTCTAATGAATCTCTGCAAATTTTCATCTTTAATTTACCAGACAATGACAAGACTTTGTCAGACTTTGGAACAGCATTTGTAGCAGCCTGGAAAAACACCCACAACTACAGAGTGTGGAACAGCAACAAACATCCTGCTCTTGCAGAGGTCAATTCTAGGTAAGGAAACTTCTTTGGGCAATAGTGTCAGGAAGAAAAGTATATCCAGAGTCAGGTTTTGCTTTAGATTCTTAAGGGATGGTTTTTATTTGCTCTGTGTTGCTGAAAGGAGGTGATTTGGACTTAGTGTGAAGAGATTGTTAATAATTGGTCTGTAAATAAATGGCACCTTGTAGGGAGTTCATAAGAAATCTGTGGTTGAATAGTCACTGGAACTCAGCCTTCTATGAAGTGACAGGGTAGTGAATCTGTAAAATATTTTTTAAACTCTTTTTGGTGAGGCACAGATAGGAGAACAGCTGATAACTCTGTGATACAAATTAATATGGGAAAAAAATGAATATTTACTGTTTTCTCCTCCTCTTCCAGCCACCCATTCCAGGGACAGTACTCAGTGTCAGATGTTAAGCTAAGGCTGTCACAGTAAGTACATGGCACTTTGATTTGCAGTTTTTAAAAGTGTGCTCAAATATTAATAACTGTGTAACTGTTGCCATGATGAACTGAACAAGATAAGGATTCAAATTGGCCATGTCCATGAAACTGTATGCAATATTCTCTTGCAAAACACTGCCACATCTAAAGACCAACCATTTGCCTGAAATAAATAATCATAAAAAAGCCAGTGCAACATTTTGTGTTGGACTTTACATCATAGAGCCTTCATTTTTAATTTTTGTGTTGCAATTTTAAGGCTTTTTGATTTGTAATTTGTAGTTTTTAATTTGTAAGCTGAAGTTGAAGCTGTTAAAACTTCCATCAGTGGTTTTCTGCTTTTTCCATCTACACTGGAGATTTTGAAAGTGGGAAGAGAATGTGGCACCATGTGAAGTCTCACATGAATGGGTTTGCAGGGCTTGAGATGTGAACTTGAAAGTTACAAGGGAAAACTAAATGAGATTGTTTTCAAGGGATCATACCTGTGTGGTAGAACTGATTGCTTCTGTCCTTTTCTTTCCAAATGGTGATAATTTCTCTCATTTTTTTTTGCATTCTTTAACAAAGGCATTAGTGTAAACCGTCCTTGATCAAATATTTAGGGAAAGATACAAAGTAAACTCTATTTAGGAAAAAAACCCCAAACTTATGTTTAAAGGGCTGTATTAGGGCTGAAACTTCTCCAAACTCCTGCAAATCTGACTTGGTAACTTAGACACAAATGCATCTTGGTAAACATTTAGGAAAGGGTGATCAGAGAAGCTTTCCCAGCTGATGCATGCAGGAATTATGGGCTTGGGCATATATATGAACTATATCTGTGTGTAATGATACATGCTTTAACTTTATTTTCCTTTTATTTACTCCTGGGAGGAATAAGAAGTCAAATGAGCTAACATCTCTCTTGTTTTAGCTCTGTGCAGAACAGTGAACGTGGGAAGAAGCTTGGAAATGTGATGGTTTCCACCAGCAGGAATGTTGTCCAGACAGGAAGAGCTGTGGGTAAGAAATGGGTTTAAAATGTTTAAAATGGGTTTAAAATCAGCTTGCATCTAAGCCATAGCCTTTGGGAAGGAGCAGACTGTTTCTCAGTAAGGTTTATATTTAATCCACCTTTTCCAGTGGTTCCTGGGGATGAATGTTGGAAAGGATGTTCAGGTAGGAGCTTTCATGGAATCTGGAAACACTTAGCCCACACCACCTTCTACCCTGAGTTATTTTACTTTACTTTTATGTTACTTTGAGTGGAACCACCCAGAGCTGGTTGAGATCACAAAAAGTCCTGGTGCCGGTTTCTGCAGGTCTTGCAGAAGTTTGGTGGTTTTTTGGAAGAGCACTTGTGCTTCCACAGGGGCTCTGGCATCACATTGTCATCCTGCAGCACCAGATATAACAGGTTTGATAGTTGTTTGGCAGTAGCTTTGTCTCTTTTTGCTGTTTCACACCCTGGCAAGGAAAGCCTCTTGGCCCAAAATCCAGCAGCAAAGGACATCAGAGGCCATTTCTGCTGAGCTGTGCTCAAGGTCCTTGAGTGTTTCCTGCCACAGATTCCAGAATTGGATTTTGAATCCCAAACTGGACAACAAAGTGTTATTTCTTTTTAAACCTCTGTAATATTTCTTTGTAGTGACTCAGATAAGACTTGAGTGTTGGTCTGTGTTTGACTGGCAGGTCAGTCAGTGGGAGGAGCCTTGACCAGCGCCAAATCAGCCATGTCCTCCTGGTTTTCCACCTTCACACAGTCCCCCCCAAGCCTGGGGGACTGAGGGCTGGCTTTGCATCCTGCTGCTGACTCTTCCAGGTGCAATGCTTGCTCTGAGCTGCAAAAAGACTGCTCCAAAGGGTAGGAGTGGAGATGAACTGCCCAGGACCAAAACAAGGTGTATGTTGCTTGCATATAACTCAGTTTCACTCAAGTCCAGAAGACTGGTGAGTGTCTCCAGACAATGGGATGGCATTTGCAGTGTATTGGTTATATTTGAAATGACTACTTCTCTTGAAAACTGAGCCTTTGTAAATTACATTAGCAAACGGGGCTTGTTGCAAGCCAAATGTGTTTGACTTTAGATTTGTACATTTTCTTGGATGTTGAAAATATTTATGTAAACTAGGTATATTTTTCAATCCAGATAGCCAAATGTTTTGGAATTCTTGGTAGAAATAAGCAGAATATAAATGCTGATTCCTCTTTCAGGTTGGATTTGAGAGAATCTCTGCAACCCTTAAAGGGTTCCAAGCCAGGTGGGACTTTCTTGCTTTCACCTGCAAACTCAACTCAAAGGTGCAGAGTAAGACTGTGGCTGAAAAGGAGTTTTTTTTCCCTTTTTTCCCTTTATCTTCTGTATCCATGTAGGGTTGTTTGTATTAATCTGTCCCTGGCTCTCTTTGTGTCTCCAAATCCATGTGACAGTTGCAAAATCAGTATGTTTTTTTCATGTTATACAATAGGCCTTCATAACTTTATGTTTTGGCTTTGTTTCTGCCCTGGGACTTGAATTGGATTCCAGTTGGAGAGATCTCTTCAGGGAAAGTATTACAAAGCATTTCTCCCAAACTGGGAATGAATGGATCACAGACAGTTCTGTTTGCTCTATTAGGTTGAAATTACAACTTCAATGTAGCTGCATAAATATGAATACAAAGTACTAAACCCACCCCAAACTAGCACAGCAGCAAACTCTGCTTGGCTTTTCTTCCCCCCCAGTAAAGTTATGAAGATTCTTCCAGATGAAAATCAGCTCTACTGATTTCTGTGTCGACTCAGGGAATGTTCCATTTGGATAACTCCTTTTTTCATAAGGAAAGTAACACTAGAATTGAGGGAGGAACTCCACTGTCTCAGTTAGTATCCTTGTGGGAAGAAATCTATTGGAAAAGCTGTGGCACAGTGCTGGATTTCCTATGTAACATGCATGCAGTGTCTCCTGTATGCCAGAGTATTGCACTTCCTGCATTTCTTGATTCCAGGGGAGATGATTTCCTGTTTCCTTGCAATGTGTGTGCCTCTCTCTGCCTTCTGACATTTTCTACATTACTTTATCAAGTGTTCCAGCTCTCAGTTTATTGCCTCAGTGCTAATCTTGTCAGCATTTTGCCATGTTCTTTTCTGGGGCCAAGACTTTTGGTCGTGGTTATTCCTCCTATTCCTCAAATGAAATGCAGCAGCTGTACAAGAGACAAGTAAAAAGGCTTGAATGTAATTTGTTTTAAGGAATTATGTTCTAATTTCCTATGTAAAGCTCAATTTGCATCACATTGTCACTGTCCAACAACATGGGTTTGTTTTATTGCCTCAAAGAGTGGTTTGAAAATGCAGGATCTGGTTTAAGGCCTTCATTAATTTTTTTCCAGGACAAAGTAGATAGAATGTGGCAAACCTGAAAGTATACAGCTAGTTTAAGTAGCTTGATTTGAGAAGGGCAAAAAAGGGCCCTAAAGCTCTACTAACCTATTGCTTTTGGCACACAATGAGATGTATCTATCAAACTGCAGTTATTGCTCCTGGTGTCTCTGTGTATTTGTGTATCTCCTAACACTGCTGATGCTCTTTCCTGGTTTATTCCACAGCCCTGTAACACACATTTGTATCTTTTCAAAGACTGGGTATTACTTTATATGCAGTGAAGTAAGACTAGGGCTGTGTTTATGTGTGGTGAGTCTAGAGCTTTCTGAATCAGCATGCAGATAAAAAAATAACCAAAAATAATCCCTTGCTTTTGTGAAACACCTAATGTATTATCCAGTGCCAGTCTTATTCCCACTGTCCCAGCTGTCTCTGTGGTGCAGCCAAACATCCAGCATCATTAAGAGTATTTTCCTTTCTTTACAAATGACAGAATAAACCCCTTGTATTAATTTTCAGTCTTTTTAAGAACTGGCATCCTGCTAACAAGTTGGTCTCGGATTTAAACTCATCCAGTGATTAAGTCTCATGGAGTGGGTGGATATGAAGTGATCTCCATAATTAGTGGTCTTCATTAACATCTCTGTTTGCTTTTTGATATTTGCTTTTGGGCTGTAGGAAGACATGCAGCCACTGAGGAGCATCTCAATTTAATGCTTGTACCATCTTGAGTTAAAACTGCTGCCTAATATCTCATTGGACTGGAGTATTCAGCATCTTTCATGTCATAACCTTAATTCCTGTGACCATCTGACACCAGTTTCCTCAAATGTCACAATTCCATGAGAATTTTTAGGTCAGTGTTCTAGTCCATTGCACTTGGTTGACCTTGTACAACTGTTTTAAGCACCTTTGTAATTAAATAGAATATTTTGCCTAAACAAGCTTCTGATTTCCATACAAATTATTCCCAAGCAGAGAGACTTAAGTGGCAGTATTTAATTACAAAAGGGAAGGTGTGAGTGCTGGTTTTAAACATAGAAATATTGCTTGGTAATTGAACATGCAACTTATGGATTTGAGTTTTCTTGTGCTGCTTGAAGAATAAAACACATCCAGCCTGTCTAAAGTTCAGTCTGCTCCAAGAGCTGTATTATTTTAATAAATTAATCCCACCAGAAGACACTTGCAGGCATCTGGTTTTGATATTGGTAGCTGCTTGTAATTCACTGGCAGTCCTTTTGAAATTTGTCTTCCATTCAGACTGATTGTGGATGCTGCTTTTTGCAAGTTTAGGACCAGAGGATCCTCTAGTGTGGCATTTTATTCCCTGCAGGGTGCTGCTTGTTGTGAATTGATTGAAGTCTTCAGGAGATCACAGGCCTCTCTTATGTCACTAAGACCTTTAGGTACAACTCAGATTTTGGTGTAGGTTCATTAAAGGGAAAAGCACTACATTCCTGTATTATGATTAAAGATGTATGACCAATTGCTCCACGGTGTTTTGAGTCTTTAATATTATAGCAGAGGAGGGACTGACTTGACTTCTGTGCTCTTGCTGGTCTTGACCCCATTTTTTAACATTAGGAAGTAGTGTTTGGATTCATAGAAAGTATTGAGATGGATCACTTTGGTCAGCTAAATAGTGAATCTTAGGTTACTTTATTTCTTGTAAATTGACATCATAACATTTGTACAGGTGGCCTCATCTCAGCTGGGATGGAACTTGGAAGTCTGGCTGTCTTAAGTCCTTCTGTGTAGGTTCAAATACTGGGGAAGGAAATCCATTGCTTCCTCATCTCTGAATGCAGAGAAAACAGGGAAGAATGTAAAAGAAAGTGGGAAAAGTAATGCTGAGCTAAATCTATTGCCTGATGTGACCTGTGCTTACTGATTTTGCTGCTCTGAATAATCTCTCTGTGTGTGTGTGAAGTTTGACAAGTGTAATGCTGTGCCACAGAGCTGGCTGAGATGTGTCTGCTCTTAAATCTTGGAAATTATTTAACTATTTTTTTGACTAGCGAAGGTCAGTGCTCTGCAGGTCCTGCCACGTGGGAGGTGCTTGTGCATCTTCACAGAGAAGTGAAAAGAGAAATACTGTGAAAAGCAGCAGGGATTGAAATCTTAACCTTTAGAATGTTGTCAGATTATTTCCCCCTTGCAAATTAACTGTCCATCCTATCCTGTTCTCTGCAAAGCCCTGCCCTAGATCTGACTGATCCCCTCACAGCACAGATTAAACTTGCTATTAGGTCTGTATTTAAACAACTGTAAAAATGAGTGGATGCATTAAAAATTAGCAGAGGCCAGATCACTTTTTTATTACTTTAGGTAAGGGGAACTATGGAAAACTCACCTAAATTTAGTTGTACCATAAAAGAGGCAAACTTGCAAATGTAGCAGAGCTTGAGGACATAGAGGGTTGATTCACTGAAGTTGGTATGTAAATAGACTTCAAAGCCAAGTACAGGTTGAATAGGCTGGGATTAGGCTGAGGCTTTGTAAGATACTTGTAAGATCCTAGTTAAGAGCTCTGTGGAGGCTTTAATCATTTCTGAAATGAGAACTGCAGGGGTTTTAGCTGTTGTCTTTGTCCCTGCAGAAGTCTTTCTCTAATTCTGCCACCAGTGACCACTTCCAGGCACCTGACAACGCTCTGCCTGCAGAGTTTCCTTCTTGAATTATGCAGGGAAAGAATCCAGACTTGAGGACAGCCTTTGCCAGCTGTTTTCCTTTGGGCTTGACCTGACTGCAGCAACGAGTTGTGTGAGTGAGTAACTCATAGTGAGTGTGGCTTTGGCAGTCACTGAGAACTGTTCAACCCTTGTCTTTAAAATACCCCATTATTAGCAGTAAAGAAATTTTAAATAAGGAATTATATAATCTTGGACCATACAGAATAGAAAGGATACAGGTAAGATCAAGAAAATAATACAAAAAGTGTAACTAGCAGGAGGTTTCATTGACTGTCTGTATTTCAATAGATGTTCCTAAATGGATAAAATCAAGGAGTTCTTCTGTGAGGCAATTGGGATTTAAAGCCACTGCAATTTAATATCTATTTCCTATTCAAATGTGTCTTTTTTATTATTTTCCTTTGGTAAGAAGCTATGCATAAGATTTTAAACCTGAGGTGAAAGTTCTCAGTAACAGAAGCAGCTCATCTGCACTTACCCAACAAAGGCTTCTCCTCAGGCCTGGTGCCACCTGGTAACAGGAGGCTGAAGTGAAAACACAGCACTGAGCAGTCTCTCCAGGCTCCAGGGACTTGGAGACCACTCGTGTTTTTCCTGAGGTAATGATTCCCCAAACTGAATTATAAAAGAGTATCGCTGGTTTTGTTTTAATGCAAGCTGAAAGCAATATAAGCAGACCGAGTGGCAGGAGCCCGAGTCACCTCTTACCTAAAAAATGTAGGTGTTAAATAGAAGTCACAGTAAAAGTGCTGATTTATAAAAATGATAGCAGCAGATTAAAGCTCTTTGTACTGCTGAGTTTGACTTGGAATACCCAGTTTGCAGCTTTCCCTCACCAGTAAGCACTGCCAACAAAAGGGACTCTTTTCCAGGCTTAACTATTTCAGGTCACCCTCACTAAGTGATTGCCACAAGGGCACAGGTGGTGGGAAGGTGGCCCAGCTCTGTTTCAACCAAAGAGCACACTCCAGCAGGTTGGATTCAGTCTTTTTTAATAAATTAATGTCATTCAAAATACAGTGCCAGAACATGATGCAGCTGAACATGCTAGTAAGGTTTGTCATGAAGCACCTGTGTCATGTTAGGTTGGCTGAACCCTACTGCTAGTGGTTCCTGGGTTAATGCCAGAGCAGCACTAGGCATCTGCTCCCCTGCACACACAGCACAGGAGATTCCTGAAGTTTGCTCCCCCCCAAAGTAAAAAACCTGACAGCTAAGGGATAGCTAGACACAATCACACTACAGTAATGCTTGTTGTTAAATTAACAGAAAATAAAGACCTGGTTAATCCACACTAAAACTTTTGTTTTTAACAATGGAAAAATACATCAGCAGCAGGAAGTAATATACATGAGCCAATGTTACTGTAATACAGAACGTGGAGGCCTTTCCTGATTGAAGCCCCACAGAGACCCGCACTATGAGGGCTGGCAATTCCTATTGCAAGCCCAGCAACTTAAGTCCACACCTGGTAATTACCAGCTGCTTGGAAGACCTGTATTCTAAAGAGACAGGTATAAGTTAGTGAAAATAGAACACATGCACCTCGTCGTACAGCTTGACTGAACCTGCAGTCATTTTGCCCTGCATGTTACCATACAATGGAAGATCTACCCTTCCTACCACAGGTAGATCCATGGGATTTGTTTCTTTTTCTTTTAATGGCATTACTATACCAACATGAATATTAGTATTAAGGAAGTGCAGCACAGTCCTTTTATTAGGCCACACTGACAATTATATAACTAGCACTTAAGTAGAATATCCAGAAGGAGTTCAAATATAACTGGAAGATACTTTCAAGAGAGTTGAGACATCATCCTAGAAACAGTAACTACTTTTTTTCTGAAGCTAATTTTCCTGAACTGAGACTTCATAGAACTAGAATTAATTCTTTAGACAAGTCAGATGCTTAAGCTTATGATATACATATATGTTTCTCAATTATCAGATAATAGTAATTCAGATTATGGAAGCATATCTGCTCTTTTCATTTATTCGAACTGGATGGCGGCAACTGTTGGGTAGGGCATAAAAACACAACTCCTGAAAGACATGTCTGAGAATGGAATGCCAGGCATGTTCTTCCCCAGCCATTTCTTCACTCTTTTACAAGTGAGCAGAGGATGGGCTGTGCAGTCTGACGTGAGGCTATACAGGTGGCAAGGTCACCATCTCCCCGTCCAGCTCGAACTCATCCGCCCCGTCGGGGGAGAAGAGATACGTGGGGGGCTTCCAGGGGGACTCCTCCAGGCAGGAAGGGTAGAGCTTCCCCACGGTGCAGCGGAAGTCCTTGCCCAGGTCCCAGAGCACCCGCTCCGAGATGTGCTGCCGCAGGAACCAGCGGTCGAGCTCCAGGTCGTACTGGTAGGTGGCGTACTTGGCGCGCTCGTTCATGTGTGTCTCCCGGATGAAGACGCACAGGGCGTTGGAGATGACCACGGCCCGCACGCAGGGGTCGGAGTAGCGCTTGGCAGGGATGTTGGCTGCCATCCTCCACTCGTTCTTGTTCACATCATAGATCTCCACGGTCACGGAGGAGCCGTCCACGGTGCTGCTGGGCAGCCTGATGCCAGAGTTGCTGGCGATGTGCAGCCCTCCGATATAGAATATTTTGTCCCCAAACGCGGCGGCCGAAGCGAAGCAGCGGCTTGTTTGTCGCATGGCCATTTCCACCCACGCGTCCGACCTGGGGAAATAGCAGTACATCAAGTTGTGTGCCATCACGTAAATGCAGTTGTGGACGGCCACGGCCGTGCTCCACTGCCAGGCACAAGGCAGCGGGCTCACCATGGTCCACTCGTCCTTCTCGGTGTCGTACCTCTCCACAGTCCTCCTGTTGAGCTCCCCACCCACGCTGTCCCCCCCGATGGCATAGATGTACCCCTCGCAGCACACCAGCGATGGCTTGATGCGCACAAACAGCATCGGCGTCTTGGGGAACCAGCTGTTCTGCTGTGCATCAAACCAGTAGAAGCAGTTGACAGTCCTGAAGGCAGCCTGCAGTTTGCTGCTTTTACTGTGGTTGGTTTTCGTGTTCTTCAGGGGGACTTGCCCCCCTGCTATATAGATGTCATTGTCAGGAGTTACAAGGGTCCCGACCTTATGCAAGTCAGCAGGAGGGTTGCAGAGTTTGTAAACCTTTTCTGCCTGGGGGCTGTAACAGACAGACGAGTAAAGACTACCGGGGTTTTCAGCAGCAGCTTCAATGAATATCATCATCTCCTCTTTTGTCATGCCAAGTCTGGGCTTGAAGAACTTGGGCATTGATTTGTACAGGCCCTGCACCACCACGGATTTGTCATTGGGCGGCAAGCCTTGGAACCAGGCCCTCTGTGTGACCTCCGAAAGTGCATCGATCCGGATCTGGCTGAGAACAGAGGACAAGTACTGCGAGCGGGACTCCGTGTTGTACTCCAGCCACAACATCGCAGCCTCACGCACTGTCTCCTCCTTCTCCACGTTCAAATTGTCACTGCTTAAAATATCTATCAGTAGGTCATGTGACAGCTGCATGAAAGCCTCCTGGTGGTACACAGCTGTGAACTTGTGCTCCACCATTCTCTTAGCACTCTGTTTTAACTCCTCACAGCTGAAGAGGTCAGCGAAACTCAAGAGGCGCACACAATTCTCTGCGTTGATTTTCTTGATTAGGTATTCCCTACACCTCTGCAGCACATCATCTACCTGTGAGGCAAAGGGAGAACACAAGTGTTAGCACACACAGTCTGTGCCCTCGTGTGCCAGCAGCACAGAAAAGCACCTGCCTCTCCTGTTGTGCAACAGAGTTTAGGCCTGGAATGCTCTACATACACAAAAATACAGCAGTGACTCACTCAACTGCTTCACACATGATTGTGTCTGCTGGAGAAACTAACTTTCCAAATGTTAGAAGTGCACTGCTTCACTTCCACCCTCCACAGGGAGTGTAATGCAAGGAGGGATGGGCACACAAAGTGTACACAAAGTGCATTTGCTGCCTGTACTGGGCAAACTGAACAAAGGTATTTGGGAAGGACTGAACAGGAAAGATCGTGTAACAAGACAGAGAATGAAAGAGTTTGGAGATGAGAAGCTGCTGTTCCACAGTGAGAACACTCCTACCTGTAAGAAGCAGGCAGTTTCATAGAGCTGCTCCACTGTGCTGTCACTTATTGCCAGGTTCCCTGTGTATGCATAAGTGATGATGATCTGCAGAGTGGCTGCATCCACATTCCTCAGGTGCACGTGTGTCTGTTTGCTCTCGCTCAGCCCGCTCATGAACATGGCTCTGAGGAGGAACACACACATTAGGGCAGGCCTCAGCAGTGGGTGATCTCACAGTCACCCCAAAAGGTGAACAGGCTTCTTGCTTGCCTCTTTACAGGTGTTTAGCATTTTCCTTAGGCTAATATTAGGATTTCAGATAAAGCATTTGTACAGAACATTCAGAAAGGACCATCAGCAAACATTTCTGTGTTAATCAGAAGAGAACCTGAGGGATTTTGGAGTTTTACTGGTGCAGTTTAAACCTTTTTCTCTGATAGGTGATAAGAGGAAAGAAACATTCTCCAGAAAACACTGTTGAAATGCACTGCAGCTAGATTTTAGAGTCTAAAACAAAGGAAGCAGATTTATACAATGGACTGAGCCAAGTTGTATCAAAAAGGATGCTCCTCTGGGAGGAGGAGAAATGGAGCAAGGACTAGCACTCCATGAGTAATTTCTTATATACCATTCATCATAACATGCAGTAAACTTCAGGTTTGCAGACAAAAATGAACAACAGAAAAACCTGTAAGACCTGGTCTGGAAAACAAGAAAAAAAAAAGGTGCAAGTATTTCCATTACACCTCCCTGAAAAAGAGTAGAAAGGCAATTTAAAAAAAATGGTTATTGTTTCCATAATTCTTTATATTCCTATTGCCCATTCTGGTTTTTTAGTTGCAAGACAGTTAAGAACTATCTGGAATCTGGTACTATAAACCATGTACCTGTCAGTTTTCTTAAAACAGAGGACGTTGGTTTTAAGAGCTTTACATTAACTCAGGTTTGGTTTTTATGGTTATACTGAAAATCCAGTGCGAGGCTCTTTGTATTTCTTTGGGTGTTCTTTAGGAAACCAGGTATGAGAGGAGTTAGAAGGGGCCCTTTAGGCTGGGCTGTGGCTGGAGGTGAAAGGTGGGCTGGCTGCACTCACACACAATGGAGCACACCAAGGGATGCTCTGCCTTTCTTCCCCCTTCTTCAAGGCTATACATTTTTCAGAATAAAGCTAAATTTAGGCAGCTGAGCATCTTTTTGTTAACCAAAGTCGAGAAGAAAAACAGAACACGACAAAACCACCAGTTTGATCCTTCTTTTAACGGGTGCCAAAACCTCATTCCATAAATAATAAACAAACACATATGAATAAGAGATTTGAGTGCACATTCTGATGCAGCACACTGGGTGCACTCATGACAGCTTTCCAACCTTATGATTAACCACCCACATTAAATCTGGCTACATTTCCAGTGGCTGTTATTTTACAAACTGTTGGAACTATGTCATCTGCACAAGGCCAATGGTAATAATCATTATCTAGTGATCACACAAGGCTTGTTGCTAAAAATCGGACCAGACTCATCCGAGATGAAAAAATAAACACAAACCCCAGCAGCAACAAAAGTTCATAAATTAATCCCTGAATAGTTTTCTACAAGAAAGGAGACAAAATAGTGATGATAGGACACCTGGGAAGGAAGAGTTCAATAGTATTTGGGGAAAAAAACAAAACAAAAGAACTGAAAGTCTCTCAGACAAGGGAGGAGTTTCTGGCTTCTTTGCTGAGCAGAGAAAACCAGCTGATTCAGGACAGGCAGCCCAGCAATCCCCACTTTTAGCAGAGGCTTCTGCTAAGAAATTACAGTTCAACACGATAATGGAATTCCCATAGCCAAGTCTCAATAATCCCTTGTTATCCTACCTTGGGAAATAAGAACAGATTAAATATTTTAAAGATTAAGTGGGGAAAAAAAGAAATTTACTAATTATTCAGACTTAACTCCCTATAGAAAACAAGCCATCTCAAGTGTGATTTTTTCCCCCCCTATTTAGTGTAGAAACTACAATAGTTATCTAGAGTAAGTCACAAGATGCTAGAAATCTTATTTTACTCTTTTGGTGTTGGAAAATAAGAATATTTAGGCTTTCTGCTTACTTCACTGACCTTTAAGTCTGTTCACCACACTGTTAATTAGCATCATCCTCAAACCCAGGTATCACAGATTTTACAGAATTACCAGAGCCTACTTTGAACACTGACCTGAAATAGGAGCTGCACGTTGCCAGAACCATCTTGTGGCAGGGAAATTCAGTGCCCTCAACAATCAACACTATGTCAGTCAGCAACTGCTGCTCATAAAAGAACTTCAACTGCTCCAGCAAGGAGACAGCATACTCTGTATTGATCTGCCTCTCGTCCTGGGTAGACATGACTGTGTTCCATTAATATTTCCAGGACCAGAGGGAAAAGTGGAGATCTTTTCAGCAGAGAAAGGTCAGCTGAGTGTTGCTGCAGGAACCAGGAAAGAAATGGCAGGAGGTCCTCAGCCTTCACAAGTGATACACCAACAGGCAGTTTTATCTTGCACTGCTGCAACAAGGTTGGAGCCTTTGACCTCCTGTTAGGTCATCATGCTTGAACTTGATGTCACAAAGTGTTCAGAGGCTTTCAAGAGTGTCTGCAGAGCTCCTGTTGAGATCTAGGACACAGCAGAGGAATGAGCAGAAGTGAAGTCTGAGGTAGATTTCGTAGTAACATCTCGTGACCAGCAGCTGCACTGGAGTGACTGCAAAAAGGAAAATAATTTACCATTAGCACTTTTTCAAAAGCCTTTCTTAGTTACCCCCTTAAAACTAATTGTCTAACAAACCTCTCTGAATTAGTGCTTCATTACTTGCACTAAAATCCTTGTAGGAAAAAAAAAATTAACAAAAATATCAAAGACATGAAAAGCAGAGGAGTTTGTACATTAATTCTCATATGGCCCAGACTCACAAATTAAAATAATTTATTTTGCCAACACAGCTTCTAAGGCTGGAGATTTAAAACAAGGTTCAGTAAGACTTTATTCCTCTTCAAATAATTACCCAGATTTTCCACCCTGTGAATTTCACTCAACCCTTGATAAGGCAGCCACTTTTCCCCCCCCATTTCCTTATGAAACAGCTACTTTTTCCACTTCTTTGTTTCTGTCTACTTAAAGCTTATCAATACCAGGCCACTAAAAATATAAATATAAAAATATTTCTTCAACTGCAACTGTAGTTCTCCAACTAAACTCACAACATCACCATCATCATGTTTATTCCACCTTTGGCATTCTACTAGAGAACAAGGCAGAATCAAGTAGGAATTAAAAAACCCTAAAAACTTATATCCCCAATGCTATTTGATTCATCTTCTCTGTATAGAAGGGCTTCACCTATTAATACTTCACATCCCATTCAGACAAGGGAAACAAAAAATAAGGAAATAATAGAAGCAAAGGGAAACTGGAATAGCAGGGCTCAAAACACTGACAGTGGCTACCAAAGCCTATTTCCTTGTTTGGACATTTCTCCTCCTCTTAAAAATGGAGTCAGGTTTTATTTCATCTTCCACGTGGACACAAAGCCATAATTAAGAATGAGATGGTTGTAACAGTAAAATTACCATCGTAACAGGCACCAGAGCACCACAGATATCAAATACTTCCAGATTTATTTAATCTCTTCTGAATTCCAAAACTGAGGAATAACCAGGGACATGCTTGACATCACTCTCATTACAGTTCATGATGAACAGAGAATGCAGAAACAACTCACTTACAATGACATACTTTAAATTCCACACAAAAATACATGACTTAATGCAAGGTGAAGGCTGTAGAAATACCTGCCAGCCACATCAAAGATCTTGTATTTCAACACAGTCCTGCCTGTAAGACAATTCAAAACCAGCTGCCTTTCAATATTCACTCACTTGAAAGAGATATGCTTAATTAATGCCATTTCAATTACTGCTAATTTAGTGTCACTGATCTTTATCACTGAAGAAACAGACACAAACAGGAACCTCAAACTCTTAGTTTTTTCTGGCTGTTTAACTGGAAAACAGTCCAAACAGTGAAATCTAATGTTCACTGTTTATCCAGGTGGACACAGTTAATTAAGGAAAACAGAAAAGGTGCTAATATTTGGGGAAAGAAGAAGTAGAGACTATAATAACAGATACTAGCACAAGTCTTGACTCCAGACCTTCAAGTTCCAGGTAAGCTCTGAGGTCACTAAACCACAAGGACACTGAGGATATACAAAGATGCTGCTCCTCTGAATCCATGACCTTCTGCTTCCAGTCACAGCTTGTCAAAAATTCCTCTGCATCCTGTCTCTGCCCCCCTGCCCACTATCCTGGTTATCTGAGAACAGCTTTGCCATGCAACCTAATCCACTGACAGATTTTGCATGGAACTTTAACTGGCTACAGAGACACACAGACTTCCTAAGTGTGTTAGGCCCACAGCAATAAATAGCTCGTGGCTCTGCTGGTATCCCAGGGCTCTCCAGAGCATTGTTTTTCCTGGCTTAGGAGTAAAGTTTCAAGAACAATACAAGCTGGTGGATTAAGCCCTGTTTGGGCAGAGCATCAGTGATAATAAGCTTTAGCAAAATAAGTCATTGATATAATAACTTCCTAGTCTGATGTAAGTGTAAAAAATAGAGGTGTTTCTTCAGAAACAGGAAATAAGAGCAAAACTAATACAGGCCATTCCCTTGTAATGGAAACATCCTCAATACTCCTCAGGAGAACGATACATCAAGGATCTCTGACTTTCTGGTCCAAAGTTGCCCTTGTTTACATTGTCATTTGCCCAAGAGAAGTGAATCTGGTAAGAATAAGTGGTGTAGGAACATCATTTAGTGCCTGGAAAGTCACCCAAGATTACCTAACTCTCTCACACCTCTCTTGAAAGAGTTCAAAACAGTTTTAAAGGAGATACTGTCCTCACTTTAGAGGCTGAAAAACTCAGGCTCTGGAATAAAAAGAGCCATGTGATTCAAAGTAACTCCTGTCAAGCTGGAGAGCAACATTAAGTAACACCTTGATAAGAGGGTTTGTTTTTAAGTCATTATTCCTTTTCTCTTAAGCAATTTGAATGAGGTGGCTTGTTAACACTTGTTCGTGTACTTCAAATCTCAATGAGACCATTCAAAAAATTAGTCATCAAATGGTAATGAGGTATGGGATGGGCTATTAATTGCCTCCCTTGAATCTGTTTATTTTCTGAGGTCAGGCAAAGATTGATCAACAGAGATACATACTATATATGCACTACATACATGGCAGTGTTAACACCACACTTCAATGTATAGCATGGAATAAGTATGCTGACTGTTTCCAATTTAATTGGTAGGGAAAGATACAAGATATACAGATATAATAGTCTTCAACTCATTAAAAAAAATACTGTTTTCCAAATTATAAGAAGGGTAAAAGATGTATAGATATGCAATTTCTCTTTTCCTTGTGATTTTTTTAAAGATATTTTGATACCAGGAAATAAATGAGTCCTAAAAATCCCATTAAGTAGTCTTCCAGATTAGATGCCCAACTTCCCACAAAATCCTGGGAAACACTTAAAAGACCTACAAAAGTCTCACAGGCCCCCATCTGCATCTTCAGCCATCGAAATACCTCTTGAATTCTAACTTCACAAACTACAGTTCACACTTCAATAAACCCCTACGTCTGGAAGGAAAATTAGAAACACAACCACCCAAACTTATCTCCCTGGACGTTGGATTTCTTTAATCTAGTTTTAACTAATTTCAAAAAGAACTTTAAATCCTACTTTTGTGCACTTTGAATCAAACTGCTGTTTCCATCCAAGGGCAGCTTCATACAAATCACAAGTAAAAACACGTCTAAAGAACTGAGTCATTCCCTATTTTTAACACAATAAAACGTCAGAATTCAGACCTGAGCAGGCCCTGGTGTGTGTGTGTGCAGACAGAAACCCTCCCAGCCAGCACCAGCAGGACCAAGCTCAGGCCCCTCAGTGCTTGGCTGCTCTTAGGGATGTTCCCAGGTCCAAACCAGTCTCAGAATTCCTGTAACAGCTAATTTCAGGGGGGAATGGGAGTATTAAAACTGATTAGAATCAATTATGGAAATCGATACACCTAGTCAACAGATCTCAGAGTAGGAAAGAAAGAAAGAAAGGAGAAAAGGGAGTTGGAAGCTCTGGATTCTTGGGTAATGTATCAAATTTGCATCCTTGGCAGCGAGAAAGAAATAGGTAATTGATGAAGCAGTTCCAGACTTGGAAGTTTTCCTCTTTTCTAAAGCCATCAAAGGTGTCTTTGATAGCACTGCAGTCCAGAAAACCGAGGACATCAAGGAGATTCTAATAAGGCAACAATGTGAAATGTCACAGAAAACAAGAACAGATTTTTTTCCTACAATGTAACCTTGAAAATGACTATTCACTTGGAAACTACTCCTATTTTCCATACTTATTACGTTTGGGAGGTGAGTTTTCTGAAACTATGTAGAAGTGAGAGACTGGAAGTGTCAGACTCCATGCTAACAACACGTTAGGTCACAGTGCACTCTTCATTACCAGTTCCTTTCCTGTTTTTCTGCTCCCAGAGGAAACTACACACTAAAGGAAAATACCTGCTCGGAAAGAAAATTAGCACAAGATAAATCAACACCTTAAATTGGCAACTGGACTTCTACACTGAGCACAGGTAGTTTCCATCCCCAAGGGCGTTTCTGTTTTGTGGAAAGGCTTGACCTGTTTTGGAAAATTAATCTTTGGGAAAAGAAGTGGGCCATGGATGTCTCCACTAAGACTCAGCCATGTATCATGGATGGACAGAAAAGTGGTGAACTCTAATACATTAATGAAGCTAAGCTGTTTTATTTAACAACTTAAACTCCAGTTTTCAAGTATGTGTCACTCCCTTAAATATCCACTACTTGATATAAATTCAACTACAAATTCAGGCATTTCTACATTAAGAAATTAATAATTAATGTAGCTTAAGTAATTGTAAGTTAGTTTCTGAAAGGTTAATCTTGTAATGGATATCATATTCATGCATATAAAATTTATTCTCAAAGCACAACAGCCACTAAATTAAGAAGGAGAAACTTTAGGATTTGCACCAATTCCAGTGTGTTTCATAATCACATGACCAAAACAAAAATGCCTGCTTTGGGAAAGAAAAAAACCCCAACAGGAACAGCCATCTGTCTAAAACGTAGTAAAAAAATTACTAAATAAGCATCATCATCTTTCCTTCCTCTTGGGTCTGTTCCTGCAAGATGCTGCTTACACTTCTTGGAGTATAATGGGCCCCTTCTACTCCACATGCAAAAATAATTAGGAGAAAGGTGCGACATCTCCACTCAAATCATGAGACCACAGGATTTATGTACCTGTATTAAACTGTAACAGTATTTCTGAGCAATCGAACTGCCCTGAGTGTGTGTTTTAACAATCCCTTAAATGAACACATCCCCCAAAGCAGACGCAGCCCCAGGTGAGCTCACACCAGCCTGCCAGGCCCGCTGTCATCACCCAGCAGATAATGCAGATGATGCAGGAAGCCAAGACGTGGCTTTGCAATAAAACCTCTAAAAACACGCACAAACCCATTTCTAAACCATGGTTAAAGCTCTTTCAGAAGCAGCAGCACTAGCAGAAATAATGGCAAAACCCCGTAAAAAACCCGATGCCTGACTCGTACACTACACCACGCATGCATGCAGCCTACAGACGCTTACTAAGAATTATCTGGCTCTCCCAATCCGCGTGTAAACACTGCAGGCCCCCCTCGGCCGCGCAGGGAGATGTGTGGGGAGGGACAGTCTGCAGAGCAGGGCAAGGCCAAGGGCAGTGGCGCTGCTCTGCTGGCCCTGCGGGCCCTGCACACACACACACACACACACACACATATACATAAACACACACATATACACACATATATACACATACACGCCGCGGTAATGCCTGCCCTGATCCTTCCCAGGGAAGGGGAACCTTCCTGCTCTGCCCATCGACAGGGGCTGCGAGGGGAGGGAAAGGAAAGGAGGGAAGGGAAGGA
>WBMV01003767.1:246222-421834 GCA_013396655.1 Campylorhamphus procurvoides | reverse complement strand
GTATTTGCTCTTAGTTAAAAATAGAAGAGCTTTAATTCTCACTTCAGAATGTTACAGAGATAGTTACAAGGGCTGGCATGGGAAAGCTTGTCTCCAGTGGTTCCTTCTGAGAAAGAATGTGCACATTTGGACTGGAATTAGCCTTTGTGAATTCTGCTCTGAGTCGTTCCCCAAAATGTTGGTGTTACATTAGAAAGAGGTATTTTATGTCACTGCATGTTTCAAGCTCTTTGTTTAGCCATTAGCCAAGTGCTCTATTCTAGTCATGCATTTCTGTGGAAGCTGATTTTGTTTAAACAAACCTGCCAAACTGTTTGAAGGTTCCCAGGGTGGCAGGGAGCAAACACAGGTATTTATTTAACCTTCAGCCCATGACCTTCCTGTAGGGGTGGGTTATGTCCACAAGAGGACTCTGTGTTCGTGGTAGGAGTGTTGAACATTTTACCTCCTTGACTGGAATGCCCCCGTTCTGGGCCATGTCACTTGAAAGGACATCCTGCCTGTGTGGAGCTGCTCAAGATGATTCTTCAGGCAAGGGCTACAAAGAAACCTCTTTGCTTTCATGTGGCCTTGCTTTAATAAAAATTGTGCTATTTTTTTTTTCTTCTATTTGAAATGTTTTACCAAATCCAAGGGTTTTTTTAGTTGTTTTCTTGTTTTGCTTTTTGTTTGTTTGTTTTAAATCCAAGCTCTGACAGAGCCTTTAGACACCAGAATTTCACAAACTTTACAAAGGTGAGAGACCATGGCAGTGCATGTATAACAGAAACTTAGATTTTGCCTTTAGGTGTGCTTATGCTGCTCTGAGAGGACTTCATGTTCTCTGTCACACTTTGAGAAGAAGCTGAATTTTATTTATTTATTTCTAATATTTTTACCTGTGTTTCTGCATACTTTTTATTTTGTTTTACATTTCATTTGTTCTCATGCTTGTCATCCTCTATAAACAACTTGTTCTTCTAATGTATTTGATTCCAGTATTTGGTTCTGTGCTTTTCCCTTATTCTATAGAGAGGGAAACTGGCGTAGTAGGTCAGGAAATCCAAACATAAGGCTTCATTTGCAAAAAGGTAAATATCTGCCTGCTCACAGAAAGCTTCCAGGCCTTGCTTGTTGCCTGCACACATCAAATTCTCCAATCTTTACAGCCATTTGAAAATGGAATGAAAATACACTGCTTTCCTTTTCCACAGCTAATTGTGCCTTTGAGCAGCCTTTGATCTGGTGGATGCAAAAGTCCCATCCATTTCCTGTGCAGTCCTTATTTGGGAAACCTTTGTACAATTTCCAGGGATCCCTAGCTAGAAGCAAGCAAACCCCACAACTTTCAAGAGAGCCCTTGCAGATAGACTTTGTGTGCAGGTGCAGGTGATGTGCTGAATTCATTCATGGTTGCCATGGCAACCTTTTTCTTCTTTATCCAGAAAAAGATTGCTTTATCAGTAAATGCACCTTTTCACAGTACCCTGGGGCTTTTGTTCAGGGCCCTCAGAGCTCTTGGGAGCAATAGATGGGCAGGCCCTGAAATTAGCAGTGTCATAGACCCTTGTTGGTCACTAGTACTCTTTGTTCTTCAGCAGTAAAGATACCAGCATTTATTCTCTCCACCTTCTCTATGGATTTTTGCAAAAGATTGTCCCTTCTATACTACATGGAGACATACAATCTCATATTCTGGATGTTGAGCACTATAATTTCACAGCCAGGAGATACCATTCTCAGTCCTGATGTTCTCCTGTCCTTTCCCCCTCATCTCAAAGAGTCCTTGGTCAACTTTTTCAAGAGTGTGTTTTGCTGTGCACAACTGCTCTCCTGCCCCCAGGAGCCATCAGGTTGGTTCTGTTCCATGTTTGTGTCACTGGCACTTTTTCAGTGACAAAAAAAAAAGAAAACAGGAGAATGGAAACCTAAACTGAGATGAAAATGATGCTGTAATTCACTAATCCTCTTCCAGAAGCCATGGAGTTATTTCTCATAATAAAGTGATTTGTCTCTCTCAGAAAATGATTCTTGATTTGCAGTCAGTGAGGACTCCTGAGACTGTGAGTCTGTCCTGTTAAACCAGAGGCATGGGGGGTGAGCAGCACCTTACTGGCAGTGGTTTCACAGAGTGCTGGGTGGCAGCCTCAGCAATTCATGTGTGTATTTTTATACATTTCCACATACACAAATGCACATACATATGGTTTTTCCTACATCAAATAAAATATCTTGCCCACAGATGGCTCTTGGGATTAGAAGGATTGGAAGTAATAACACATTTCTATTTTCAATGAATAAACCTATTTTGCAGTTATCCCAGTCAGCAATATCCATCTGTTGAACGTTACTTGGGTACTGACCCCACAAGAGGAAAAAATTACAGGTAAAATTATGTTTAGACTAACATTACACTATGTAATTATCATTCATTTACATTATATTTCTATTTCATACTGTTTATGGAACAGTTTGTGTAGAGAATCCAATATGTTACTAAGAACTCATCCTGTGGTATTATCACAGAAAAGGGTAAGTTCAGGAAATGCATTTTGTTCTTCTGATTCTTTGAGAACAGCATACAAAATTGTGTCATTGTTAGCTATAAAATCTCAGTGTCAATGTCATAATGTTCCATTAACATATATCACTTTAAATAACCTTCATTGTACAGGTCAAGAGCTGATGCTTGTGTGCTGCAGGATCCTGGGGGGCTGCAGGGCTGGTTTGGATACCCAGTCACATTCCAGCCTAGGTAGGCACTCCTATTCCAGCACCAGCCTGTGTGCTCTCTGCCCCGGGTTGTATGACACATCTCTGGTTACCTACACAAGCTCCTGTGCTGGGGTTAGGAAAGATCTGCACTGGTTTCCCCTCTGTGGTGGCACAAACCTGTGATTTAGGAAGAAGAAAAGAGCTTAAATGCTTCCCCAATCACTTGACATCCTGCACCAGAATGAGAAAGGTCAAGCAATAACTTTTGTTCAAAAAGAAGGCTTCGGTAGAATGAATTTGGTTTATTTAATAGTAAAGGAAAGGTCACATCTTTTGTACTTTTATTCTCACATAAATTGATTTTGTAAAGTTGAAGTTGGTTTATCACCGTTTGTGTTCTGTGGCTTTGTCATTTCAGTACTGGAGAAAAGGTCATCTTTTTGCTGTGTATCTGATATTCCATGCTCCATTAAAACTGCATTATTTCTGCTGAAGCTGGAGTTCTTTCTCTTTTCTTGTATTTTTTTCTGTTTTATTATCCTCCCTAACTTCACCTCTCCCAAATCAACTCAGCTCCAACTGGGTAGTTTATCCTGCAGCCTGGTGTAGACTTTTTTCATGTTTTGTTCACTGTTCAAGAGCTCGAAGAAATTCCCACTCTGGTAACTTTTCTTAGGGGAGTGAATTGCATTCTGCCTCAAAAGGAGGTGCCATGTCAATAGAAGACAGTGACTGAGTTTTTTTGCATGGAAAAAGAAAAATTAAAAGACTTAAAAATGTAGAGGTCTGGTGTGAAATTTATTTTGTGACTCTCATACTAAGGAAACAGTAATTTCTTTGCAGCCAGCTCCTCACTGACTTGTTTGCCTGACTTCGTTTTTGCTCCAGCAGCCTTTGCCATGATTAAAGAGGAGCTAAGAAAGGTTTACTTCAATGTGCTCATCAGATCAGAGGTGTAAAGCCAAATGAGTGTCAGTGGGGAAAGGCTTAATTTTAGGGTAGTGGTAGAAAAGAACGCAATCACCTTTGTCTCCCTCATTGTCATAAAAAAAGGAAAAAGGCATAAAGAAGTGGCTGGAGGAGTTGCCTGTCTTTTTATCAGAAATTACCGTGCAGTTCTTTGCATGGTCTTGTTGAATACAGTGACTGCCAGCACAATAATTACATGTGGGCACAATTTTCAAACTGCCAAGTATTTTTGCTGTGTACTGAGTACCAGCACTAATGATCAGGTGCCAAAGGCTGACAGGAATTCACATCTACAAAGTTACCCTCTGTGTTTGTTCCTTCTGGTTGCTTGTGTTTCCTGCCAGCACACCTGTGTGCACTTGGAGCTTAAAACTCCTGGGCAGAGGGTAATCAAATCTGAACAAGTGTCAGCTGAGCTCACTGCCCCCTCAGAGCTGCAGCCCAGCTGCCCTTCCTTTCTCTCTAATTGCCATTGCCCTCACATCACTCACATCTCACCCACTTCCCTCAGCAGTTCATCTCACTCTCTCTGGAGGCAAACTTTATTTAGGCCTTGATCACCTTTTCCTCTTCAAAAATGCTGGTGGAGAAGAGGAGATACTTGAGGCTGCTGCAAAGATGGAGGTAAGCAGACAAAAGTAGATATTGCATAAGATCACAGTCAGCCAGCAGAGTTTCTGCTTAATTTGGAAAGGATAGTGAACAGGGATCAGAGCTTCCCTGGAGCCCAAAGCAACAAGAGATGTTCTCTCAAAAGCCTCAGAAAGATAGTAACTACTACTTTATGAATCTACTCCGGCATGTTTTTTGATGTTCCTTGGGTCTGATGACAAATATTCTGATTGCACTGTGTTGATTTTCTTCTCAAAGCAGCAAATGTTAATGTATGGCTGTAGACTCCCTATCGGCAGGAGCAGGTGGAGGTTGTTCCTCTTTGGCTTGTTCTTGTTATGAAGGCAGAGTGTGCTCTAAAAGGGAGACATTCATTGAAAGCTCAGTGTGTTCTGTAGCCTCATAGCACTGATAGCTATTGACACAGCAAATTATGTTGTCTTCATTAGCATGTTTGCCTTGAAGCAACTTATTGAAATGAAAAGGCTTCTATACCTGTGCATGAGCAGGCACTGCTCCAGTATTTAGGGTGAAAGGGAGCCTTTTGTAGCCTGCTGTGTGGGGCTCACCAACAGCACACGGGTCCCTCAGGAAGGAGGGAGATATCCCAGAAATACACAAGTACATGTGCTAATGTGTGTGTGCTGTGGCCAAGACAGGAGCAGGGGTTTGATGCTTTGCTGCTTGTGCTCCTCAGAAAGCTCCAGTTCCCTCCTCTCTGTCCCTGCCCTGTCCAGTGTTTGGGTGATGAATTTGCCAAATACACCTGTGCCCTGCAAGGTGAAAAGTCACAGTGAAGGCACAGTCAGTGCAGAACTGGTCTGTGCAGGGACAGTGAACTGAGTGACAGGGACTTGACAGTTCTGTGCACAAGACTTAATAAAATCTTTGATGAAATTACAGCTTATGTTGTGTGCATGAGTATTCTGGATATGTGTTTTTTGCTTTCAGCCATCCCCTGTAGTCTTGGTTGTGTTGCCTCATCTTTCCTGCCAGTTGAAGCTTTTTTTCCCTGTCAGTTAATTCAGTCCACCCAAGCAGTAGATCCCAAATGAAACTGTTTGCTTTCCACTTTGAAGGCACAGTGGGAAACCAGAAATTCTGAGTGGTAGCTTACTGAGCATTTAATGTTGAAGTCTATCCAGGCTGGATTTGTTCGTTTGCTTTAGGCTGGGGTGAGGAGTTAAGGAGAATGTGTTCTTATGGCATTGCTTGTTTGCTAGGTTTTGCCCATCCCTAAGAAATCTTGAATGTTTGTTGCTGTGTGTATATGCATGTACATACTGTGCAGTGCTTGGTACTTGTCAAAAACAATGGTTAATATAAGATAGGTCATAGCTCTGATGACATATACACTTGTGACATTTTTATTATAAACTGTAAGTGCCTGTGAAAGTTCATCTCCTGTTTTACCCTATTGCAGAGACCTCGATTTACCTGTGTTCATTTTTTCCTAAATTAATGAGAACAGGGGAATCTGGGGGGAAGTTTAGTGGATTTAGTCCATCCTTCCTTGGTTTGACCAGGCCTGTCTGCAGGGTCTGAAGCAGTGTGGGTGTTTTACACCACCTGCTGCTGTGAACACCAGTACTTTTGGGCTAAATTCCAGCTGTATTGCAG
Organism: Campylorhamphus procurvoides; assembly: GCA_013396655.1. Classification (NCBI taxonomy): domain Eukaryota; kingdom Metazoa; phylum Chordata; class Aves; order Passeriformes; family Dendrocolaptidae; genus Campylorhamphus; species Campylorhamphus procurvoides. The sequence continues at coordinate 415,939 of WBMV01003767.1, read as the reverse complement.
ATGGACATGGAGAAGCCTTGTTTCCCTTTACCTGTAAACCAAGGGAACACCTGGCTTAGCTCCCTGTGGGAGGTACAATCCCAGTCAGCTCTTTCTCCTGAGCAATGAGTCCCATATACCTTGATGCTGGGGGAAACCATAACTGTGGCTAATTCCTGGCACAGTGTAGCTGAAAGTCCAGAGCAATGTGCTACAAACAAATGCACCCTCATTAGATGCTTCTCAATTAATTTCTCGGGGTCTGATGTGGCTCCAACATGGAACCACATGAGGTACAAGAACTGCTTTGTTCATGTGAACAGTATGTCTGATAAGCTTCAGTTACTGTATTGTCTGATAGAAATTTCATGTTCTGGAGTAAATAAGGTGATGATTAAAAAAGAAGAAAAAGCCAATATGAGAAATTACTCATCTGATCATCAGGATTCTTTCATATTGGATCAGGCTCATTCCATTTACCCCATCTCCTATCTCATAGCAGCTAGTAATGGATATTTAGAAAGATAATTACATCCTCGTGCTTTCTCTGCACCATTGCTGATTTATATATAGGTCCTGTATATCCTCTCAGGTGTGTCTGAGTTGAGACTTTGAAAAATGTCAAATCTTCCTCAGCTATTTGTGACCTCCTCAGTGTCTCCTCCAGCTGCATTAAGTCTTTTTTCAGATGGGAAGATCATTGTGGTATGCAAAATTAAAATTACATGTTCACCACACATTTTCTCTACAGCAGCAGCTTCTGTTCACCTCACCTGCTCCTCTGCAGGCTGCCAGCTGCTGCTGTGATTGGAAAAGTTTTTATTGCAAACTTCTTCCTGACTTTTATTGCCACTGATGCCTTGAGCATCACAGTAGGATGAAGTCAGTTCATGAGGTCAGGCTTTTAATTTTGGATATTGTTAACAATAATGCAAATTTCTAATAATTGGAATAATGCAATATTGAAAAATGAAAAACTATTGCAGGAAGTGTGAAAGCTTAGCCTTTGTAAGAAAAATCCTGTCAATAAAACAGACATAAACATTTCTTTCCAAGTATTTTCTAAGCATTGTTTCAAGGTGCTCTCTGTACTTAATTCTTATTTAGGTCTGTGCCTTATTAGTAAAATACATAAATCCAGGGATTTTTCTTGAAGGTTTGTTTGGTCATAATGCTTTCCATCATCTTTTATGTGTAATGTTAATGAATTAAATTAATGTATGTGCTTTTAGCTAAGCCCCAGTGGGAGAATATATGCATGAAAATAAATTAGTACAGTTGGAAGTAATTAATTCCTTGATTGGCAGACTCAGCAGATAAAATCCTGAATAGGGTGATGTGAAAGGTCTTTGTTATTTGGTCTCAGTTGTACCTGGCCAGGAACTGTAGGTGTAAGCTCTGCTCTTCCACCTGACTTGGTGGCCTGTAGGCAAGGGCTGAAGAACAGAATTGATGTGAAGACAGAAATGATCAGATCAGTCCCCAGTAATCCTGTGTACATCATCCACAGAACCAGGCTGGGGCCTATCCTGCTATCAGGGAGATTTTCTTGTCTCCCTGTCATAACTTCAGCTCCCTGCTAAGGCGCTGCCTTATCATGACTGACAAGATTACAGTGGTTTCCTTAACAGTGTGGAGAACTTAGCAGGCAGCAGCAGCTAATCCTGTGAGGAAATGTTCTCCCACTGGGGGACACAGGGAAATTTGATTGCTGCAAATAATTTGAAAAAGAGTATTATTTTTAAAGCATGTTAATTCACGTTGTGCTCACTGATGCATGGGTACAGATGCTAGTTGGCATTCCTACCCTCCTGGAGGAGCTGAGAACTCAGCCCTAATGGTGCTTGTTGGCTTCCTCTGCCACCTGCTGCCACTGCTGGGTGAGAAATCCCCCTCCAGCACCCTGAGGCACAGGGGCTCCCTCTGGGGACACTGCTGGGAGGTATTCTATTGTGAAGCTGATGGTTTGTGTCACTGTGTCTGCTGCTGTGACAGCAAAAGCCACGTTTGTCTTTATCTGTGTAAAATTTCACTCTGTGAGGTTTGTGTCTTGGCTGCAGTCTGTGCTCGTAGCTGTACAATGAAAACAAGGTGTACTTGTTCATTCTGTACTGATTGAGGTGTAATGAGCTGGGTAAACTATTGGCCAGGCACATTTAATCTGGCTGAGAATAGCCAGTTTGGTCTCTGTAGAAAGTTAACCCTTTTCTCCCTTAGGGGTGCTCTGTCACTCCCATCCTCAGCTGGGCAAAGGAGAGGAAATACAACAAAAGGCTCTGGGGCTCAAATAAGGACAGGGAGAGATCAGTTACTGTCAGAGGCAAAACTGACTGGACTTGGGGAAAGATTAATTTATTACCAGTTAAATCAGAGTAGGATAATGAGCAACCCAACTAACTCTTAACTCTGCTCCTGATTTTCTCTACCACTTCTTCCCCCAGCAGATTAGTTATTTACATGCACGGCTCTGTGTATTTTCTCCTGTGACTTCAGCTGATCAGTGCAGTCCCTGGCACAGACTGAGGGCTCTGGGTCACCCAGATTTACCCCATTTCACCTCATCCTGAAATGCCAGTCTTGGCTGGGCCGTGCTTGCTGCCATTCCATGGGAATGATCCTGTGCAGGTTGTTGCAGAACACGCAGCTGCAAAGCTGCAGCCCTGGGTTTTGTCATCAGGACAATCCATAACAACCCTCAGACAGCGACTGGAACAGCTCTTAAGTCCTCACCTGGGTCTGTACCAATGCCTTTATCAACCAGTGTGCCATTTCCTTGGTCAGTGCAAACCCTTACAGAGCATTCTTTTAGGAACACAGAGCCCCAGGACCTTAAATGGAAGCAGGAGGGAGTGTGTGAGTGTGGGTGTTTTGTTAATGAGTGTTTTGAGCTGGCCACCGAACACCCAGCATGTTAATGTGCAAATGGACTGTGGCTTGAATCTAAAAGGTGTTTCTGTATCCCACATCTAAATTCCCCATCTCTGTCTTTCCATTTGAATCCTTCCAAAGTTGACACTGCATTTAGGAGACAACTGGAACTGGCACAACTCTCCAAAGGCCTGCAGTGGAGCAGTGAAGGTGCTTGCTACAGCCCATGGCTACAGCCCCTGCTTCCAGGCAAGGAGGGAGGTTGGGAAGGCAGATTTAAAACTGTTTCCCAAAGGTAAAGGGCTGATTTGATGGTGAACAAACATGTGCAGTGTGAGGAAAAGAAGCCCAATACACCACAGAGGGCAGAGAGGTGACCAAGCCACACGTGTTACACAAACACTGCAGGGATCTCTCTGAGTCCATGGAGCTGTACAGTGTCTGAATAGAAGTAGGCAGCACTGTATTGCTGAGGATTAGCTCAGCCTGTACAGTTATTGTGTGTAAAAAGTGAAATAACCCCCCAGAATTTTATTGCTAATACAGCTTAAAGTGAAGAAAAAAAAAAACAACAAACAGTTGTTTTGGCAGGCATCCCTCACTGCCCAGATAGGTTGGGGACTTCCTTATGAGGCTCTTTCACTTTTTATTTGTTCTGTGCTGGGTTTTTTTCTTGTTGTTTTCAGTTTTTCTATTTGCTCCTGGATTATGCTGTTAAAATATTTAACTGGAATGGAGAAATATTTTCAAGTAAGAAAAGCCTATCTTCAGTTAAACAGAAAACTAAACCAACCAATATTTACCCGTACACAAGTCCTTATTAGTTTGGTAATACCTCTGTGTCTTAAAAGTGTTATGTGCTTAGCAGCTTCCTTTAGGGCCAAGAATTGACTGAGAGGGGCTTTAAATAAATGTGCTGCTTCCAAGGGCTTTGGACCAATATGTGGTGGGGATCAGAGCTCTCATTTCTAATGCTGGTTTGGGTACATCCTGCAAACTGCCTGGGGTAGGAAAACTGGTCATTTGGGGCACAGTTTCGTCGTCTTGGTTTTCAAAAGGTCCCCATTAATGGATCTGGGCATTTATGGCTCTTTTATTCCTCTGGCTGGTAACTTCTAGTCTAAATTTCGCAGTAGATTTCCCACACACACAGACCAAAGGGGACATCCAGCAATATCTGAAAGTGGTTAAGGCTTTAGAGCTTTTGACTGCCTGCTCAGGCTCCTCTGCACAGGGAATGTCAGACCCAAACTCATCCATTTTCAATAATGCCTCCAGTTGTCCCTCCTTGTTTACGGTATCCTTGTTTCTTATCTAGGATTTCATTTTTACAAGAGATGGGGAAGAGAGAGGAAGTGAACTGTGTGTTTAGTTCTGAGTCACTTGTGTCTCCAGCTAAAGCTGTTGTCACACTTGCAGTACAGTGAACCTCACTCTGCCTTTACTGCCATGGAAGTTTGTATGTTTAAAATAAAAAAGTTAGAACTGCCTGCTGTGATTCCAAGAGCTGCAGTATTTGTCCTTTTTTCAGGATGGTGTAAGAGTGCCTATTTGGCTGTAATGAATTTTGCATCTTCTGTGTAGGTGTGTTTTACCAAAAGCTGGGAGAAGAAGTTGAGTAAGTTTGCAATTCGTTGTTGAATAGTCCAACATGTAGCAGTTCAGGTTAAAAATTCCACCAGTTTAGTTGCATGCACCATTCACTTTTGGGACATTTTCTCCCCATGGGTAAGGACCAGTGTACTGGTAGCCCTGGAGGTTTTACTCAGTTATATCACTGCTATAAATAAGGAAATCATGAACCCACTGCTGTTTTCCTTGTGATTTGCAGGTGATCAAAACCAAAGTGGCAGAGAAAGCCAATTCAGAACAAAACTATCTGTTGATTTACATGTAGAATATGACTATCCAGTGATGCTGCAACTCAACAGCTGGATACACAGCAGTGCTCCCCAGTCCCACTCTGGCTTTGGCCAGTGAAGAGTTAAGGAAACCTCAGCCCAAAACATGATATGGTCCCATTTTAGACACTATGAAATAATTAGTCGAGTAGTCCCAGATAAAAAAATTTAATCTTTCTCTAGAAACAGTGCACTGTTTTACAAACGTGTTCATTTGGTTTCCAGTACAGCAAGTGTTACACAGAGCCCCCCCCGCCCCTCCCTGGGCCTTTTGTTGAGAACATCAGAACTGAAACACAAAAGGCACCAAGCAAGAACTTACTCTAACAGAACTTCAGTATGACAAGACAGATCAGAAATGATTACAATGTTAAATATCACCCTAACAATTGGAACCATTATTTAAAATAATTAATTTCTTAAAAAACAAATTTGGTGTTTGACTTCTGAGTAGTTATAAATCTGTAAAGGTTGAAATCAGCACTGCACGTTGAGTTCATTTACAAGGGTTTGAAAAAAACCTGCAGCCTTTTGCACATGGTTTGTACAGGTTTGTTTGTGTGTACATGTCCTTAAAAAAGTATCAAAACTGTAGAACTTTCAAATATATTTACATTCGTCTGTTAGTTACAGTGTTATCACATACAGCCTTTGCTCAGCTTTTTTCTTCATGCACACAGTGCATGGATTTGTAGAAAGAGAGCTTTATACCTTAAAACAATAATGGGATAGCTCATTTTTTCACTGCCTTAAAATCTAAAATTTTGAACAGAAGGATGCTTGATTACTTCTGTGTTTTCTATGCAGGCTCTGAAGCATTTTGAGAGTATGTATTATGTTTGTAATGCATACCAGGGCTTTAGACACGTTCTTCCTTTTCTTAGTCAAGAATCAGCTTCCAGCTCAAATGACACTGTGAGTTTATTCTAAATGGAAAAAAAAAAAAGGGAAAAAAAGGAAAAGCCCTCTCAAACCTATTCAGGATGAGTTTCTTCTACTCACTTGACTACAAAAACTTGGACTGACACAAAAACATGAAGATTTCTCTAGTATTTGGTACAGTTCAGGGAGGTACTAGTCCATTATGCAGTGATAGGAAAGTGTATTTGCTTTCCACAGAATTTCCTGGGGATCCTGTGGAATGAGGTGAGAAAACACAAGTGTTTGTTCTGCACTGTGCAGGGTGGCCCAGCCAAAGAGAGTGGGAAGGCTGGGTGTGTAACCTGCTCTGGCCTCCTTGGTCAGTGCTCTGCAATCCAGGATTGCTGCTGGGGGACAGGGGCAATTGCTGCCCCTGACACAGTTCCCCTCTGCCCACAGCATCCCCAGAGCTGGACTCTTCATCAGTATGGGTGGGGCACAAGGGCAGGGAGGGAAGGAAGCACTTTTGTTACTGTGCTGGGGTTTTTCCTGATCCAGGGGGAGTGCTCACTTTGGACCTGTGGAAGTGTATGGCTACATCTTTGCTTCTGCCAATTCTGAGGTGATCTGAGAGGTGCAAGATTCCCAGTAAGGAAAAGCATTTAGATACAAACAAGAAACCTAAGTCAGATTTGCACCAAGCTGTTACAAAAGCAACCATACACCACCAAACCCTGGGTGCTGTAGGAGTTCCTCCTGACTGGAATGCTGTAGAGGCAACAGCTCTCCAGTTAAAAGCACTGCAGAGGATTCTTCATGGAGAGACTGGAAAATGTAAAAGCAACCCTTGAGAGCCAGGATGGAAATCAGGAGCTGTTTCTAATGGAGAGCTTCACTGGTCAGCTGTCTTACCCTGCAGCTCTTTCTTACTTCATGTCTTTAGATTTCAAAGCAAACTTCTCAAACATCCTGTAAAAATTCAATTATCCCTAATTTTCATAAATGTAGGCTAGTAGTTTTAAAATATATGTATATATTCTTATATATATGTATATATTTATATGCCTATATATCTATCTTGTCCAGATAGATATATACACAGATAATCTATGCACAGCAAGCCAAACATACAAAAAATAAATACTCTCACCCCTCTACTATATTTACAGAACAGATCTTATAATCCAGATTTTGTTAATAAATATTTCTAAACTGCCTGTACAGAATTTATTTTACTTATGTTGATGGATAGCCACAAAGCATATTCAACATATTTACAAAATATCTATAAATATAGTCTTAAAATAAAGCAATAGCTACTGAACCTTCAGCCTGGCTGGTTATGTACATTGAGTTAGTAGCTCAGCTGTCGCTTATTCACTATCACAAATGGGTAGTGCAACAAGTTAAAATGTGTATAAAAGATTATACATACAAAACTCTCACATCCTTTGGATGTTTGCAGTTCATTATAACTTTGTGGTTACCCTTCTGCAACATAAATAACGATCAAAAGGAAGAAGCAGGTTCTGTGATCCAAAGCAGATTTGTTCAGTGTGTTTTTGGAGCAGCAGGTTCATCCTCATGGCAACCCGTCATCTTCTAAGCTCAGTGCGACACGCTGTGAGGAAAGGGAACACACTTGAGAAAATCTGGAAATTGTGATACTGTAACTAACTTTGATTTCTTGTTAAAACTCTCATTGTTGTCCCAAGTGGCAAATCTGTTTGAGGGAGTGATTTTTTCCCCCCCAAATGGGGTCAGTTGCCCCAGTGTTACTAAAGAGGTGTTGGAAAGTTTCCTGCCCTAGTGTACTGGGTAAGGTTCCTTATAAGAGATGGCCCCTTCTCTGGTGTGATCTGGTGCAGGCCCTTTAGATGATCCAGGGCATCACCCACACACCCACCTGCCTGGAGGGGCTGTTCTGCCTTCACTCACTACTGAAGGGTTTTGCTGCTCTCTCTGAAATGCAGGGCAGTTGTACCTGCAGTGCTCATGTCCCCAGGGCTGCCACTTGGAGGGAGACTCCTGTTCCTTAACTTCTTACAGAACCTCACTCACTCCAACTTCTGAGGAACGAGACTCTTCTTTACACTGTTACTAGAGAGAAAATATTCCCCCTGGTTTGTAGAAAAACTCAGTTAAGATAGTTTAGACTCCTGGTAGCAGTCAAAGCACAGATACAAGAGAATCCAGCAGAGGATAAGTAAATCACCTGTCCCACTTTTCATCTTAGTACCTTGATTAGGACAATTACTCTTCATTTGAGCAGAGTATCTTATACAGAGCACTATATTCTACAACAACTGCATGAGCTGCCTAGATGTTTAGGCTTCTGCTTAATCAAGGCTATTAAAGAAGTTCTGGATTTTGTTATTATACGGCAAATAACCAACACTAATTGAAATTCTGTATCAAAACTCTCTTCACAATTCCCCTTCTCCCTCAGCCCTCCCCTGGGACACTTCCTGGGACACTTACTGCTGGGTACACGTGTCCGATTTGGGCCGTCCGCCCGATGTGGATTTCATCTTCATCCTCCTCTTCTGTTGTCTTCCTATAGACTGGGTTATCAAAATTCATGCTTTTCGTGTTCTTCCGTTTCCAGTTTCTCCAGATGAGATAGCCCCCCATGCACAGCAAGCCAATGACCACTGAGGAGAGGGGAGAGAAGGGCTGTTAGCCAGGCATGCGTCCGCTGGGATGTTCCCATGTTGGGAACCATCTTGTATCATTTTCTCAAAGCCAGGATACTTTTTCCCATTTAAACAGCTCCTGTACTCCTCCCCACCCCACCCCTGAAAACTGGAAGAGTGTCTTTACACTGGCACTTGGATGTGATCCTCAAAGATTAGATCCAATCAGCTTACCCACAGGAATGACAATTCCAATCACAGCTGCTGTCACAGTCGAACCGAAGCCTTCGTCATCGTTTGCATCTGGAATTACACAAGTTGTTCTGATCATTTAACTCACCTGCTGGTTTTAAAGCACGGTTTGTGTTAGTCCCTGTCTTGTTCTGCCCATCAGAAAGCTTTTGTTATCAAATTGTTTATGAAGAGTTTCATAATAGAATTGAGAAGCACACCCAGATCTGGGCTGTGCTGAGCCCCTTCTCCTCGGCGACAAGGGGAACAGAGAAGCTCTAACCAGAAATGGGTGACTCTGCTCCTGCCTCAAATTTTCAAGCACAAAAAAGAGGCCAGTTTTAAAAACATGACATTTAATGGAAATACCATGCATGGATTAGGGAATGGTGAACAGTGCTCTTAAAAATCCACAGCAGAACACTTTCTAGTACTGACACAATTAATGATTTATTGAGCTGTCAGAAAAAGACTGTACTTCAAAGCTATCTGCACAGCTTCTCTGTTTAATTTTTTCCTTTTTTATTATTTACAGCTAAGGACTCAGTCTACACATCTCTCCCTCATTGCTGCAGTCTGCCCCAGCATGCAAGGATGGCCCCAAAGCTCAGTACTTAGAAGAGAAAAAAAAAACAAGTACAGGAAAACATTTGAAAAAAATCAATATACCTTTTGAGTTATATACTTTAAAATATTTGTTCTGAGCAATTATATAGGGGAACAGCATAGAAAATTTACTTTTGCTAAAATATCAGGAACTGAGAGAGGAGGAACTAACTAGTTTTTCTTTTGATACACCAATTCATGGAACTTAAAAGGTAATTCATCCTTTAAAATACTTCCCTGTGTCAGACTGCTTCCAATGTGGACAATGAAAGCTCCTTCCTTCCATGTCTTACTAAAAAAGCAATTATTACATTTGTAAGAAAGCCCAAAGTGAACTTTACTGAGTGCATTTTAGACACTGGGCTGTGCTTTCCCCACACAGCACAGTGTGCTGAAGAGCTGTTCTGCAGACGGGGACAGGGACTGCTGCTTCCCACATGCAATGGAACAGCCAAACATTTGGGGGAAGCAGGCATTTTGCTGTGTGTAAACCAATGTTTGAGGTCCTGAGGAACAAAGTCTTCTCTCTGGACTTGAATTTTTTTTTGAGAAGCAATTCAGGCTCTCCACTTTGCCTTGGCAGCAGGATCTGGAGGGATTACCTGCTCTCTGAGATGGAGGCTGGTGTTTCACTGCTCGCTCATTATGGAGGGTGAACTTGAGGAGAGCCTATTAGTGCTCTCCACTGGGATGCTTTTCTGATAAATAATGCAGAACTTCAAACCTGTGTCATGACAAGGCCACATTAACATGCCAAGCACAACCACACAAACCAGAGGCAGCTTGTCTTGGGCTGCACTGATTCCACGTGTCCAGCAGCACTGAAGCTGCACATGGGGCATTTTTCACCCCCAGCATGTGCCGGATCATATTAATAATTAAACAATTAAAATAGGTGAAGTGCCTGCAGAATCACCCGTTCTCCTGTGTGCAGCAGTGCAAAGAGCACTGGTGCTGCAATGAACTAGGACTGAGCACGAGGCAAGGACTTGTGTGAACTCTCAGGGCTGTTTCGTGTGCCTTGGATGAAAACCTGATGTAAGTTCCTCAACATCCAAGTGACTGGAATCACATCAGCCCTTGGAATGCAGGAAGAGCACCTGCTGTCCCCCTCTGTGCACCAGGGTGTGCCTGCACCTGACCCCACTGGAACTCGGACACGAGGTCGGGTCTCCCATCAGTGCCTGGGGTGGTGGGACACGGTGTGTGTAGAGAAGGAAAAGAGGAATCTTGTTGTCTTACAGTGCTGGGATAAATTGCTGTTCCCAGTGGTCATCTCGGAGTCTACGAGGATGGATGTGGTGGAAGGTAACTGAAGGCTCGGGGTGGTAATTGTAGCCTCTGGTACAGCTCTGGGGATGCCTTCAGTGGTGTTGCTGGCACTGCTCGTGGTACTGGCAGAACGGGATGGTGCAGTTGTAGAAACCAGAGCAGGAGCTGAAGTAGGTGGGAGTTCTGATAATCAAGAGCAACAATGAAATTTGGCCAAAACAAGTACACAAAGCAAATCACAAATGGTGATACAAGTCTGGGGAGGATTAGAAACAGAAAGCAAATTCCAATTCCATTTCCCAGGTAGTCAGACTATCAGCAGTTCTCTGCCTGAAGCTACAGAAATGGTTTCCTGAAGTCAAGCTTAATTTTTTAATACCAGTAAAGCACTCCAGGTGGAAGGTACTTCAGTTCAAAAACTTGTGGGCTTTTTTCAGAACTTTGGAAGGTACTGAACTTGGATCAGGCACTCTTTGCATGTTAGGGAGAACTACATGGCAGTCACTCATCTCTTCAGGATATTATCAGCAGTGACTGTGGCTGCTCTGGATCCAGATTCTATCTATAATATATATATAGAGAGAGATTTATAAGTATCTATATATAAATATACATTGCATATGTATCTAATGATAGATATGCAATAACATGCCAGATTTTAATGATTTATTGACCATTCACACTTCTAGTGCTGGGCCCTATTCCTTTTTTTCTGGTTCAGCTTTCCAAAATAAGCAAGCTTTCACCAAAGGACACCACAGTGCTACTCTGTTCAGGAAACAGCAATTAGAGGAATAGAGGAGTCAGTGTTTGTGTTCCATCATCAGGAAATATATTCACTGTAAATATGAATTAGTTGGAACAGTGAAATGGAGACGTGCTTGTGTTTACCTTTGTAGCATTTCTTCATGTCAGGACCCAGCCACATGTTGTCAGGACAGGCACACGTGTACTTGGGAGAGTGGGGAGAGAGCTGAGGTGCAGGGAGACACAAGTAGTCACAGCCTCCATTTGGCTGTGGGCTGAGCTCACACGAGTCTGGAGCTGTTCGAGGGTGGAAGGAAAGACAAGTTATTTTTCTAATTATTTATTTCTCGCCCTCTGCAAAGAAACATCAGATCCTCTGAAAAGACCTTCAAATCCCTACCTCAAGTAATTGGGCTGCTTAAGCACCTTTACAGTTTGTACAGTGGAGTGGAATCTTACACAGTGCTGTAGCAACTGCTCAAATGCATAATGAATGGGAAGCATCACAGTGACAAGAGTAACTCACTGTTATCAAAGATGCTAATTAAACAGCTATTAACAAATTGCAGACTTTCCAATAAATGCTGCTGCTGAATTAATTATGCAGGAACTTCAAACATTAGGCATTGATTTCCCATTATTACCTGTGCTTTCTCTCTCATCAAGAACCATCAGGAAGCGTTTCATTTGCCAGCTCAAATAAACCTGATTAAAGGCCATGACATCCCAAGGACCCATCTTACCTTTGGGCTGCTTTAATTCATGGAACACCACGATGTCATGAGGGTTATTGAGATTCTCTGCCAAAATGGAGATGTTCAGGCCATTGAGCCTGTTGGCGCTGAAGATGGCCTCGTTCTCCAGGTCAGTCCAGAACACTCTGTCCTGCAGGGAATGCACAGGATTCCTGACCCGGCCTGCTCAAACCCAGCTTGAGCTGGACTGAACTCCAGCAGTCACACAGTCAGTGCACAGTATTTCTGCTCTGGGGCACCTTCAGTTCATGCTCCTGCTATCTGCAGCTTTTTATTCTTGGACAACGTTCAAGAGTCCAGCACTCCTACGTGTTTATAAAGTGCTAAGTAACTCTGAGGAGCTCTAAGACTGAGGTGAGGGAACTGAAATTTGATTGGGTGCAGATGAGTTGCATCTCTGTTGTTTCTGAACCATTTTTTTTTCTTGAAGTTGGGGTGGATCACAAGCAACGGGCCATACTCCATACTAGAAACATTTGTTATCTCTGCTGATTATTCTTTTCATTTCCAAAGAAAAGACCCGTATTAAACATGTATCTTTGAAGAAGCCAGTGCCTAGAGCACACCTGGAACCTGAGTGCCTATTTCTCTACTTTACTACTATCCTCTGCCTGGCATACTATGATTGAAGAGGCAAAATTACTGGTCAAGGAGGTACCCAGGAACTGCAGTGCTCAAACTGTATTTAGTTGCTCAGTTGGCTGTGTGTGCTGCTGCCTGCTAAAAACTACATGTATTTCCACAGGACGCACTGCTGGAGAACAAGGAAAGCTCACCAAAAGCAAAAGGGTTGTTTTGAATGTTTTAACATCTGTTATCCTACCTGGCCATTCAGACCAGGAAGGCTGTAGAGAGGTGAAATAACCCCCGAGATGCTGCTGGGGGTAACACTAAAGAGCAGCAGTGCCTTGGGGAAACCTGTGCCCAAAAGTTAGATGCCCAGGTATCACACACAGCACGTGGGAAGAATAAGGGATTTAAGGAGGAGGGTTTTGCTGAGTCAAAAGCCAACCAGATACTTTTCTCCACTATAGCTTATCTACACTGAGTGCCAAAGTGGAAACTTTTGTTCCCCTGATCATTTACTGCACTGGTACTGCATTAGGTAAAAGCACAAGACAACACATTGCCCCTGACTAAGGGCTTTGAAACCCAATTTTCCCTGCTGAACCCACACCAGGTTAATCAGTTTCTATGGCAGCGACTGCCCTGGCTGAGCTTTCTGTGCTGTGCAAAAGGCAGAGCTTTCAATCAAGAAGAGCTCTGAGACCTCTCCCAGTCTCCAGTCTGTTCTGCATCCGTTTTCGCCTCTTACCTCAAACACAGCCAAGCCAAAAGGATGGCTCAGATCATCCACAGAGGAGATCAGAACTTTCCTGTTGCTGCCATTGAAATCAATGCAGGACAGTGAATGCAGTTTGGAGTCTACCCAATAGAGACGCTGATTCATCAAATCTGAAAAGTAAAACACAATGAAGCAAAATTACACACAGCTCTTGCAACTCTTTTTCTCTTGCCCAGCATGTTTTTCCTGCTGGCAGCATGACTAATCTCTTTATTATTGGGCTCCTTTTTTTTTTTAACACTAGTTCTGATTTTGAATCAGTGCCCAGATATGGTGGGATAAGACCCTATAAATAAGATTAAAAAGGAGGAACATTCTGCTGTGTGTGTGTGTGTGGGGAATGCCTGACTGACAGCCTTGTACAATGAGGTTCTTTTGTTCCCAGGAGCAGCAGGGCAGCAGCACTTTGGGCTTCCCAGAGTCACTCCCTCAGTGCCTGAGCGAGAAGCTCCATCCCTCCCAGGGCTGTTCAAGCCTTGGTCTCTTGCTGCAGAACAACTACTGTGATTCCAGTGAAATGCCTCCCTGAAGGAGCTGTGACATTCACTTGTTCTCAGTGAAGAAGAATCCTGGGTCCAGAACCCTTTCCCGTGCTGCAGGCTCAGGGAATGCTGCTGGTGCTACCACAGCCAGGCAGGTTTTGGGGAGGGTGCAGGTGAGGGTGAGAGGGAAGGAGCCAATGTTATTTGGAATGCTAAGCACTGCATTTCTCTTCTTGGAGCAAATTCACTCATTTTGGATGAGATTCACTGAACAGAATGCAAGTGGATAAGAGCCAACACAAAACAAGTTATGTAATTAAACAAGTCATTAATTAATTTCTTAATTACTAAATGATAACATTATTTGTTCACAGCAGTAGCACTTCAGCCACTATGCCATGGCAGCAGCATTTTTCTCCTACATGCTTTGTCGTGGCCAGAATTCTCAGATATAAAACCAAGCAGAGAACCTCAAACCTGCATGTTGTTAACACACACAGCTCTAACTCCAGAGCAGGAGTTCCTGCTGCTCCATGAAACCTCCTTTCCACTCCTGCAGCACTGACAGGGTTTGTGTGTGCAGGTGCCTTTGCACATTTACACTTTTGTTGTCCAGTTTAGCAATACAGACAAGTTTCCCTTCCCCACAGTGGGTGCTGCAGCCCCACCAGTGCCCTCACCCAGCGTGATGCCGTTTGGCCACTCGATGTTGTCTGTCACCAGCACCCGCCGCCCCACGCCGTTCAGCCCAGCCTTCTCAATCTTGGCTTTGTCCCCCCAGTCAGACCAGTACATGAACCTGAAACACAGATGGAAGAAAACAGTTAGTTGGGCTCTAGTTAGGAAACCTGCACTGCTGTTTGCAGGCAAAGGGGCCCTGTTCTCTCCTTGTTACAGCAAAGCCTTGGGCCACTTCAGTTAATTCTGATGTGAACCTGATGGAGCCACATGCTGTTGTCCCACTGGGTATCCTGCCACAAGGCTTGCATGGGAATGCAAAATCTCACCTTAGTGACTACTCCCTGCAAACTGTCTCCTGGTGTCCCTATTAGGTATGTGATGTTCACTCATCCCAAAACACAGGCCCGAACACAAGTCAGACTGACTTCATTTTGCAGCACAGCTGATGCACCCAGACCAGCTCAGGCCCATCGAACACATGACCTGGCCATGAATTTCAGAACTTCCTTTAACAGCAGGGGCCTTGCCAAGAGTGTGTTGAACCATCTCAGCAGTCCCACTGATCTACCTTAAATGGCATCTGAAGCCTTCATGAGATGAGAATCATGCACAAGTTTGTCAGAGAGATGACTGGCACATGTCTGTTGGCAAAGGAGTGTCTGTGGTGATTACACTTACTTCTGGGTGGGATCAACAGCAATGGCTCTTGGCTCACTGAGGTCGCTGTTGAAAAGTGTCCTCCTCCTGCTGCCATCTGCAGTAGCCACTGAGATGGTCTTGTTTCCAGAGTCTGTCCAGTAGATGTTCTTATGGACCCAGTCGATGGCCAGTCCCTCCGGGGAGTTCAGCTGGCTGTCGATCAGGATCACCTGCTCGGCCGTGTCGCTCGCCTTGTCTATGTAGGCACTGCAAGGACACACAGGGTCACAGGGCTGGCACACCCCAAGGGGCTGAGCTCAGGTGCTGGGCTTGGGCCTCGTGTGGCAGCACGGCTGGCACAGCAACCCTTTTGGCTGCAGCCTGGCACTTCTCCTGTGCCTGTAGGGCAGCAGTTCTACCTCTCTTCCTGCTATAACTGCACCATTCAGGAAAACATCGACTTCAGGCACATTAACTTCAATAGCACTGATTCATGGGATTTATGGACACTAGAAATATAATCCCCTGGGCTCTGCTGAAGAGAGTTGAACTTACCGTGCTATAAATGTGCTTAAATGTACTGCAGAATTAGGACCTGTGTAGCTAATTATGATTCATCAAAGGAATTCATGAAGCTGTATTAATTTGGCAAGTTAGATACATCATTAGATACAAAGAAAATATTCACTAAATATTAGTGGCAGTCTCAAAATCTTTTAAAACACTAATGAAAGGCAGCAGACTCCACATGGATGTTTCATAAGTAACTCCTACAAACACACAGGCTGATTCTGCTCTCAGTATCAACTGCCCTGAATGAACTGAAATCGAGTTATTCTGAGTTTGCATCAGTGTTTGTAAAGGCTTAGTCTTGCTCCTAGAATAACTCCATACATCTTCAAAAAGTTATAAAACAGCAGAACATTTTGTTTAGAAATGGTTGCTATTAGGGATAGCAGCAATACCTTAAAGAGGATGCTAATTGTTAAGAAGTTATATTTGACAGCTTGCTCTGCAGAAAAGATGAGACAACAAAGCTGATACAAGCAGGAGTAAAAAAGGGGGAAAAAAGCCTGTTATTTGGAAAAAGGCTTGGAATAGCCATGTTCAGGGTATGAACACTGTCCAGTGGCTCCCACAGCATCCCAGAGAGCTGCAGAAGGAACTGTGTGTTTTAGATAATTCCAGGTGTATGAACCCAGCCATTACCCAGTCAGACCCAGGGAGAGCAGACAGCTTTCTCCTGTCAGTCTCCCCACAGGCCTCTTGGGGTACCTGCCCAGCTACACAAGTGCTCCACACTCAGCACAACGTGGGCAAATTTCCCTGCCAGTGGCATGGGAGGTCCCACAGCCTGCAGGAGCCCCAGCCTGCCTCCTGCTGCTGACAGCAATCAGCCTCTGCCTGATCATCAGCTAAACCCAGAACTAATCACTGCAACAGGCTGCAAGAGCTGTGCAAATCAGAACATACAGGGGGGATTTTCAGAGCATCCATTAACTGCATTTTTGACTTGGGCACACTCACAAGCCCTGGCACATAATACTATGATGGATGCCACAAAAACAGCTGAAGGAGGAGCGAGAATGAGAATTACAGAATGTGTGCTGTGGTCAAATGCTGTCAATTTAAGTCCAGTCCACCAGAGGCTACAGTGGGCAGCAGCTTGTGTCTGTGTTGTGTCTCCTTGCTCCCACCATTTGCCCCCTTTGTGCCTTCCCATCCAACAAGCTCACAGCCTCCCCCTGCTTTGCAGGGTCACATTCAGTAAACAAGAGTCTGTGTTTAATTGCACAAGTGCTACAAGATATTGTATTGACAAAAAGTCACCCTGTATTATCAAACCAGATAACTGCACAAGCCCCTGATTTCTTTATCAGTTCCTTTAAAATCTTATGAAGTCTGGGCCACAACAGGTAATCCTGTAAGGGTAGAAAAGGCCTCAGGTTCCCTGTTCCCTGCATTGCTCTCTGCAGATTTAAGGGGTACAGACTGAAGTGAAGCTTTGGGAAGGGACCAACACACATCCTCTCTTGCCCTTACCTGTAGATTTTTCGGTAGAACAGATCACACCAGTATATTCTGTTTGTTGACACCTCCACATCCAGCGCCACGACGTTCTTCAGCATGGGGATGATGCGGGAATAGTCCCTTTTCACCAGGTCTATCTTACGGACCTCGTGGCGATTGGTGAAGATCAGGTACGGGCTCTTGCCTACCACAGAAAATCAGCACATTTGTCACTTTAGCAGCTGGCCTGAGGGCTGGACTCAGCTCTCATTTCTCAAACAACAATGGAACTGTCAGTCACTGATGGGCCTGCTTTGTATGGGAGCTTTACCCCACAAGGGAAGCAAGTGCAAAGGGCTTCCAGAGGCAGGGCTGTCACATGTGGACACACACTGGCTCTTGTAAAACTCAGGGGAGTGTCCTCACCTTCAACTGCACATCTCAGATACAAAATCAAGGGCCAAATTTTGGTGACTTAGGGCTGGGAGGGTGGAGGTGGCTAAGCTACCCTGCTGTAATTGGGATGATTTCTTTCTTTCAGTACTACTACCACTAAATGTTTTGCTGCACTGTTTTCAATAACACCTGTCAAGAGACTTTCTTTTCTAGTTTCAGCTTCAAACAGCCAAGCAGCGACTGCAATCTTGCTCTGTACACTGTTAAAATATTCTGAGCTGCATGATCAGTAGTTCTTGCCTGGAGACGCATCTGCCATCGCTGCAGCAGTTCTGTGCTGCTCAGAACGAGATGGTTTTGCTTGCTTTGCTTGTTTCCTTTTGTTTCTGTTCCCCTCAGCCCTGCGAGTGTGTTTTCTTATCGGAGTTGTGTTGTTGAGCAAGCAGAGTTTAAGTGCCTGTGGCACTGTCTTACCTACAGCTTTGCAGTTCTTGGACAGGGTGTCCATCTCATATCCTTCGTAGCACTCACATTTGTAGTCTCCCTTGTAATTAATGCAGATCTGGCTACAAGCGTCTGGATTCTCACATTCATCTATGTCTGAAAGGAGTGTTTGAAACCCATCAATAACTTGAAATCAAACCATCTGTGATGGAGCAATGCTCAAGTGAATATAATCACGTCTCTCTATGGTGAAACACAAGGGACTGCTGTTTGCATGTAAATTACCTCCACACGTTTTTTTATCCAGGAGCTTGTATCCAGGCGGGCACTGGCACTCGAACCCAATCTTCAGGTCTTTGCAAATGTGTGAGCAGCCACCGTTGTTCATCGAGCATTCGTTAATACCTGGAAGGGACGCAGGAATTATCTGTGACAAACGAGGGCTCTGAGTTGTGAGGCTGAATACAATTAAGAGACATCCTCAGAAATTTTCCCACATCTATCATCTACTTTTGGTAGCCAGGAGCTGGCCCCAAAGAGCACACGAGTGACTTCACAGATAGGAAGCCTCCACTGTATCACTTTTTTGCTCTTTGTTATTCCAAACCAGAGCTGTGGGATCCTATGGACTCAAAGCCAGTGGCTAAATGAACAGGGAACCCTGGGGATACTGTGGATGTGAGTCTTTGCATCTCATCCCATCAGAGAGCTGCTGCTTTGAGCATGTTCTGCCACATGTGAGAAACTTCCAAGGGACCCAAGGGCTCTCTCCAGGATACTCCTCCTTCCCCATGCGCTGGTTCATGTTGACTTTTCTGAACAGTCTCTCTGAGCTTTAATAATTCATGCTGGGGGACTCTCCTCTCCCAGGGGCCAGCTATTTTGAAATACTGTACTATTTTCCCATCTAGCTGCAAGGAATGATCTGTGTGAAAGATTCCAGAAAACACCAGAGTGCAGTCTGTCAGAGGTACTCCATTAGCACTGAGGTACAGTCCTCCCACAAACCCGTCCCACACAACAGGCTCTGCTGGCAGCCCAAGTGTGCCATTTATGAAACAACAGCCCCCATCCTCTCCTGGGGCCCTGCTAATCCAAGGCCACCTCTCCGATCCTGCTTTCAAGTGCTCAAATGAAAAACAGGCTAAATAGATCCTTGTAATTGGAACTGAATGAGAGGTTGGGGAAAGCTGTTTTCCTGGCAGAAATCACATTTCTTGCTGTTGTAATTGACCTGCACAAGGTGAAGAGAAAGTCCTCTCCCCCTAAAGAAGACTGCAGAATAGGAGCTGTGGGATTTCAGGGATAGTGGGCTCACTAGAACAAGCCAAACTGATTTGCTCCCATCTATAATGCAATTTAAAGGCAAATTTTTCATTTATCTTTTACTTCTTGCTTCCTTGCACACTGCGGGTGAGCAGCACAGCAGAGCCATTAAACCTCTGCTCTTGGAAGAAAAGAGAAACAACCACAAGTCAAATTAAGTCAGTAAGATTAGGAAAATACCATGCCAGAAGGAACCCCATCTCAGCCCTGGAATGCTTTCACCTTCCTATCAGGCACACACATATAGATATCACTACATAATTAATGGAGCACCTTCACTAGGCTCTGAGAAGGTGCTCACAGCCACACTGTGTGTTGTCACCGCTCAGTGACATTTATGGACAGAAATCACCTATTCCTGCACTGGCACAGACCTTTAGCAAACTGGGTCATGAACATGCACAACTGCTCTCAGCAAAATACTACAAAGGCTGTTTTGACTAACAAGCAGACCCTCCCTCAGATAATTCCCATGGTTTCAGAGGTGTCTTGTGGAATGGATTTAGAGGCTGTAAATCAAGTGCTGGTTCACTTGCTGCACTTCTCAAGAGGAGCTGAGGAGGAGCCAGGCAGAGCCTGTTCTCCTTCTGCTGTGCAGCTGCTGCCCTTGACCCAAACTTCAGCAGTACCTTCCCTGCCTGCCAAAGATAAGACAAGTGTTGTCCTGTCTCCTGCAGTGCTTTTTTGGGGAATCTCAGATGGCACTGCAGAGTCCAGCACAGACAGCCAGGCACACAGATGCCGAGTGTGTCCTGCACCTCCTGCCTCCCATGTGGTTTAGCTTTTTGTGGGTGTTACATTCTCAGCAACCCACATCACTCTGCTCTCCTCAAGGAACACATTCCTTTGGGGGCTCTTTGCTTCCTAACTCCATCAACACCTCCCTGCCAGCCTGGGACTGCACCAAGTCAGCCATGGCACCACAACCCCTGGGTTGAGCACCAAGCCCAGCTGTGCCCCTGCCCAGTCTCCTAAGACAAACTGGGCTGCCAGCTTTGTTGGGACACCTGCACAGACAGACAAGTTGCAACACCCACTCAGAGAAACAGGGAGATGTGGGTTAGTGTGGAAGAAAGCAGGGGCACACTGAAAGCAGGGGGTAAGAACATCCTCACCAGGCATGCACTCACACTTCCTGCTCTGACACAGGGGGAGACTGATGGTCCTTCCTGAGTTATTTAGGTGGCAAGCACTGAGCTCCATGATGTCATGGAAAGGGATGTCTATCAGAGACATCTCTGCACTGGGAACAAACCAAATGTGTTTGAGTAACGCTGCAGATTGGGGCTGGTGCCCACAATGCCCAGTTGGGAAGGGAGAGAGGGGCTGCCCTATGGAGAAGGACCCTGTGGCCTGGGCTCTGCTCCCTGGCCCTGACAGCCCCAGTGCAGTCCCACAGCCCAGGGCTGGCAGGAGCAGAGAGCAACCAGCTGGCATTGCTGGGGGGAGCAGCACCAACATGTACAACCCAGCAGTGGCTGAAATCACCTCTCAGTGATTGCTGCCACTGTGTGCTTTCCCCTCCAAAACATGTTCCCAAATGCTATATTTTTATGGTGTTATCACCGTCTTACAATTCAAAGATAATTTAGGCAATGAGGCTAAATAAACTGGTCTGTGCTGTGGGGGACACTTGTATTTGGGGAGGGGGGGAATTCCTGGTTCCTAGTCCCGTGCTCAATTCATACATCCCTCCAAGAATAAAAACCAAGTGGAGAAGGGCACAGTTCAAACTCAGAGATGATCAGACTAGGCTACTAATTATATTCATATGAAGGGTGATGAGAGAATAAAGGCAAGGAAAGAGGAACAGAGTGAGAAATAGCATTAGCAGCTACATGTGGTTACACTCAAAGCTGTGAGCACCAGATGGAGAAGAGGGGAAGCAGTTACAACAGGAGCAACACGTAGAAGGCAAGTACTGTACCACATTCTTTCATAGGCTCGTCAGACCAGTCCCTGCAGTCTCTATGTGAATCGCACACTTTGCCTCCGTCAATGCACTCTCCACTCTTACACTGAAACTTGCTGGGACTTTCACATGCTGACTCTGTCAGGTTGGGCAAGAGAGGAAAGCAACTAAGTTAGACGAGGCTCATGACAACAAACAAGCTGACATAAAGCTCAAGAGGGTGTCATTAGCAGAAATGGGATGGGATTAAGTAAATGAACACTGAGCTGGAGCACCATGCACAGAACTTCTCAAGCCATGCAGTCTGCGTGGTCAGCACAGTCAGGTCTCCCAAGCAGCCCCAGTGCCAGAGCTCTGTAGAGGAAGCAGCCTGCCGTGGCCAGAGGAGCAGCACAGGCCTCTTCCCTTTCCATGGCCACGGGGCACGAGGAGCACAGAGCACCCACCTTGGACACAGCCGGCCTCGTCGCTCTTGTCAGGACAGTTGTGCACCTTGTCACACTGCTTCACTCCCTGGATACACGTCCCGTCACCACACTGGAATTCATCTGGCCGGCACGTCACCAGGGCTGCAGGACAACACAGTCAAGCATTAGCCATGCAGAACTTCATTGTTCATGTGGTACCTTTTAGCCACGTCCCTCTGACGCTGCTGGAGCTTTGCACCCTCTGTCAGCAAATGTCAGAGCATTGGCTGCTTCCACCAAAGCAACAGAGGCAGCAGCTGCCTCAGCCACTGTCCTTGTGCCCCTCAGCCATCCCAGATCCTCCTCTACGTCCTTGGGAAAAGAGCCCCAAAGCCTGTATGAGCAGATCTAGTCAAAACAGAGCCAGTGCAGGCAGGGAAGCCTCTCGGGTGGGACCGAAGAAGGCAAGCAGGCAACTTTGGGGTCTGCAGTCTGTGAGAGAGCCCAGGCTGCTTCCAGCTGGGAGTGTGCAGTGGCACCGGGTAGGGAAAAGCAACTGCTCCTCAGCTCTCCTTCCTTAGAAAACATCACATTTAAGATACATTTCAAAACATGTTCAGGCTGAGGTCCCAGGCAAGAGACATGTACTGACTCTCTGCCAAAGCCAGTGTGGTTACACCAGGGATGAAGCCAGCAGTGAGACATGAGCATCAGGTTACTAAATGCCCATGAGCCAACAGACCACTGGAAGGCAGAAGAGCTCCACTGCACTGGGCATGGTGTCTCCTGGGGGTTTCAGCCCAAAACACCTCCACGGTATCGGGCCAGGTTTCAAGCCTGAAGTTCATTTGCCCAGACTCAAAACCCAGATTATTACAGACTCAAAACAAATCTGATGAACAGCAAAGCTGGTGAAAAACATAAACCAGAGAGGCGCACTGACCATACTAAAACAGTGACGTTTGTTTTCCCAAGTCACACCGAGAGCCCTCCCTGGCTGGGCCAACCCTGTGCTCACACAGGGCACAGGTGCTCCCTGGCAAAGGGCTGCAGTCTGCAGCTCACTGCCAAACAGGCTCCTCGTTCCTGGGACACCTTATGCAGCCTCCTTCCAAGGGGCCTCTCTTACAGATGTGTTCTTAAAATCCTATTAAGGCAGCATACCCTGGAGAGCTCCTGATTCCAGCCTTTCCATCATGGGGTTGTGTCCTGGTACCATCTGACAGAAAATTGCTGCCTCTGAGCCCCGAGGGGACATCACACTTGTGTTACCACATGGGAGGTGAGAGCTGTGGTGGCTCCCCTGGACAATTTGACAAACTGGTTCTAATACAAAAATTACTACTTTCAGATAACTCAGAAAGAGGCAGACATGAAGAGAGGCAGCATCAATACCACACAGTATTAGCTGCACAAAGACTTCACGTTAGTGGTGATTGCATCCCACAGGACGCAGGATCCAGGTTCAGGAATGCTCCACCAGACTTAGTTCTATCCACCTTCAGCCAGCAATGGGCACCAGAGACAGGAAAAGCCACAAGTGCAGGGCTGGTGGAAGAAGGGAGGAATCCTGCCTTTAGAAATACACAGTATTCACATGAGGGAAGTTTGGAAATAGCACTGCTCCTTGGAGAGGAAAGCCATATGCACTACATTCATAAAAAGCTGCAAAGTGAGAAAAATATCCCAAGCAATAAGCCCAGTTATGGGACCAGCTGTGTCACCACGTTTCAGCTAATAATCCCAGGCACAGAAATGGAAAACCTCAGTGGGACATCTGGGACAGCAGCTCCAAACTAAGCATGTGGGATCTGCTGCTCCAAACGGAGAAGAATGAAGGAGACAAAGAAACAAAGCTGTGGTGTGGGAGAGTTACAGAGCACAGGTCTGGAAATGGCACAGGCAGTTCCTGCAGGGAGGCACTTCCACCTGAGCTGCTCCTGCCATTTACAGCCTGCCTGGAGAAGCCCCGAGGATGCAGAGACCACCCTTCCCCACAGGAAACCCTGCCTTCTGCCCAGCTGAACCTTGCCCACTGCAAGCCTTTTCCTACTGTCTCCCTGAAAATTCCTTTGCCACAATTATTTCTTGCCTTCACCCCCAACTGGAAAACCCATTTGCTTCACCTTTTCTGTAGCAACTTCTGTATGTGGAAGCAGGAAAGGATGGTCCTCCATTTTTGTCTATAAATATTAACCCCTCCAGAAAAGTGTAACATGCAGTTAAAGCCAACAGGGGTCTTGTCTTTTCTGGAGCTGGAACAGGTCTCCAGTTTATCAGGTAAATCTGCATGACAACAGCTACAGATCTGGAAGGCGGCTGTTATAAAACCTATAATTGTCCTCAACTGTAATCTTCAAAACTCTTCTAAAAAGTAGCTATAGCTAGATACTAAGAACAGAGAGGTTTCTAATCCTAGAACAAATCAAAATGAAGGAGAATTTTGTAGGAATTGCAAAGACAGTATTGCACAAGCACCACAAGACCGAGAGAAAAATGACAGCACAGCTCTTAACTCGATATAGGGGCTGCAAAACATAGATGTGGGACTGCACAGCACCACTGCACAAGGCTTGGTTTCAAGAAGAGACAGAAGTATGGACATAGGCTTGGTCTGCTGGCTCACTTCTCACTCCACCAGACCTGTGGAAGTTCAGGCCTCTGAGGATCAGCCCCAGAGGCTCTTAACAAACATCTGAAAAGAGAAGGTACAGGAGCAACTCTCGCTGATCACAAAGATATATTAAAATGCACTTTGGTGCATTTTTCAGGAGAGAGAATGCTGTGTTTATACCTGACAGATGAATGAAGACAATCTGGGTTCCACCTGGGCAGAGGGAAGAACTAAATTGTCCTGGATTCACTCATAACCAAAGAGCACAGGTTTGAAAGGAGAGGGCCAGGAGGTCCTTTATCCTGAAGCCAAGACACTGACCCATCCCACTCCCACTGGCAGAGTTGCCAGCAGGTTCCCATTGGGACCATTCCCAAAGCAAAGCAATATCCCAAGAAGAGGGAAGAGCTGTGCTGTTTATTTGCACAAGATGTTCAGAAAATTGCTGTGCTAATTTGGAGGGTTTAAATCAGTGAAATCTCAGTAGTTTTACAGCCATCTCCTCTACAAATCAAATACAAAACAAATTACCGAAGTCCTGCTAAATTAACAGACACCCTCAAAGAGACACAACTCCCATTTACAAACACTGGGCACAAAGCTGGATCACTCAAATTCAGCACGTATATTCCAGAGTCCAAATCTCAGCCTGACTTTCTTCTGTTTTGCAGGTTTTTGCTTTTCTCCCCCCAAAAAAGAAAATCCCAGCATCTGCAAAATGAATCAATCCCATTTTATGGATGGGGAGACAGAGGCAGGAAGGTGTGAGGCCCAGCCTTAAGGGATCTGTTTTCTCTCTGTCATTTGTAAGAATTATTCTCCTTCCTGGATGCCCTTAATTCAAGTTGCAAAGGACATTTTAAAATAAAACTATTCCAGATTTGCAGACTAATAAATCTAACCTAATGTTCATTTTATAAATATACATACATATTTGAATATGTATGCTATGGAAAAAACCCAACCACTTAATGTTCTCACACAGCCTTCCTGAAATGACTCATTCCCTCCTATTTATTTGCTGTCTTGCTGCCAAAACCTGTTCACCAATTGTCACCCTTCATTTCTGCTCTACTCCTTTACCACCCCAAAATGTTTATAACAAATGACTGGTGACGGCCTCAGGACTTTTTTTTAGAGCCTCAGCTCCCATCCCTTTATTTTATACTGTGCAAAGCCCGTATGATGCCCATTTGCAAGAGGAGACATAGGGGTGGGCTCTGCAGTTTTAGTGAAGTCCAGCCTAGGGGTCCATGTGCCATCCCTGTTGCTGCAGGGATGGAGCAGTGCCACACACCTCTAACTCCCTCTGTGCCACACGATGCTGATCTCAAACAGAGAATTTCGAGAGGAAAAATACCATAAAGGTTCCTAAACTCTTCAGTCTGACAGATGAACAGTGACACCGAGTTTCCAGAGCTCTCAGATGTCACTTCCTTACTGCCAGCAGGTGCAGCCCAGCAACAGCTGCATTTGGGATGGGGAAGCAACACTAATTTTGGCTCTGACCCAGTCAATCCATCACCTACATGAGCACTCAGTGCTGCCAGTTCTCTCCTCGTTATGACCTCAGAGAGCCCCCTCCATGTGGTGTGAACACCCTCTGTGGCACTGGGGTGTAAAGGGCAAACCAGGGACTCCTGCACTAGCTAAAACATGGGCTTTGAATCCCAGTTCCTGGCCCACAGGAGCAGAACCAGCTCACAGGCTTGTTTCTCCTGGGCAGATCAGCTGCACTTTGTGCTGTGCTGGGACTTTCTGGGAAAAAACCCTCATGTGCTAAATCTCCACTGCTCAGAGACAGAACTGTCACAAGCCACTTGTGCCACATTCCCCCCTCTCTCCACTGGTTGTCAGCACCGTGCTGTGCTGCAGTGGGGTCCAGCTGCGCCCTCTGCCCCCGGGAGCTGCCTCTGGAGTCTCTGGAAGTGCTGCCTGGTGAGGCTGCTCTGCAGCTCAGGGATGGTGTGTCAGAGTCCTGCTCCTCTCGGGCCTCACATCCCACCAGTCTGAGCTCAGTTGGTGCCTGTCAGAGCAGGGCAAGGAGCTGGGGAACAGAGAGCTCCCTGCGCCTCGGGAAGGCCCATGGGCACAGCCCTACTCCTCTCACCCAGCTGAATGTCCAAGTAAATGGGGCCTGTAAAAGACTTAAAACAATTCAAGTGAACCAGCAGGGATTGAAATTTAAGAGGCATTCCATCAGAAAGCACTATCTGTAGGCTGCTCCCCTCCTTCTCTACTTGGAAATGGGAGGGAACTCACCTTTTCCCTTTCCTGACATGTCTAAACTCAGCCATCCTGTCAGGCTGCTGTCCCTGCAGGGAATGCACCCTGTGGGACAGGGATCTGTTCTGCTGGGAGTCCCCTGCACTGGACACCAGTTCTTCACCTGTGTTTGTAACATGGCCCTGCCACTGCCTCCTGATTCAGAGGGATACAAGTGCAGGACTGCCCACAGGAGGTCTCAGAATGAAAACAGGCAGCAAACCGCCCAGGCTGTCCCAGCCAGCAGTGCACATCCTCACCAAACATGCTCCTGCATGGCTTTCTGACAGTGCTGTCACACTCAAATGGATGCCAGGAACCAACATTGTCTCCTGGCTCTACTGCCCCTGTGACCCTTCGACCCTGGCAGTACTGGACTCAGCATTGTCTTGGGTATGAAAACTGGTAAATTTTGCTGGGTACCTTGCAGAAATCCCTGGTTTTTGCCCTTCTCCCCAGAGGTGGCCCAATGTCAGAGCTGCTAAATATATACAGCTATGTAAATATTTTATTTCAATCTTGTCACTATGAATATTTTAGGAAAACATTTTGCTCTTGTTTTCTTGTCTCTCTCTCTCTCCCTCCTCAGGTAAGTGACCAGCTTGAACAGTTTAGTGGCTGAAAATGGTTGAAACATTTGAAATACCACACATACCAACACCAGTGTGAGAAATTCATAGAGCCAGCTGAAAAAAGATCCATTATTTATTAGCTCTGTGCCTTTATCAAGCCAAGCTCAAAGTGCATTTCAAACTGGATTCTTCAGAGGTATTGCTCTTGACTGCCTTGTTCAGTATACTCCAACTTCAGAGGCAGAAAATGAATTATTTTTTTCTGCTGATCATATATTCCCTTTAGCATGGCAGATTCCAACCTCCAGGCTGTGACCCCACCGTGCAGCCTCAGGGCTTTGAACATTTTTCCCATTTTTCATTCCTTGTCTTTCTAGTGAAACAGATCTCTTCTGAGGCACGGTACCATCCAGCAGTTCTTGCACCCCCCCTCTGAATCCCCAAGGAACAAGCATGAAAGGAGTCTGGAATACCCCTGACCCTGCAGGGCTGGGCACCCAGCCGGCTGCTGGGGACACAAGCGCTCCTTGCCAGGCACAGAGACATCCAAGACCTGCCCCAGCACAGAGCCCACAGCAGCCTCCCAGCCCTGTCCCCACCCCTGCCCTGCCCCTGGCGGCACTCACGGCAATCCTGCTCGTCAGACTTGTCCTTGCAGTCCTCGTCCCCATCGCACTTCCAGTTGAGGTGGATGCACTCGCCGCTGCCGCACTGGAACTCGTGGGCAGCACATGTGTTGAGGGCCTTGGCATCGTGGCCACACTTCTCCACGGCCTCGTCCGACTGGTCCTCACAGTCGGGCTGGTGGTCGCACACCCACAGCTCGGGGATGCACACGCTGTTGTTGCACTGGAACTCGTTGGGGTTGCACGTCAGCGGGGAGCATTTCCTCTCATCGCTGCCGTCCCCGCAGTTGTTGTCACCGTCACACACAAAGATGATGGAGATGCACAACTTGTTACTGCACTGGAACTCGTTGGGAGAGCAGGCTTGGGAATAAAAACAAACAGGGGGGATATGTGAGGTCTCCAAACCACCCCTCAGCACCGTACCAGCCTTAGCACATGGGGAATGTCTGAGATGGAGGGATGGCCAAGGCATTCCTGTGGCTGTCTCTACCCAAAGCACTTTTCCCAGGGGTAAAACACATGGCAAGGAGCAGGTGAAGAGCCAGAGCTCATCTCCCCGGTGGTGCTGCCCTGGGGCTGGGGCAGGGGCAGCAGGTGAGCCCATCCAGGGGGTGACAGCATGGGGGGACAGAGCAGGAGATAGCAGGGGAGGGGCTGGGCTGTGTCTGCTCCACACCGACATTGCAGCTTCCTGACTTTCATCATTCACAATCAGGTTTCAGGATTTCACAGTATGCCTGGTTTTGGACATATTAAGTGGGATGTGTAGGGTAAATATTTAGTGAGTCGAGCATCAATTTAGCTGCAATCTGCCAGTAAGGCCCTTTACAACACGCTGAATGCCTTCCCTGGAAATCACAACTCAACATTAACATACAAATGAGGCGCTTGTCAGATAGAAGCTGAGTGGAGAACTCTCCTCTGCAAGCCTAATGGACAGCTGAACCAGAGAAGCCCGTGCAAATTAAACTTTCAGGTACTCCCTCCAACAACGTGCAGGTCTGTCACTTTAATTCATCAAGGTGTGGGGCAACCAAAGCCCTGGTAGAAATTCTCCATTTCGTACTTTGAGGTAGTTACTTCCAAAAGAATTCTGCCTCTGCAGTTTCAATCATCTATAGGGAAGTCATGGCTTCGATAAATTACAAGAAATCTATATATATAAAAATAACAATAGGCTTTTTTTTAATAATTTACATTGTACTTGGGAATCTTTTTGTCTCCAGAAGCAGAACTATTTGCTGTCATACCTGCAGAGCCCCTGCAATGAACCACAGTGGTACCCATCACTGCAATGGCAAGGGAACCTGGAAAGCAGCACAATCCCTGTGAAGGAGCTGTCACATCACAGCTTTCAGCCAGTGACAGGAACTCAGTGGGATTCGACTGCAATATTATCTCTGTTCTATACCTGGGAATGAAGCTCTATTTATCTAATAAATAAGAACACATTCACTTGCACAGATGCTTATTTACACTGTCGCTTGCAAACCTGCTGGGCTCTGTTACCCTAAGCAGCCTGTCATTTTACACCAGAGCATGGCAATATACATACAGCTGTCCCCTCCTGCCCTGTGCTCTGTCCCACTTAGTCCCACGTTTTCCAGATGTTACAGAACAACAACCTGCCTAATGAGAAGAGAAGGAGGATTGCCTTCCTTGGTGCAATCCTACCATGCCCTGGCCAGGACGCAGACTCCCTCCGACAGGGATAAATGCTGAAGAGACTCTCAGCTGCCCAATTTGACATCAATAACAAAATGTAACAGTGCAGTCACCAAAGAGCACTCAGTGTCACACACCACAGGATCAGCTGGTGCAGGAGGGATGCTCAGGCTCCTCCTGTACTTGGCAGAGTATTTTGGAAACAGAGATGCCCCCAACAGGCACCTGTCCCTTGGAGGAGGCAGTATTCCTCCTCTTTGAAGAGAGGGAACTGAGATCAGATAACTAATACTAGGATCTGAAATATGAGCAGTCTGCTGGAGAAGCATCTGAAAAACCCCTGTTTTGCATGGCAGAATTGAGACCATTAAAATGCTCCAATTTTCAGCCAAATTCCACTCTTTCTCCTTCACTGAACAAACTTTTCTATCCTTATGCCATAACTAGAAATAATCTATCAGCCCTACTGATCAGTGCACAGCTGTATAACCTAAGTGTCTTCAGATGATGCATAATATAGAACTGCATATGGAACTTTACTCCAGAAAGTGGAAATCTAAAGTAACAGTTATGATCTTACCAACCTATTCCAAAAAGGCAGTGGGAAAACAGGAATATTTCTAAGGTTATGTACAGCTTGTGTAACAGATCAAGGCTGAGAAGGAGAAATTGCTTTTCTGGCATTGCTTTGATGAATCTCAGAAACAGATCAGAGAGCAAAATCATGCACAGTCCTTTGATCCCTAATGTTTGGGCAAGGTTGTAATGATTTGCACAGTCCAAATGTGCATAAATTTCCTTTCACCAACTGTAACAAGCCCCTCTTTTAGCCCTCTTGTTTCCCTGGTCCCACCTCCACCCCTCCTCCTGTCTGTACACATTTCCCTTCAGAAATCTGCTGCCCTGGCAAATCAGTGACTGATAAACATACGAGTGGGACACAGACAATAAAGTTTGCACAAAAGCTCCTCCTCTGCACCTACAAATCCCAGCACGGAGATAAAATCACTGATAATCGCAGCCAGAAAATAGAAGCAGTTCAGCTTTTGTAACCTCTCATGAGGACTTTTGCAGTGAAGCTTGAGAATTGCTAGCTAGGAAAATTGCACGGTCATGATTATTTTATTTCTTCTTAAAAATTAAATTTTGTGTGATTACAGCACCAGAGAATTCTCCCTGCACTGAGCAAGCACAGCACTTTGGCTGTTGCTCCCTCCCCTTTCCATCACCACAGTCCCTCGGTGGGGACCATCCAAAAGGGACAGTTCCTCCTGGGTCACACATGGCCCAGCAGAGCCCTCCATCCCCACGTGCAGCCGGCTCTGCTGCTATGGCAGGGCAGATAACATCCCAGTTCCTCCCACCCTGCCATTATCCTCTCTGGCAGCTCAAATCCACAGGGCACATCAGGATAAAGCCATGCCTGCAGCTGGGGGCCCTGCCCTGGCACACTGAGGCAGGAGCAGAAAAGCTGCTTAGGATGGCCCTGTGCTGGGCAGGAGCCACCACGTCGTGCTCTGGGGTCCTGCTGCACAGCCTGGAGCTGCTGGGAGGGCCCAAGAGAAAGCAGCACCACAAATTATCTTACACAGCACCTGGAGACACGAGCATGGGGAAGGGATGCCCCAGGGATGGTTTGCTTCACATCTCCTCTCAGCAATCTGCCAGGGTACCTGTGCAGTGCCATCACACTGTATTGCACTGCTCCACAGCACTGCAATGGAAAACAGGCAAATAGCAACTAAGTGGTTTCTGGGGTATTTCCTTTGACTTTGAGCAGTTTTGCATTCCCTGAATTTGCTCCCTGTCCTGCTCATTCACACAAAACAAAGTAAACAAATATCAGTTTGCTTTCTTGAGTGCCAAAGAAATTAATAAATGTACTCTGAGGTGTAAAACCTACTTCAAATATGAGTGATCCCAGTAGAAATCTTGGAAATGTTTGTCAAGAAGAAGTGTTTAACCAACAGGCTTCAAAGCAGTAAACAAGTGTAATAACAAAACCAGTTCTGCAGAGCACTGTAAGGTGTTAAAGTTTTTCACAGTTCTAGGAAGATAAATATCCCATGTAAATAACTGTGTAGATGTGATCTGGCCTATGGACAATGTATACCAGAGGTATTCTGCATTACTTTCTGTCTTATGTCAATACATAGAGCACAACTGTCACAGGTTTTGCCTCGCAGCTGCAGCCTTGTCACACCTCTGGAAGAGGGGGGAGCAGAAGGAGCCTTTTTGCACAGAGGAAGGGAAAAATAATAGAATAAAAGATGTTAAGAGAGGTTGCAGTTGTGGAGTTAGTGCTTCAGTCCTGGCTGGTTCTCTTTAGCCCAGAGCCAGGGTTTAGGCAGAGTGAATAGTCTGGTGCAGCAGGGACAATCTTGGCCCGGGCATGGCACCAAAAAATAAAGATAATTCTACCATGTGCTTTGTAAGTGCTTATAGGAAAAAAGTAGAACGCTTTAAAGGTATAGAATTCTCTAAAGCTACAGGGCATTAACTGAAAACTAATTTTAAAATATATATATATATTTGTACATAGCATTTCTACAATGGACAACTTTACAAAGTATGGAGCCTCAAATCTGGATAAAACTGAAAAAAATTAAATAAATGGTATATCCATCACTAACAGGAGCTGGGAGTTATGTACAGTGGACTAGAACTGTTGTCACTGCTAATCTGTAATTAAAGATTCTACAACTTTTCAGTAAGAGTCAGGTATTTACTTCATCTCTCTCCTCCAGAAGAGTCAGCTCCACTTGAAATTACATGAACGACTTAAAGAAAGGTAATTATTTGGTAAAATTTAGGGAAAAGTGGATAACAGCAATTATCCACTGATGCTGAAGACAAGAAAATAAGATGAATTATTACACTGTATTTTTCTGACTTCTCCCTAAAGTAACTTGAAAAAAAAAAAGTGTCTCAAAATTTATGTTTGCTTAAATCTGATAACAGATCCCCTAAAGAAGGCCAGGGATGGTTTGAACAGACCAGCATTTGGGGAGGGAGGGATGTGCTCTTGATCCATTGCTGCTCCAGCACTGGCAGGAGAGGCTGGGGGGTTCCCAAACCCTGCTGAGCTCAGGTTTAGGGTGGGAGCTCCGTGTGGCTGCAGGAGGGGAAGGTGCACCACGAGCAAACCCAAATAAACCAACCCCTGCGCTGGACAGGCTAAGGAGGTCACAGAGAGCAGCCAGGATAAATCATGTTGGAACTCCCAGGCAGTTACCAACGCTGCCTGCATGTCAGTTTTACTTACCTAGTATTTATTTCCAGCCTTAATTGTACCTAAATTATTTATTTTGCCTGCAGACAATTGCTCACCCAACACCTGAACGTTTCTTAACAGGCCTTCGGTCACAGGCCAGTCCTTAAAGCAGGGATTTGTGCCTAGAAGGACAAGTTCTCCATGGAAAGCTGCCCTCCAGGAAGGACAGCCAAAGAGATGGAGGTAAATGAAGATGACCTTGAAGCACATTGCTCTGGAAAAATGACAGGCCTCCCATGGAGGGAATAATGCAGCGGAATTGCAGCCGTGCTCAGAGTGGTTGTTGCTATGGTGATTGGTACCCAAAAGCCTGCACAGAAACGCGTGCAGGAGGAATTGGAATGCCTGATATTGTTCCCATCGCTAATGTGGCTCAGGAGCCAGCTCACACACTCTCACAAATTAGTATTTGCATGTGCTCTTCTGCCTTTGTCACGCTGCTCCCTCCAACACGGATCAGTCATTCCTCCATTCTCCACAGCAGTATTTGCATAGTATTAGTTAATTATAATGGAGCCTCCAGATGCCAAAGCCCCTGCTGATAAATAATAGTTGGTTCCAAAATGTATTTACTGATTTAGAGTGTATCATCATGTATTCATTCCAAGTGGTTTAATTCTCTGAAAATAGAATTAATTATGACCCCACAATTTACAGGGAGAAGCATTTTACGTACAAAGGTGTGCATACTCTGCACTTTCCTGTCTTTAATCTCATTGTAACAAGGTTGCTAACTCACACTTGTGGTCTCCTCAACTTTACCTCAAACCAGGAAAGGGTTAGGAAGTTTAGCACAGGTTCTTCTGGCTAAAGGACTGAAAATGACCTCAAAATAAGAAGCAAGCTCAGTGTAGAGGGTTT
Organism: Campylorhamphus procurvoides; assembly: GCA_013396655.1. Lineage (NCBI taxonomy): Eukaryota > Metazoa > Chordata > Aves > Passeriformes > Dendrocolaptidae > Campylorhamphus > Campylorhamphus procurvoides. The sequence continues at coordinate 382,561 of WBMV01003767.1, read as the reverse complement.
AAGGGTAAAATAAAGCAGCTTGGAAGACAAAAAAGGGTGGTCAGAATACCCAAGGTTAATACTCTGCTGGTTTTTGCAAAAATCCAAGACACCCCATGGGGCTCTCATGAGATAAAGACATTATTATTACTGCTCTATATTCTGATTGGAATATAATCAGCTGAATCAGATTGGAGATGCTTGGTACTAGCCAAAAATTAAATGGAAAAAAAATACGCTGGGATGTGTTTAGTGAGTTTCTTTTCTGACTTTGAAAATTGGAACCTGTACAGGACAAGCTCCCTCCTATTCCCTTAGACATGACTTGCTTATTAAAATGGCAATTTTACAAATTGCACCAATTTGGCAAATCCCTCAGAAACATCTGGTAACATCCATTAAACTAACAGCTGCTCTAATATCATCACACCAATTCTGTATTTGTGAGGGATACAGAACGTTCAGGAGGCAGAGCAGGGCATCGCTGAACGGGGCCTTCCTCCTGGGACAGCACACACAGAGCCCACAGTGCCGAGCTCACAGACCCCTGGGATCCAGCATGACTGGGGTTCTGGGGTTTATTCATTTCCTGCATGACCAGGAGTTAAGTTTTGCCATGGCAGAGTTTAAATCACAGACCCCTTGCCAGGAAAAGCCTGTTGCATGGATCTCACCTCCCATCCATGGGGCAGATTCCCACCCTGGGCTTTATCTGACCTGCCTGCTTTCTCTCTCCGTTGCTTTCTGGTTCCTTCTGTCCAGCTCAGGGAAGACTTGAGCAGAATCCCAAAAGCTACCCTCCGGCCACACTGGCAGATGACAGCAACATGTGGTTTATTCTCAGAAATGTGGGAAAGGCACAGAACTCAAACCCACATCTGTTGTTCCACAGCTACATCCCTGGCCTGGTGCTCCCTCCTTACCCACACATCCCCAGGCACAGGGATGGTACCAGTTTAACCAGCTGGAAAGCTGAACCATTCCACCAGAATCAAGTCTTTCGTGCTGCCAAAACTAGGAAGGGAATCCTGGAGGTTTGTACCCATCCACAATACATATTTATTGAACAAGAGAGCAGTGACTGACACTACAAAGCTACGAGCACTGCTAGTGCTTGTGCAGCCCCTCTCACACCGTGACAACTGTGCACAGCTCAAAGGCACCTACAGAGAAAGAAAATAATCATGGGTTTTAGCTAGAATTCTTCACTGATGGAATCACCATGCAGGCCTATCTGTGAAAAACAGAGCAAGGAAAAGCCACATGGGCCACCCTCAGGAAAGCTCTCTGAACCAGTGGGTTGGACAGGAGAGGCAGAGAGAAAAGCCTGGCTTTAACATGCTCATCTGGGGGCCACAGCAGCCCAGCTCACGGGTTTGAACTCTGCTGAGCAGTGAGGGACAAAGTGGTGCTCACACTGCAAGCAACGAGGTCACTGCCCCATAAAATTCCCCTTTCCGCTAATTTACTTTGCCAGATGGGAATTCTTTGTAAGAGGAGTGACTTTTGCTTCACTTTTAGACTTAAATATTCACTGCATTTAGAACAAGGCACTATTAACTCTTCTGGAGCACAGACAAAACAAGGAAAGGCTGAGAGTTGTCACATCTCATCCCCCCAGTTTCCCCAAGTGTGTCTCACATGTCTCTGGGAACAGCAATCCAAAGTGAGCTTGAAGGTAGGCTCGATAACAATTAAAGAGATGCTTTCCAAGGAAAACAGTTTGCAAGGCAACTGAAGGGAGAAGTACCTTAAAAAAGCAACACCAAGGATACGGTGAGGCAATTGGCAGAATTTGGTGTAGCCAGATTCAAAGTTATGAATATGAGCACACACTATAATGGCCAAGTCTACAAATACAAGACCCCTGAGGTGATTTTGGGAGGGGGAGAGACTGACAGACTGTTCAGAAAACAACCAGCCCCTGGTTATTTCCCTTAATGTGATATTAGGGGGCACGGCTATTCTGTGATGTAAACAAAATACCTGCCTATGTACCCACAATTTCAGAAAAGAATAGCAATAGCTATTAGATTACCTACTCAGATGGAAAATCTAATCACTGAGTGCCACTCACTGCAATTAAAACTGCAAGGATCATGTGCTGACTGTGCTCACATTAACAGCAGTGAGATTCCTGTGGCATTAGGGTTTGTCTTTCAGCGCCCATGGCTTTGAAACAGAAGGCACGTGAGCTGAGATGAAGACTCAGTTGTACAAAGTCAGCAATTATTTTAAAACTTGTTGGATAGAAGAAGTGTAATGAAGTGCTTTCTATTGTGAGCTAAACCCTTCCTGCTCCATTTTATCAAATAAATAAATTGATTTGCAGAACATACGCCAAGTTAATCCAACCATTTCACCTTCCTCTGCAGGAAACTAGTGTATTTCAGCCACTAAGATAACTCCAGATATTGTTTTATCTGTTAATATGACTCATAACCCAACTCTTTTGCTTTTTCCTCACACACAACACGGTCCCCTCATTCCAGCTTACTGATTTGGATTCAGGCTCTAGCTCATCTGCTCAGGAAGCAGAGCGGGGAAGTGCTCCTTAATTAGTGTGACACCCAAGTCCTGGTGGCCACTGCAGGATGGGGCTCCTTCCCACAGATCTGCCATGGAAACACCATCACTGGCACTGCCGGATACAGGAGAGCTCCCTTAATAAACCCCAACAGATTCTGGCTCTTTGGATGAACGGGCTTAAATTACAGCTCCATTCTTACGAAGAAAACACTTCAGGGATATGAAATGCAATCGTATTCGGCAATAAATGATGTAATTTCTTGACTCTTTCAACTCCAGGAGCTCTAGGTATTGACAGACAGACTGCTCCAAAGATAAACAATTACAGGCCAATTTCTGCTCCCCTGACACCATGCTGTGATTGGAAAGAAGAATCAAGACAATGTCTCCAGCTGAAGTGCAAAAAGAGCAGCAGGCCAAAGCTTTTGGGGGTGTGCACAGGTATCATGCAGTCCACCAGTACTAAGCTTTTGTTTTAATTATCCACAAATCTTTGCATAAAATCAGCTCTTTCACACTACTCTTCCACAACTCTGTGAAAAACTTACTTGGGGCATGAAAGGTGCTCGAACTGTGCTCTTTGCACCCACTCCTTCTCCTCGTGCTCCTTCAGAGAGAGCAAAAGCACCACGTCCTGAAGTGTCCTGTTTTCATATTGTGTTTTCATCTACTGTGCTTTAAGGCATAAATTATTCATGAACATACTGATACACAGACAACTTGTCTGTAAGTCGGGGATCAGCACAGAGGTCACTATCAAAGGTGGTTTGGAGAGCAAGGCCCCTCTCAGTGCTGGGAACCTCCACTTGCTGCATATTCCACAAGGCTTCTTTTTCAAACCTCAGCTCAAGAGACAGCAGCAGGGAACACAGAGCCATTCCCCTCTCCTCCTGCAGGCAGAGCCAGGGCTTTAGGGTTTAACTCCTGATTTACACAATGACTGTCTTACCTCTGAGTTCATGCATTATTTTACATTTAATTACAACGAGCATCCAACATATTAAAAATGCAACTACCTCCACTTTGCCTGTCAGCATGCAATTAAAAGTAACTACCAATCTCATTTTTCTTGCTGTTTTGTTCTGAAGGAACTCAGGACAAACATGATTATAGGCTGAGATTTTTCCTAAGTAACAATGGGGATTTTCCTGTAAATTACTACTGCTTTCAAAGGAGCTCTAATACTTTAAGCAGTGATAAAGTGGCAGCTGTACATGTTTAATTTCTGAGAGCCAGGGCATAATGCATAAGCATTAATCCCTCCAGCTGTCCAGTAATTAAACATCATGTAAAGCCCAGAAGATATTGCTCTGCTACCTTATTTATGAAGGATTTTCATTTGTTACATCCAGTAATTCTTTTTTCCTTCTTGGAAATAACTGTAGATTCCTCCACCATGGCAAGTGTCCTCAAGTTACAGTTCCCTTCTGTACAATGGCAGGAATTTCAAGCCAGCCATGTGTCTTTACATCAGAAGATAAAATAATCACCAGTAGTGACAGTAGATGAGTATTTCCTTTACAGGCATGAATGCAATACCATGGACTTTAACCCCTTTAAAGTTGGTGGGTTTCTCAGGGACAATATATGGCCAAATCTGACCCTTTGGGTTTGACTTTCCTCTGAGCTGAGGGACAGCACATCAGTGTGCAAATGGCCTGTTGATGAAGGGAATGAACAGAATTCCTAACTTTGACAAAAGCACATATTCATCAGACTGGAATGGAAGATAAAATTAGTGCCACACCACCACCAAGGTAAAAGCTCTCAGCAGGATCAGTGGAGATCTGGAACGAAGAGAATCAGTGTGGTGAGATCCCCACTGGCAGCTCTGGGAGTGGGACTCCTGCAAAACACAGGTACCTTCTCCTGCACGAGGGAAGTGATGCTGAGAGGACGTGACACTCTTTATGGTCACAGGACAATGAGATAAAACAATTTCACTGTCAACAGAAAGGTCACTGCGTGTGAGTGCAGGGGCAGGAGCAGAGTGGAGGAAGGTGCCTTTAAATCAGCTTTGCAGCTTCCCCACTTCAGCAGTTCGTCAGCAGGTGGATGTGCTGGAGGGATCAGAACAGCTTTAGCCTGGTTTCACCTCATTCTTCTGCCAGTGGCTCTCAGGTGACCCTCAGGTGGGGGCTGTGGGGCAGGGCACTGCAAGGAGCTGACCTCAAGTTTTCTGCACTTGGACCTTCCAAGAAAAGGAGCCCTCAACTTGGAGACACTGCTGCTTTTTATGGAACTTTTTTTTTTTAATGCTTTTTTTGTGTGCCTGGAGCTTTGCCAGGAAAAAGTGGAAAGCTGAGGATTTTGTAAGTTATATCTATTGAGATATATATATATATATGCAACATGGAAACATGAAGGCTGTGGGCTGCCACAGCAAGCACACACAGCTTACAGCTGAGCATGACTGTGCTTACTGTTGTTTCCCTAACTAATTAAAAAAAACTTTATGCAGTTTCTCCCCTTTCATTCTAGCATATCATCATATCAAAAGGCTGAAAATCTAGAACTAATTCTGAGACATATGGTCAGCAGGGAAGAGCCAGAGGACCAGAGTCCAAAAGAAGATGCTCTCAGTAATGAGGCTGTCACTGTCACAAGGCTCCTGCAGGAATCCCTGGCTCTCATCCTTGGCCAGCTCTGTGAGGTCACTGTAAATATGCCCATTACCTGTACAAGTTCCCATGGATCAGCTTCCCTGGGCTATAGTTCAGCAGAATAAACCATGGTATGGGTAAATAGCTTATTATTATACCAATATATCAACAAATACATAGTTTACCTGCATCTGACTATTGGCAAAGAGGAGAACTGCCAAATTCCCACTCCTCATCTGCAAGACGTACTTTCCATACTGGCTGCAGGACGTGGCCCAGGTGCGAACCATTTTTTTCTTCTTTTCCAATACTCTTACTTTAAAAGGCAGGTATTTGCTTTTTCAGAAGTTGCCTGTGCACTGGAAGTTAGCAGTGTTCTTAAAGCCTACCTGCTGCAAGGAAGTTATTTTGGCAGACAGGCACTTACCTACCTATGTGCAAGGATTAATGCCTGCAATTAATCCCTGGTGCAATTACAGCCTGGGCAGACAAATCTGGATCCCTAATCACTGCTGCTTTATCCACTGCAGGTTCAAGAATTTGCAGTTTCCATTGCTTCCTTGGAAAGTTCCTCAACAGGGTGAAATTCCCTCCTTGTTCATGGGTGACACCATCAGTAAAGTGCCTTACTGTCCCTTGGAAGTGGCATCCAAGCAGTAGCATGGGGCCAGTGCCCAGAATGCTTATGAAAATAGTTGCTTTCCTAATACTGGTACCAGCCCAGGCCTAAGAGGCCAGCAAAGGCTGTTTTACATATCCCTGTAGAAGTTTTTATTTGAATAGGTACCATCTATCAAAGTGCTGTTTGTCTCTACAGACAAACAAGGCAAACAAGATTCTTATTTCAGATTCTTACTCCTAAGCTGGCTTTTTATAGGGCTGAATTGTACAGGGGGACACAAGCAACTCAAAGGAAATATTTGAGATCTTTGCTGTTTGAGAGGATGCATTTTTTTCAGCACACCTGAGCTCCGGTAAGGTCAGAGCTTGCTGTCTGCTGCTGAACCCTTTGCCTAAAGAACAGCACAAAGACTGCAAAACCTCTCCTTCCGTGAAGAAAGATACTCTGAGCACTGCTGTGACAAACCATTTTCAGATCACACACGGAGCTAATGGAAACAGCCAGTCTTCAACAGTGACCAAAGGCAAAGGAGAAGGATGCAGAGCACCACTTTGTTTCCATTTATACAAGACAATGCACCAAAACCAGGGCTGATACAAAGCACAAAGGAGAATCCGACCCAAACAGAACATTCTCTTATTCAGATTCCATCCTCTTGTCCGTGAATTTCTGAACAGCTGCTTTCTGCCTCCAGCTGGCTGTGCCAGTGTTTACACTGGATAAATTTCACACTGATTCAAAAAGCAACTGCATCATTCTGGGAAGAAAAATCCATCAAGGACTATCAAGCCCAGAACAGTATCTGGAAAGCAAACTACCTGAGGAGGAACCACCATAAAACACTTGCCCTGTTCTCAGTTTGGGATGATTGTACTGCCATAACCAAGTGTGTTTCAAGTGTCACATGAGGTTAAAGGAATAGCTTTATTAACAGGGATTCAGAAAGAGCTTAGGGGTTTTCTTCTGGGTACCCTCACACTATCCTCAAGCCATCATCCATTTGATTACTGCCTGTGTAGGCTCTCACCACAGAAATTATTCTGAGCACAAATAAACTCCCTTCCAACCATTTATCCAGCAAGATGTGTGTGTCACAGAGCCTCTGTGAGGGTGCTCTGCTCCAGGGGGCTGCAGGGGACAGTGCTGAAGCTTCTTTTCAAATGAGAACAAAAACATGAGTGCAGAGATTAAAACAACAGGAAAGAAGAAAGAAAAAGAAGAGGTCTGAGCTGACCAGGATAGTGTGTGCTGCTGAGATAAGGAAGAACAGAGAAAGGAGGATTCTAAACAGAGAAAGAATGGGAATGTTCACAGAGTATCAGTGGATAGGCTTAGTGAGGTTTATCAGATTTGGATAAGAGGGGATAGCTATCAATCCTCCACAAGCCTTTGGAGTTTAAACTGCTAACACACTTGTTCTCATCCACGAGGAGAAGACCATAATTTGACAAGCAACCTCCCTGACAATGCTGCCAGCACAGCCATCCAGCAGGGAGTGTGATGCCTCTGAAGGTGCTGAGTGGAGATCTCAGGACTGGAAGCTCCTGATGTTTGCACCCACCTGGGATGCTCCACGTTTGCCTGTCAGTGTCTTTTTGGCCTGGTCTTCTTACCAGAGAACAGTCCATCCCATATTCAGACCCAGCAGAGGCTCCCAGTGTGCTCCCACTGACATGGGGACAACACTCAGTCATTAGGAATTAAGGAAAGCCACTAATTAATTTCTCACAAGTTACCTACCAACCATCAGAAGGTGGTAATTTGTCCTTGGACTAAATTTGCATTTTAAGAAGCTGTACATGCACTAAAAGTGTGGAAGATAAGACTAGAGATGCTGAAACATCCAGAACAGGAACGCTCAGCTATTTCCAAATCCATTAATAGCATCATTATGCTGAAATTATGTGGCATTCAGAGCATATTTACATTCATTTTGGGAGTTACCTAAAGCCCTCAAAAAAAAGTTCAAAGCAATTTCTAGCAGATTTTTGTTATAAATAAAAGACTCCAGGAGGCAACCCCTCCTGGTGTGAGCAGCAGCATTAGACCAGGGGAGGAGCCTCCAGTGTAAAATTGCTCTAATTTCACTAACTCATAATGGGAAAAAGAATAATTTTGTCAATACCAGTTACAATTATCTTCTGAATTTGCCTCTAATTCAAGCTTCCCATTCAAAGAAAAAAAATATGTTACAGAGAGAACATTTGAAGAGTTTCATACAGAAAACAAATAAAAGGAAAAAGTAAAAAAAAGGACAAAGAAAAATATTTTTACAATGAGTGCCAAACAGTGGAAGAGAAAGTAAAAGAGTGACAAATAAAAGCTTCAGTAAGACTTTGTTTGGTAGAGCTGACTGCAAAGAAATAAATTTACCCACAGCATTTTGCCCAGAACCACAAAATGTTCATGTAAAACATATTTTGTGATACAACTTCAGTGAGAAGATACAATGTGGATTATGAACTGGGTAGGCATTAGAGCCCAAATTCAGCTTTCCAATGAGGAAACATCGATGTGTGCTTGTGTGTAATCATTCAACCCTTTCCCCAGTAATCTGGAAGTAAAAATAACATTGCTGATATCACATGCAACACCAGAAGTATTGATGGATGGGTAAATACACAAAAAATTAGAGAGATTCTTAACAGCCTGGGATCATTTGCGTACAAGGAATTTAGTAAGAACAGAATTTAGAACAGTATTAGAAAGGTGATTTCACTTCTGCAGGTTGGTAAGATTGATATTCCCTAAATTCTGGTGGTCTGTATGAAAAGAAAGTTTGAAAACCAGCTGGAATACCAAAGGAAGCCACAAAAATGAGTCGAGCATTCATTCAAAAGAAAATATTTGACAACAAGAAGCATAAAGAACTAAAGATGCTTAGTCTATCAAAAAGACAGTTTGAGGAATGGCTTGATTACACAGTGTAGGAGTTTCCACAGAGTGGAAGCATTGTTAAAGAGCTCTTTCATTCAGCAGAGAAAAGCCTAATAAAAGGCAGTAGCCATTTGGGGACTGAATTTAAAGCAGTTATGGTGAACAGTATATCACTCTCTCTCTGTCCAGAGACACCAACAAGCTGTCAATAAAGCAATGGCCAGGCCTGTCCATTCCAGCCCAGCAGAAGGCTCGGTCTGTGGGGCCATGCTCTGCAGGGGAAGGGATGCTGAGCTGCTGGGCTACCCCAGAGGGAGGTTTGAACACTGTTCCAGCCCTTTCCACATCACCTGGGTATTAACCCTGGGAATCACCTTCCAAACTGACCAACTATTTTCTGCTACTGCAGTAAAAGAATGCTTAATTCTCAATACTCAGTATAAAGAATACCTAATTCTCCACAGAGTTCACTCATTCTCCAGACAGCTCTAACTGGAGAATCCTTCTTTCCCCTCTTTTGCTACAATTCACTACTTAGCACTGCTAGTCTAGAGAATAAAAACAACCTGTTGGCAGGAAAAGTCATTCTTTTACATCCAATTTGCAACAGCCACTATAGAACATTCATAGTCCTGAATGGAGATACTGCATATGTATGAAAGTGTTCCTCTGACTCACCAGGAGTGCACCCAACCTCATCAACTCCACTTTCACAATCCTTCTGCCCATCACATCTCCAGGACGACGGGATACACTTGTTGCTTAAGTCTCCACAGCTGATTTTTTCAGATGGACATACTTGCTTGGCTGAAAGAATTAAAAAAAAAAAGGAAAAAACACAAGTTAAACATCATTCTAAACACAGAACACACCAGCACCCTGCAGGCAGTACCAGTACTGGACATATGACTGGAAATACTACCTCAGGTTAGTCCAGGAAAAAGGAACTGCCTAATTTCAGCATAGGGGTATTGTAAGGCAATGTCTAAATTTAATGATCTGGGTGGATTATGGTCAGCAAACCTGGGGAAAAAGCACAAGTATGAACTCACACATGTTGAACAAACTTAGCTGCAAGTGGCTACCTTAAAGCCAACTCTGATCTGAGACAGAGACACAGGGAGAGCTGCAGAAGCAAAACCCCAGTATATGTAAGAGCACAGCTATGAAAAGAAAATCTGCCAGATTCATCTGGAACCAAGTAAGCTGTGAAGCTCATTCTCTTACAACTAGTTTGCATTGCTAAAATCCTTTTTTTTTTCTTTTTTCCCCCTTCATACTAGTGTAAAGAGCAACAGATCTACATTTATTGTGACAAGGCTGCTGAAATGCAAAATGTTTCACAGTTTAAACAATTGTTTAGCATTCTGGAATCACCATCCAGATTGGTAGGATTTGCTCATTAAACAGTCCAATTTTTCTCTTAAATCCCCCCACGTTTTCAATTAGTTTTTCCATTGATATTAATGATGATCATGCTTTATGTGGCTGAAAAGAGAGGAACCTAAATTCTAAATTAAAACTTTCACATTAGCCTGCCCTGGTAAAGTTACTTATGCAAAGTCCATCAGCTTCCCAAGTGCTGAGCGAGAGAGGATGAAAATTCCACCTCTCCCTTTGCCCCTGCACAAGAAGGCTGGGAAAGGGCATCTCCCAGCCCCAGAGCACCCATCAGCCACTTGGAGAGCAATGCCATTTGATCCCAGGATTTCTCTTAGCACCTCCAAGTGAAGTAAGAAGCAGTTTTGAGAAGCTGTGGGCAACAAACACATCAAGAGAAATCAGGCCCTGCCACAGACAGACAGTTAATAACAGAGGTAATGAAGTTTCACAACCCTGAGGCACCAGCAAATTTCTGCTGGAATTTGCTCACTGCATACCTGAATAACATTTATGAATGTTGCATGATCACAGGGGGGAGGAAAATAGGGATCCTTGCTTCTGGTTTTTGGTTAGTTTTCTAGCAGGTCAGTAACAAAACCCAGGTCCCCTGCCAGCTGTGCCAAATGGTGTGACATGAGTGGCTTGGTGAGCCCTCACAGCAGCAGAGCTGTGCCCAGAGCTGAATGCCAGGGCGAACCACCCTTCACTGTGGCCAAACAATTCATGGATAAGAAGCAAAACCTTCTGTGGCAGCTGGTTGACAACAGCCCCCTCAAAATGAAAAAAACTGAGCTAAAATGGTCCATTTTTACCCCACAGCACAGAGGGATCACCCCAAAGATACCACCTCTGCCAGCCTTAGCTGGCCCTCACACAGCTGTGAGCCCAGAGAGAGAATGCTGTGCTTAAAAACACAAATCTGCAGCCAAATCATCATAATTTTGTATTTTTTAAGCCTCCATAGAGAGACACAGAGCCTGCACTCCAGAAGGATGAAGCCAGGGAGGAAAGGGCTGGAGGACTCACCTTGCTGCCTCTCTGAGGGAAAGGGGCAATTTCTGGGACAGGGACCAGGATAGCCCAGGCACTGGTGTGGGGAGGGGACCCCCCTCATGGGCAGGGGCTGCTCCTTCTTCTGAGGCATTAGCGGTGAAAAAAGGCCTTTCTGCCACAAATATGGGATCTCCAGAAAGTTTGTCCCCTGACTGCATTCAGGAGCAGGGTCTGTATTGGACTGGCATACTGGGAAAACTGGGAGACCAAAAGAGTCACGGAGACATTTGTTAATCAGGTTATTTGCCCACACCTCAAAAAATTGTTCTAATTCTTCTTGTTCAGGCTGTGGTGATGGAAAGTTTGTTTCTATGCCAAGTAAGATCGGTTTTTCCATCCTCGTAATAAATCTCTGTTCAGGACTAAGTGGGTCAACACAGGTGAGAACACATTCCACACACCTGATTTTGAAGAAGGTGAAATATAATTATAAAATGGTATTATCACACAGTGGGATCATTAACCAGCACAAAGGTTATTTATTGGTCACAGTTTGAAGCGTGCGCATTACTTTTGCTTGGCTGCTTTGGGCAGATGCTTAATAGCTTTGGGAAGCTGAAAGGTGTGGAAAGGTACAGGCAGAAGACTCCTTTTTATGGAAAGCAATCTCTGTGTTAATCATCTCCCTGACAGGGTAATTGCAGACGTTTAATACATGTAAATCAAAGCTTGAACTTTCAGGGATGCAGTAAGAGAAGCTGCTCTTGGTCACAGCTCATCAGATCTCTGTGTTCCAGTGGTTTCTGCACCCAGGCAATTGTTGCACGGGAGACAATGACCTGAAAGCACGGGCAGGTAACAGATAAGGGATCTCACACAAAACTCAAAACATAGTTTTGGTGAAAACACATCTGCTTTTTCAGTAAGTTGGGTTTTTTCCCCCCTCTGCCCTGAGATGCTGCAGCAATGCAAGAGGAGCCAACGTTGTTGTCCACACTATGAAAGAGGCTTTCAGCAGCTGCAATCCAGACTCCACATTTGTCTCTGTGCTCTGCTTACACAAACCCAGGCCTTTTGGGCTGACGTGACCAAAATGTTTACTCCCTACTTCCCTCTTCATCCTCCCAGGAAGGAAAGGGTTAGTGCTATGTGTGATGGTGAGTGCTCCTACCCTGGATCTATTCTGGACCAATGAAAGTTATAGCGAGATCTGCCCCTACAGAAAAGCACCATTAAACAACTTGGTTGAAATGTCAGACACATCAAGACCAATTTATCACAATGAACTGCAAATGCCAAGGATGGACAACAATGGTTTATTTATAAGGAGACAAGAGCAAAGAAGACAAGAAGGTTCCATTTACTCACTACCGCCAATGGCACATTCTTCTTTTTCTTTATAGGAGGCTACAAAGTCTTTCAGAGAGGCACAGAGCCTAACTGGCGCCCCACTGTTTGCTTCCTCTTGTGCCACTGCTGTGCTTTTCAGGCTCCGGACATCATGTATATTCAAGAAAGCCCAAGAAAACAAAATTGATTTACTTTCAGAAGACCATTTGTCAGGTTCTCACCAAACAGGTACTCTAAGAGCATACACAAAATGCAATTAAGCAGCTTCTACTGGTGGGAAACCCACAAGACTTTTCATCAGCAGACTGAAAAGAATGCCCTTCGTGGAAATACATCATCTTACAGGTCTGAACAGCTTCTCTATCTCTGGTGAAATAACTCCCCATCCTCTTCAGACTGATCTTTGTGTTTTTCCCAGGTTCTTCAGAAGAAAAATTCCAACCCAGAACGTTTTTCTACATCAGAGAAAATACCATACTAAAATGGTTTGATGAATTTCTGCCATGCTAATAAGCTGTTCCTGCAACATTTCCACTGTTATTATGGAACTTAAAGTTCCTACTTCCCTCCTTCCTCCAGCAGTCAGCTTTTTTTTTTTCTAAAGGAATGTTTTTTAACAAGGACCTCCCCTCCTCAAATGCTGCCCTTAAATCATCTTCTCTTGTCATTAAAGAGCTTTAGCCCAGCTATGATTGTCAAAAGCTGTCTATCACAAAGTCTGTTTCTCCACTCTTCAGAGAATTAACAATGAATATACTTTTTGGGTGCTGGAACACTGGTTTCTACCCCATTCACTCTGTAGCTCAGGACAGGTTGCTGCTGCTTTAGTTTACTTCACTTAACCCTTCAAGACACATCAGATTTTCTCCTGCAGTGCTATATAATCGTATTTGTTATACTTAATCTCCTTTTTGTCCTCCTTGTGCCAAGCCAAGTCCAAACTAAACAATAACAGGAGCCTCAGTTTGGGTCAGAAGTGTTTGTGTGGGGACAGCTGCACCCAGAGTGGATGTGTCTAGGAATCCCTCTGGCAGTTGTGAGCACCCAGGAGCTCCCCTGGACCCACAGCTTTGCTGGGTGCCTGTGTTTGGGGCTGTGTGCCAGCAAAACACACAGGCAGAACATGTTATGGGGAATGCTGATCAAAAAATTGCTCCCACAAAGGTCTGGAGCTGCAGGGAACTCTCCCTTCTGTCATGTGAGACAACACACTACAAGCATCAGCCTGCTAGGATGGCAAGACTGAGGTGAACCTGCAGTGTCTCCTAAAGCCAACACAACTGCATCCAGTAGCAGTATTTGGTTTGCTCCCCACATCTGTGTTACACAAACACTTGAGATCACTGAGAAAATAAAGGCAACTTTACATTCCCAGCTGAAGCCAGCCCAGGCCAAAACAAATGTCATTATTAGTGGCTTAAGTGAATTAAGATTACAGCACTCAGACTTGGAAGGAGACCAAACCCCCACAAAGGGTGCCTTTGTTGGCAGAGGCAGTGACCCATCCATCTGCTGGGCACAGGATGGTCTGTGCTGGTTGGAACTGGGGCATGCTGGCAACCCTGATTCCCAGGACATGGGAGCTTGTACTGCTGCTACCTGACTCATCATTATTGGGTAAGGACACCTGTGCCATAACCTTCATGGGAGCAGGCAAAGGCAGAGAAATAGTGAAAAATCTGTTCTTTTCACACAAAAAGGTAATTAGCTTATGGGCACTACCTTTAAACTTTCAACAGAAATTGCAACAAACAACTCGAAAGACAACCGGATTAGAAAAGACAACCAGGAAACTCCCATAAAAAGTCAGGCACAGTACTAACAGCTGATACACCTGATAAACAGTTGGATTCTGTGGCGTGATGTGTTTGATGGTGACTTATGTTCAGAAGTTCCCAGGGGAACAGAAAAGGATTTACACAGATTTCACTCCACTGCACTGCATAGTACAGCCCTTATTAACTCCATTCCTGTGTGTCTCTAAGACAGGCTTCTTTACAACAGCATGGGTTGGGAGTCTTTGATGAATCTCCAACTCCTCTACCTAGAAACTGGAGGGAGAAAATAAGCTTAGTGCACAAAGGGTTCAGTGTGTCTAAAAAGATAGCACGTACCCTGCTTTTGTGCAGATTATCACATCCATGATTATCACCTCTGACATCAGAGTGAAATAATCAGGAATTCAAAATCCCAGGATTAATCGTAATTACCGAAATATAGACCCACTGTCAGAATCTAACAGTGAGATAGCTCTTATAGGAAAAGCTGTGTTACACACACAGACACTACAAACAAGCTGAATAAAGAAAATGATTCTCAGGTACAATGCCAATAGTTTTAACAGGTCACATAAACTGTAGTTGAGCACAAGGTAAGAGGTAAGAAATCTCTATAATAGGCTGGAAAGAAATGGCATCAGGTTTTATATTACTGAATAACGAGGCTTCATGTCCCATAACCTGACTCATCTGCACAGGTCAGGCAGGGATTCTTTACCCAGGTTCAGAGCTATCCTGGCACACTGATGGGTTGTTTGCAAACCTTTCCCAGAATACTGACTATGGGCACAGCCCAAGCTACCACACTGGACAGAAAGGAGTGCTCTTGGGCTTCCACTGCATCGTTTTCCCTTAGATTCCGGATTGCTACGTCTTACTCATCCACTTCAAATATCAAAACTACCGTCAAACTTGGCTATGAAAAGCATTTCGTTCCCTCAGTCTGACTGGCAGGACTTCAGCTGATTTTGTCTTCCTGTAAACACAGCAAATGCTCACTTGCTGCAATCATCTGAGCACGTCTCACCTCAGTCATCTCAGAGCTTCGCAAGATACAGTTTGGATGGCACTTCTGTTCTCTTCCTGAAGCGCCCAACAGGCCCTGCTGCTGACAAATAAAGTCCTTAAACTCAAGTCCCTTGGCTCATTTTGGGTAAATCCAAGTCTATGTTAATGGTCCATGGTGAACAGGAGGTCAAATGGATGATCAAAAGATCCTTCCTGGTCTCAACCTATTGGAAAATTGTGATACTTTTGGTAGGAATCCAGAAGCTTTTTAAGAGCCTTTAACCTATCCTGGTGGTCCTGCTTCTGAGGTTTCAGAATTTACCAACTAAGATCAGCTGTTTAACAGCAATCAGCTGAGCCTCATTAAATCTCAATTATCTAACTGTCTGGCACTTGTGAAACAACAGTGCTATTGGTGTCTGTAGCAAACCCAGTGACATTCCCACCCTGTCAAGTCTGGTTGTGCACAGAGACACCAGTCTGAAAGAGATCATGACAGGTTATTAAGCACGAGAAAGATGTGCATGATACAGAAGGGTTTTCTGCTCCCAAACAAACTACGTTTCATTACCTGCCACTGCACACACGAGAATTCAAGAAAACATTGTAGAGGTTTGTTCCCTGCAGAGCTTTTATGCCCAAGCACCTCAAGACAAGAGTTTCCCTCCCAGAGGACACTTGCCATGTCCACACAGAGGGCTGGCAATTCCTCAGCAAGGCCAGCCCTTGGACTGCCTTGGCCCTTCTCCTCCACCAGGTCCCCCAGCCCACCTTTGTGTGGTCGGTACTCTGATGTCTCTCAGATGTGCTTGTGGTGTGATCTTTGCAGAGCTGAGCATGAAGGGCAAGACTCCACAAGACAAGACAGAAAAGGCCAACAACAGAGACCAGGCTGGTGCAATCCCCACCTGAGCAAACCAAACTACACAGTGTGCAGCCATGGAGGTACCACGAGCCACCTCCAAATGCTAGTCTTACATCTTTCCTGACACCACAGCCACAAGGCCACTAGAAATATCTACTCAGATTAATCCAGAGAAGAAGTTAATACAGCCCTGCAAGGACAGGCTCGAGCCCAGGTTAATCACTGTGAAGCACAGTCCTCATTGTCTGAGGGAACAAAAACAGGGTTTTGACAAACTGCAGTCTGAGGCCACCTGCCAACTCTTCCCCCTATTTGTACCAACTTTGGCCCTTTGCATGTCTTCTCCATGGAAGAGGAAAATCCATTATTTACCCTGGACTTCATATGGAGAAGTGTTCAAAACCCTAACATGGATCCCTCCTTGTGAAAACACCAAACCTTCTCTCCTTTGTCTCTGCTCCACCTCTAAGCCACATCATTTTGTACTGCTTAAAATTTTATTTTCTCTTCACCAAAGAGCCTCTCTGATCTCAGGCATCAACTGGTCATGCCCTTAGTGTGGCACAGGGGAAAGGAGATAAGATACTGGTAATAAATGCAGGGAAAAACTTAGACATCAAAGCAAGAAATGAGAACAGCTGAAGAAGAACCTGTTCTTGGCGTAGCTAAAGCAGCAATGTGCACTGCTGATCTCAAACAGTTTAATAATAAACTGACAGTTGACTCTGCTAGTTAGCAAATACACAGGCCTGCCAGCAAAACCCAGGACTCAACATTTCCTTTAGAGATAGCTTTCCAATAGCAAAGCTATTAAATATTCCCTTTTGTAAGAGGCGTTTTTCATAGTTAAAAGTAGAGCTTTAAAGAAATCCAGCAATGACATGGCTTTGTTTAAGAAGGTCAGATAGAATACTCCCCTTTTTTCTACTCTGAACATAACATCTTCTTAGAACTCCATTGTTTTTAGAAATAGTTTGAAAGTGAGTGATGTACAACATTGTCCTGTCAAACCCCCCACCCCACCACTGTCTACATCAGTAATTACCCTGTCAGCCTGTGTACACATTGCCAGTTGTAATGCAGTTCAGTCTCCCCTCCCTTCTGCATTAACAGCAATGGGGGAGGTCAGGGGGAAAAAATGAAAAGAGAAAACAAACCAAACCAAAAGGGTTTTTGTCTTTCCTATAGCCCAGATATCCAAGAGAACTCCAGTGTTTGGCATGGTTGAGAGCAGAGCTCTGTTCCTCAACAGAGATCCTCTACCTCTGCTTTAATCCAGGGATGCCTCCTGTGGCAAGCCAAGTCTGGCTGCAGACAGACAGCCCTTCCAGACCTGTCCTGACCCACTGTGCTCCCCTGATTAGTGATGCGTGATGCTTTCAAGGCAATTGTGATTCAGGCAGGCCTTAGGAGAATAAAACCCTGAAGGGTAACAGCTGACCCAGCACAGACTGGGACAGTTTAGCTGGGAATCAGCAAAGTTCAAACACAGACACGCCATGGGAAGAAAGGAGAGTGTCAGGGAAGAAATGAGAGTTGGGGGTTACGGCGGCACAAGCTGGGCATGAATGAAGCCAGCTCATTAACCCCGGGAAATGCAACTGCTCAAAGGGGAACTTGTTCCCTTCCCTAGAGCAGTGATTCCGGAGCCTTGTGGGCAAACAGATTCTTGAACAACTTTCCAACTTTCTCATGCGGCCCCCGAGCTGACAAATGGATGTGTTTAGCTGTGAATGGAGCCCTTGGGGCCAGGCTGGCCTTGGGAGCAGCCTGAGCCTTCCTCCAGCCTAGGGTGGATCCTCACAGGTCCCTGGGAGCAGCCCGAGCTTCCTCCAGCCCAGGGTGGATCCTCACAGGTCCTCTGCCACCTGCTCAGGTGCCAGCCCTGTGCCTGAGCACAGCCTGGGCATCCCACAGGCACACCAGGGCACACTCACAAGCCTTGACTTACCAAGCCTGTACCTCATGGGCTGACTGAGACTCTGTGGCAAGAGCTGATCTCTGCAGGAGCACAGGGAATAACATTATTCCCCTGCTCTGCACTGATGCAGTAATGCTTCCTTCTTCATTCTTTTGGTCTAAAGACGTTGCAGCTTTAACAACATCAACTTTCTTCACTAAAGATTCAGTGATAAAATACTCCAGATTGCAGCACACAATAAATCAATCATCCCTCCCCGTGTGGATTTGTAACTCAGCAGTTTGAAAGCATCTTGGAACAATTTCTGCACAGATACTTTTAGATAAGGGACAAATTTACTTTTTATTGAATCAAACGTTATTTGACTGGGTTTGATTTACAGATAAAAATGATGGAGTTTTCTAGATTCTCTTCAAATCTGGGGCACTGTGACCCTGAACTGTTAAAAATTAGTTTCTAAAAATAATTCATTCTTTTCACTAGCAGAATCTCACTTAGTACAAGCCTAACAGACATAATCACCTTGGTTGCTTGTCAAATTCTTATACAAGCAGCTGAGCACAGCACCAAGACAGATTTATCTATTTTTCTTCCCATACATTAATTTCTAGAATTCCCCAAAATAGGCATGCCAGAGTGCTCCATTTCCATTACAGCAAATCCAGAAACAAATTCCAGATGGCATCTTATTTCATACATATTCTGGCATATTTAGGCTCTTGACTTCTCTACTTCTTCAGAAGCAAATTAATGCTCAGCTCAAAATTTGGTTTTAAAGCAAAGTTTAAGAAAAATTCACCTGAATATATCACACAATTAAGAAAAATCAATCACAAGATGTAAGTCTGAACATTAAGACTGGAAAAGAATAGTATTTTGAAAGTAGTGAAAGTAATTACAAAAATCATTAAATTGGAGAAATGTCTCTGCAAAGATGGCCCTGTTTTATGTGGCCAATACCAGGCTGGGTTTGAGAGCACTAAACAGGTCAAAGCAAACATCCAGAGTGATACTGGAAGGAATCCCCTGTAATGATCCTCAGTGTCCACACACTGTGCTCATTTAGCAACCACATAAGCCAAGAAACACATGGGGGCAACTTCCACCTCCAGTTCTTCCCAGCAAGGCAGCAAGAGAGTACTGAGCCTGTAACTGAGAGGTAAGATTTATATTTTTATATATATATATTTAAACTAGTAGATAATAGACATGTAGACTGCATTATATAAATTTTCCTGTGGCAGTTCCTGTCTCTCACTCTTATCACTTAGGCAGTAACTAGGAAATTGTGAGATATTCCAGTACTATCCTGAAGATAAGCATGGTTTGCTACCTGATGAACTCCTAATGAACATACTCTTAATTGCATAACCTTCCTTCAGTACAGGAACTTTTCTGTTCATCAAGGGCATGGATTAAACAGCTTCTTTACTTTGGAGCATCCTTGTAATTAATAATATATTCTTCCCAGTTCTAAATATAACCTATAATGAGATGCTTTTAAGAATCCAAGCTGCACCTTTCACCAAGTGCTTTTGATCAGCTGAAGAGGAGCTGGAGCTTGTTCAGACAACAGAGCCTGGTTTAGCTGTGACTGTCGGCTCAGCTTCCCAGCGCCCCATCCTGAAAGGATGCAAACCCACTTCAAACAGGTCAGGCAGCAAAACATGCCAGCAGCAGCAAACACCTTCCCCCAGCTAAAACACAGCATCTTGTTATCTCTGGGGATATTCTGTGCACATCAGAGATGAAAAGAAGTCCATATACTAGATATAGTGTATATACGATAGCATACATATATATTCGATAACTTCAGCTCGGTGAGGAATAATTAACTCCATGAAAACTCTGCCAT
Organism: Campylorhamphus procurvoides; assembly: GCA_013396655.1. Taxonomy (NCBI): domain Eukaryota; kingdom Metazoa; phylum Chordata; class Aves; order Passeriformes; family Dendrocolaptidae; genus Campylorhamphus; species Campylorhamphus procurvoides. The sequence goes on along the minus strand of WBMV01003767.1, from coordinate 362,798 downwards.
CAATCACCTCTCAGGTGGTGAGCTCCTACACTGTGCAGAATGATGTTTTCCATCCATGTGACATGTCACTGCTCAGAGATTTCTCCCGATTTCCCTTTGTTAAGGAAAGACAGATCTCCAAGGATCACAGAACAGGAAAAAAAGAGGTTTCTTGATACCTATGACTGACTTTTGGGACATTTTGAACAACTTCTTTGCACTAAGGGTGGCAGAGCACTGAACAGGCTGCCCAGGGAGGTCATGGAGTCTCCCTCTCCAGAGACATTCCAAACCCACCTGGATGTGTTCCTGTGTCTCCTGCCCCAGGTGACCCTGCCTTGGAGAAGGGCTGGATCAATGATCTCCAGAGGTCCCTTCCAACCCTAACAACTCTGTCATCTTCCAATAATGACCCCTGTTTGGAAGGGGGAGGAGGAAGGAGAGTGGCTCTCCCTGACCCATGTGTTCCCCTAAGCAAACAATGCTGGTTTTGTCCTGGAAATCCCTTCCCAGTGATCTGGATGCCCAACTAATTCCCAGAGGGAATTAGCATCTTATCTCTAGTTCCCTCACCTGGTTTTGGCCTCTGTGCCCTGGATCACACTGATTCAGCTACAAAAGCAACTGCGGGGTGAAAACCATTCTCTAAGGAGAGAAGTGTAAATTGATAAAGGCAACTCTCAACCTTCTCTTCAATAAATCAGATACTCTTCTAAGGTGTATTTTTCAACTCTATAACCATGTGAGCCTTGTAAGATCATTCACAACCCCTTTTCTAATAACCTTTCCACTTTACAGCTGCTGCCCATGTCTTTCATCACCTCCCAGCCACCTGTTCTTCAGCTTGGTTAACAAGGCCCCTAATTATGCTGCAAACTACTTTTTTCTAACCTTTATGTTCAAGTCAAATCACGTATCACAAAATATACATGAGTAGCTTATTAAAGCACACAGCATCTTATTAACAAGGTCATGATTCAATCAAGAAACACTGAGGAGGGAGACAACCCTTGTTTCCCCTAACATGGTGACACACATTATATTTCTAATGTTCCATTATCAGCCTCTCTGATTTTGCCCACACCTAACACAGCAGCATGACCAGCACACACAGCTCTCAGAGCTGAATTGTGTGGTGTTTTAGCAGTCAGGAGCTCCAGGCTTGGACTGCAGACCTTCCACAGCAGGTTCTATGCTGTGCTCTGTTCAACCTTTTAAACTACCATGAACATACCAGCTTTTACTAACTTGCTAAAACCTCCACCAGTTTTCCAACATCTGTAAAATACAGTAATGGAAGTTTTTAAAAAAATAAAAATACAGATCAGAAAACTCACTGGCTGTGCCTTTCCATGATTGCTTGCCAGTACTTCTGCTTTAAAAAAAATAAATCAAACCTTTAATAGCTGCTGTTTAGTAGCAGCTCTGTCATTAAATGTGCAAATTAATCTTCTTCCTTCTGAACAGAAATTAGAAATACCCTTAATATTTACTCACTTTCTGCCACTGCAGTTTACAGGTTCACCCTCACTGACCAGTATCACAATATAGAGATTTGTTTTCCATACAGCTAAAGAATTCCTTACAATCCTTCATACACCTGGCCATAAACTTTCCATGCTTGCTTCTGGCTTTCCTTATGCCATGTCTTTATTATCCAACTCCCTCCTGTACCTAGGCTGTAAGTGTTCCAGCTCTTAATATTACAGATTGTTACACTAACATCCTACAGGAATAAAGTTTTCATATACAATTAACACCCCTCACCCCCAATAATCTGCTCCTCTGCCCTCAAAAATTCCAAATCAAAGGAAACCACAAAAAGATATGAGGTCTCAAGGAGAGCTCCTACATGTTCAGTGAAAATACATGGCTGGGCAGAATGCTGTGACAGAACAGGATGCACCAAAAGCTCAGCCTCTACTGGAGACAAACCACGCAGGAGGAAACTGGGAAAACTTTTAATTGGAATTCTTACTCTCTTATGCATCAAAAGGTCAATGAAGCCCAGGATATAAATGAATGGGAAGTGGGGGATGGAAGAGAAATCAAACTTCCCTAGTTCCAGTCCTTCTGAAGCATTTGCTAACGCAGTGTGATCCAATTAGTTTCATTTGCAAGAATCCACCCACATAACAAGCTCACAGGGATACAGTATGTACAACACACTGGTTCTTAAAGGCTAGTACATGGCCTTCTCATGTTTCCAGCAGGAACACTTCCTTTCCAACCCAGCATAACTAAAAGATGTAGAATATACATTGCTGAGACCAAGTTCTGTCACCTGCATAGTAGGAAAGATTGCACTTGGTCTAGATGGAGTAAGGTTGAAAGTACACCTCATTTCCTATGCAGGTCAGCTATAATTTCCTCTGCAGCCACCTAAGACTTGAGGGGCTCTGATGTCAGAACTTAAAATAACTGCACTCGCAGGGTAACCTTTCCAAAACCTTCTCCTGCAATGAGACAGAGCTGTCTTTATGTGGGTTTTTTTCCACCTGCCAACTGCAGGAGCGAAGGCACGTGGAGCTCAAGGGGAAAGGCTCTGGCAGACTGTGAGAGCGTTGCCTTAGGACTCAAACAACCTACCCAGCCCTGCTCCACACTAAAGACAAGAGCAGCAAGAAGCCCCCATGTCTGGTGACATGAGGGACAGGGGATGAATACAGGCACAGGGACACCTTCCATCAATCATCCTGCACCTCGCAGAAAGGGCAGCGCTGCCACTGTGGATGCTCCTCTGCTCCGTGGGCATCTGTGCCATCTGCCCCAGAGGAAACAGATGCCAGGCTGCTAATCTGCTCTGAGGAGAGGGAAAGGAGAGCCTGGCAGAGACTTTGATCCGTGTCACAATTACGGTCCAGTCCTGGAGCAGCACACGTTTCTCATGATCCCAAGCTGGAGTTAATACAAAAGCTGAGCCCAGCCAATATAACCTTCACAAAGTGAAGGAAATGACCTCCTACACTCCACCTAAAAAGCAACTGGAAGTGTGGAAAATGTCTGGATACCTTCAGAGTGCTTCATTCTGTTAGGTTAAAGAAATCCAAGCCCAAAAAACCCCACAAACCAAAACAAGAGTAAGCATGTGAAAGCACCGAAATAAAATACCCTTTTTCTCCTGCTTGAAATAACCCCAAACATCCTGATTGACCATGTCTGGAGCAGAGTGCTCACAGCAACATTCCAAAGCATTACTTCAGATTACATCAGACTTTTCAATAAAGGTAGCACTGTGAGGCCACATAAAGGACTAAAACCAGCCTACAAGTCACCCCAGTATCCAGATTCCAGCACCTTTATGAAATAGTGCCCAGTGTCAACAGGGTTTCCAAAAAAATCAGATGCACATTGTGTGAGCCTGTCAAGAAGAGATGACACGGTCTTGCTGACTTTCAATCAACAGAACAACAGGACTTGGTCTGTCCAGTCCCTCTGCTGTCTGGGTCCTGCTCATAACATGGTTTTTGCTGACAACACCTACACCCTACCTGATGTGCACAAGCTCCAGGTGTGGTAATTGTCTTTTAAAAGGCAGATTTGTGCATCCATATGTTGTGTGTGCTGACATGGGCCATCCATGGCTGGTGCATCCCCTCATCACACTCGAGGTCCACGTGCTGCTGACCCTCCTTCCCCTCTCAAACCTCCTTACTCTCTCCATCCAGCCACTTTTGATCTCTAAAGATCTCTGGGCTTTGGCAAAGTGGTTAAGTAATGATAGAACAGAGTCAGCACATGTGTGGGTTTGAACTATGAAAATTTTTCATTTGGCTCAGAGAGAAGATGTGTACTGAAAGCCAGAAACATCAGTTCTCAAAATATTTGATGAGCAGACAGGGACACATCCACTCTTTGTGGAACATACGTTACACAACAGCTTCCAAAGGTAGCTGCTTTACACTCTTTGGAAAAAAACCCACCACTTTTTCCAAGCCAGGACCACGGGAGATGAATGAAAAGAATCCAAGTGAAGAAGAATATGCAGAATTATTGTTAGGCTATGAAAAGGTATGAACTCACCCCACAGTTGTGAACTAACTTCCTTGGCAAAGTTATTGAACACGTTTTTCTTGGGAACCTGAATGCCAGACATTTTTCTTTTAATACTTTTCCACAGTTTTAGAGATCTTGTCCTCATTTATTATGTATATCAGGGATTACATTTTTATTTAGTTTAAATTGGCCTTTTCTAAACATCATTATATAGCTTGAAGCCAGCTCCCTTTGAAATGTTTTCACAGTGGTCGTCTCCCTGGTATTTAGAACTCACCATGACTAACTCCTCATAGCTCCTTAAATATATGCAAAAAGAAAAGGGCTTTGATTTATGTTACTAAATGCAGTCACATCACAGACCGTCTCCTGAAGCCAACCTTTAAAAACAATAATAAATATTTTATACCATATGCTGAGAATATCATGGGGTCCCATCTCCTAAGGAAAACAGAAACACATGGAAACTCCTTGCTCCCCAGTCGTGGAAAGAATCCCTAATGCAGAGCTCAGACGGGCGGACGGGTGGAGGTTGTTATGCACAAGCACAATGCAATGGCTGCTATTAAATAATCAGAGAATCCTGCACATTAAGACTCAAACTGTGCTCAGAATTCAGGCCATCAGCAATCTGAGGCCATCAGCAGTTTAGCTCCGTTGCTGCTTCTGGTTTTCATTCCAAGTACTGTTTCAAAGGATAATTCTGCATTTCAAACAAAACAAGGTATAATGTTTACACCAGCACAGTATAACAATGAAAGGAAGGGAAAAGAACACTGAAAATTCTCCTCTTTCTCCATAATCCTGAAACACAATTCTGCCTCAATAGTTGTCTTTAAACCTTCTCAACCAAGATTACCAGCTCATGAAAATCAACAAGGAACAGCTCCAACCACACTAAACAATGGAGCATGACTTGGGTACTGAGACAACACCATACTGCTACTCTGCACTGATGGGCTGACTTCTCCACATCCCAAAAATCCTGCTCCCAGTTCCAACAGCAGCTGGAAGTACCAACAGTGACCTTTAAATTTCAGGACAATAAAATCCAGATACAGCATGGAATAGAAGAGCAAGAGGGAAAATCCGAGAGCACATATGGGACAGCTGATCTGTGCCTAAAGGCTACACAGAGTCAAAACTCCCAACTTTTTTTTTTTTTAAACTTTCACACGGATGGTTTTGAAGAAGTTGCTCAAGCTCTGGTTTTGTCAGAGCCTGTGCACCTCACTGCCCTCACTAAACTACTGAAGCATGTACACATGTTATTAAAGCACTGGCATGGCCAGATGCCCCCCTTCCCACTGGCACAGAAGGGAAGTCTGCAAAAGGAACTGGTTCCTAGAAGTCATTAATGTAGAGGATCCAGCTTAGGAGAAACTGCCTACACTGACACGTGCAGAAAAGGTGCATTTATTGGCAACCTTTTTCAGAAGTATCAGCCCAGAGCCTGTGGGTATTTCCTTGTGCACTTGTGAATGTCTGGGCTTTACTCCTCACCTACACTTCTCAGAAAACAGCGCCTTAAGAAAATACCTTACATTTTTTTATCCACACCTCTTTAGTAAAGGATTGTGAAAGAGCAACTTTCAACTCAAAATGTGCTCACATGACCAATTTTTATGCAATTAACAAAAAAACCTGGCAAGAAATTAGACCAAGAGGAGTAGCACAGTGAAGAGCTTTTAACCCAGTGCTAGAAGCCTATCACACTTTATAGCCCAATTATTAACTGGCATCTATCAAAGATGAATACACTCAACATACTCCAAACACCTACTCAGGACACAGTGGCATCTCTGTGAGTAATTCTGACAATATTCCATCACTTTTTTTGCAGATGGTGACACTTTTAACCACTTCACTCACCTATGGCCAAAACAAACCCAGGGTTCTTGGCTGCCAGACCTGCATCTCAGCAGCTTTGCTCTCTCTGTCTATGAAGGGTAACACTCTAGCCATGCCTTGTTCAGGGACCCCTCTGATCATCTTCCTATAATCTCTGTTCCACTCCTCCTATTACTCTGTTTCATCAGTCTTCTTGCTTTCCTTGAGTCTGTTCTGCTGTAAAATCCCTCTGCAAGGGCCCTGCAACCCCAGCAGGGCCAGAAGGACCTGCACAGGTCTGGGCAGAACCCCACTGGCTTCAGCAATGCTGTGCCACAAACACAAGCAGTTCATTACAAAGGAAACTATGAATGCTATTCGAGGAGCTGCTTTTCTGAAACATCCCACACCTCTTGGTGCTGAAATTACAACCCATAATTAAAGTTGGTGGTTAAATGCTCCGTGGTTATTGGATAGAAGCACAATTTAGATGGGGTTTGAGTAGTTGAGTGCAAAAGTGATTTGAAAATGTGGTTTTAAGGGTGACAATGTTTCTTTAATCCCTTAAATGCAGTTTAAGTCCCTATCTGGCTTGAATATAGTGAATTAGGAACTGTTTCTCCAAGTTTCACATCAGATAACACAGGTAATTATGGAAACAGAATAGAACTTTAATTATGAGGAAAACCACAGATTGTTCTATTGTGATGTTCCACAGCATTGCTGTTTCTTATAAGTGAACACATTGTGCAAGCTGGAGAGACACCATTGATTAAAATACTCAAAAGCCCTACTAGAAACTCGGACATGTTTTTCCTTTGTAAAAAACAAAACATTCTATCTGACTGGTTGAGAGATTTGAATCACCTCTTCCAAAGCCCACTTCAATTTTCCTTCACAGATTAATTTAATTAAATCTACTATTACATGGTGGGTTTTTTCATTTTACATAGACTATACAAAAGCTTGGTGCACTCTGGGAAATCTGGGAGATTAGAAAATTTTACCAATAGCTTTTTATCTTGATTCCCTCCCAGTCATTTTCAGCTGAAGCAACCTGTTTGATAAAGATGCTGTTTCCAAGCATGCCAGCAATCAAATATTTTTAAAAGTAAAACATCAGCAGATGCCCTTACAGGTACTGATAGGCAGAGCTGAATAAACTGAAGAGCTGGAATATTATTAGAGCACGGTCAGAGAGATTAGAGACACAGGGAAGAGTCCAGAATGGGAATTCCCTATCATGGCAGGGTATGAATGGAATGGTCAGCACCTTTCCCCCTGTGCTCTGAAGTTCTGCCAGCCCAGGACAGACATACTTGTACCAAAAAATCAACACTCCAGGGAGGATCGGGTCCAGGGGCAGCAGCTCCACTTCTGAGGATGCTCAAGCACCAATGAGAGCAGGGGGTTCAGGTCACTCCTTGCCTTTCCTTCCCTGGATAAGCAGGAAGGACCTTGGGCACTGGGAAGGGGGGATCTCCCAGGACACACACTGGGCTCCATCAGGAGCCATGAAAACACAGCCCCTTCCCAAGCCTCTCCCTGGGGCTGAGAGCCCAGCACACCCTGGGGGCTCTGAGTCTCTGTATCCACAGATGCTCTTCCATTCTCCTCCCTCCCAGCCTCACTTTCTTTCTCTTGCTCACTGAGATTATTCCAACCCTAATCAAAGCAGGGAGGGAAAAGCCCCACAGAGCGCTAGGGGGACAAAATTATACAAAGGATAAAGGAGTGCAGCAGCACTGAGACCAGAGCAGTTTGTAAGAGAGATTATGGTCACAAAAGTGCTCCTTGTCAAGAGGGAAAATAAAGGCACAAAAGGTCCCTAGATGAGCAAACATAATGAAATCTGCCAGGATGAGTGATAAAATCATAGAAAGAAATTATACAGGTCTCCAGGAAACTGCCAGAATTCACAGTAAAGCACTTTTTCTTGTTTCCTGCATCTTTTTTTAATTAAATGAAAAGCTTGCCCAGTACAGTGCTACATTGGTATCTGACCTACCTGCCAGGATGGTATCTCCTCCTCCCTGCTCTGTCACAGGACTGAATGTACCAAACAGCACCCAGGACCTTCTTAAAAATCCCTGCCACAAAGGACACCAGAGTGGAGTGTCCCAGCCCATGCCAGGCCCTCTCCAGCAGCTGCAGGGCAGTCACTGCACCATTGCTGGCCACACCTGCACGGCCACAGAGGCCACGAGCTCACACCAAAGGGAGGTCCTGCTCTTCCCATGCTAAAGTGACAACTCTTCCCAGCTGCTAGAGGTACCAAGAAATGAATTGCTGCTCAAAGGGACCAACAGGACATGAACTCAGGGCAAAAAAACCCCAAACATTCAGTAGACAAGCACAGACTTTATGATTTTCTAGTACATCCTCGCCTCTTTTACGTGCAAAAGAAAGTAAGAGTGAAAAAGCTTTGCTGCTATTAAATAATTGTGTTTCTCATCTCAGAGTGAACATTTCATCTTTTATATACATACAAAGAAATCTCCACCTGTTTTCTTTTCCAGAGGATGGAACAGGCAGCTCAGATGGCCATTTTAATTGAACGTGTTGGGGCTGTTGCACAACAATACTGGTGTGTAGACCTGTGGCTGAGAAGAATAGACTTTCCCTTACCACCTACACCTTGACTTCATTACAAACATCCCTGCTGGTTCTCACAACTCAGCTCCAAGTCTGACACTTGCAACATGTCTAGAGGCAGAAGTTCAAGCAGAAACATAAATTCCAGCAGAATTCAGTATGCTAATTGCTGTTTCTCATTCCTATTCCACACGGGGCTGGATATACCTGCTGAAATACTTGAATGACTTTTTTGTGTGTGTGTCTGTGCATTTCTCAACACACACGTGTCATTCCACCCACACAAGTGCACACACAATGGCGAGAAATGAAATTGGGGATTGTCAAACACGCTAGACATGTTAATCCCTGTACAGAAAAAGGAGAGGGAGAAGTGGGTTATGTTTGCACTAAAATGACTGGTGTTTGCAGCCTCTACACCAAAACAGAGAAATCAGTGTTCTTACAATCACTTGAGCCTCATGCAACTCAGGGAGCTCCCATGACAGGGCAGGATGAGTATCCAGCAGCACAATCCAGACAGACAGGGCAGGGACTGGCACGAGTCCATTCCCGTGGGAATGTGCGAGAACGTGAGGTCTGACAGAGCCCCCGAGTCCTCTGGATTCCAATGCCAAGGATTCTTAGGATGTTTTAGCATGTTAAAATGCAAGACAAAAAGGGTGAGCTGAAATGTGTCCCTTCAAATACAGCCAGGGAATGCAGTGTCCCTAGAAAGGAGGCTGGAGCTCTTGGCAGAGCATCCCACAAAGGCCCAGGGGAAGATCCACACCACCCTCCCATGGGCACAGTGACCCTCACCCAGAGCACAGTCTCACTGAAAGCGTTTCAGAGCATTCAAAATCTCCAGTGCAAGGTTTAAATTACATAAATTATCTACCAAAGCATGCAGAGACTGCATATGAAACCAGCCTTAATCACGACCCTAATCCTCCAGGAAGCAGGATGTAATATCATGAGACCCTCATTAGAACTGCAAAAGATTTCAGTGGGAGTTTGTCCTGAATGAAAACACGACCCTACAACTGTAGGAATGGAGAAAGAGTGGAAAAATATCCATCGAGGAAAAGGTGGTGGAACAAGGAATAACAGCTTCAACATACAATTCACTATGAGACTAAAATGGAGAATCTATTTTAACATCAACAATGTTAAAATAAAGTCATTTGATAGTCACTTATTTTCCTCACACCGTAATTCACCCATTTAGGAAAGGAGAAAAGGTTTGCTGTCTGCTCTTGCACTGCAACACTGCTTCATTCAGTTAAAACATTTCAATTTTCAAATTATGTTCCGCCTTCGATTCCCAGAAATTATTTCCTTTTCACAACAGCCATAGTAATTAAACCAACTGTGACTCCTGTGCACTCCCTCCAACAAACAAACCAAAATATCAATATAAAAATCACGTACTCTGAATTTCAGAAAGCAAGTAGCAAGAGAATGGAAAAAACAAAAGCAATAAGCAATGAAAAGCTACTTGAGATTTCTGAAAACCTTTTAAGTTCTTAGTAGCTCAATATTTATAGCCTGTTAAATAATTACACATACAAGAGCTTCAGACACTCAACTTTCATTTTCCTGCTATTCTCTCCTATTGAAATAACTGCAAGATTAATTATAGCCATAAAAAGGCAGCATCAAACTCTTTTACGACCATTCCTGTTTATGAACTGCATGAACATGTCAGACCAATAGGAAAAACATTTAAATGCTGCTGTTTAAATCTTTGTAGCAGCGAAGCAGCCAAGCTCAGAGCTGATCTGAGCTATGGGAACACTGCAAATGTCAGAGCTGGCAGTGGGACATGAAAAAGTGACTCGCTCACGAGGTAACACTGCTAAGAACAGAACAATGCCAGCCCCAGAAAACACCCAGTAGGTATTTTGTGCTGGTTTTCATGGAACTCGGTGGGCCCTCTGCAAAGGTCACTCCTGAGACAGAAGCTCTAAGCACCTTCCCTTAAAGGAAAAACACATTTTGTTTTCAATAGGTATTACTGAACACTCTTCAGCACTGGTAGAATTGGAGCACAATCGTTGCCAATCCTAAATTCATTTACATCTCTAGGTAAGTAAAATGCTGAGATCACCAAAGCCATGTAATCATCAAAAAGGAGATGTAATTCTTTGCCCAAGAGCCACAGACAAAGTTATCCCACTCCGAGGGATAAACTGCCAGGCTTTGAGTTCGACGAATTTCCTTTGATGTAAAAAGAATAATTTCACGCTTTAAGAAAAGGAACAGGAAGCAAGAAAAACTGGATTGGATGCCTTACCCTGTCAAAGACTTTGGTGTTATTCCCTATGGTTTTGTGTCCTTTAGGATGTCAGGGTGGACTTGGAGTTGCTCAATGAGGACACACCTGGAGGGATTTGAGGCACTGACAGTGGATAAGGAACCAGAGGCACTTGGGAAGCAAGTGACACTGGCTGGGATGGGGTAACTCCATCAGAAGTGAAGGCACATTTGTGAGAATCTGAAGAGTTACATACACTTAGGAGAAAAAGGACTTTTAAAAATCTGCACAGGACTGTAAGCCACCATCCCTGCTCTGCTAACAGGCCTCAGCAAGTCTGGTCCATCTCTAGCGGACTGTTAAACACTTGCATGGAAAAGGAATCTTCAGGAGTCTGGAACCCTCCGACAAGTAGACCTGGAAGCTAAGGACCATCCTACAGACAGAGAAATTAATTAATTTTTATTTGGGATGTGATAAGGTGAGTGAACAATGCAAAAATTGCATCCTGACTGCAGAATTGTGTCATTGCCAATTATCTGACAAAATCACCTGAAATGAGAGACTGCATACAAGGGGAGGTTGAGGGAACAGCATTTGTCAGGACATCAGAAGGGAAGGCCAAAAGAAGGTGCTATTGCTGCCTTCAACTCCAAAATGGGAGGGACTAGGGAAGATGGAGCCAGAACAATCTTGGATGTGCACTGTGACAGGATGGGACGTGACAGACACGTTCCGCAACAAAGGGAAAGCCTATGAGGTAAAGGGATTTTTTTCATTAATAAGGGTGGTCAAATAAGTCTCTGCTTTGAGAAGGAAATTGGACTAGATGACCTCCAGAGGTCCCTTCTGTCTTCAATTATTCCATGACTTCATGGTGAGAGGATCATGGCTGTTTTCATTTTATTCTGTCTCAATAAATTTGATCACCATGGCAAATCAAAGCTTTCATCATCAGCCCTACAAACCAGTCTGGGCACCTGGAAAATGAGACTGCCACTTTTGTGCCTTGTCACTGGGAGGACCCTGCAGCTCCAGAAGTGTTTCCACAGCCTGTACCTTGCCCTGGGTGTGTTTTATAGACAGGGTCCCTCAGCTGCTGTGGCTCAGCAAGGACAGGGACAGGGACTAGGGGACAAGAGCACTGAAGCACTGAGCATTTCATGCTGGCATTAGCCAGTTCAGTGCAGTGAGAGCGTTGTTACACCTGTACATCTGGCATTAACATCACCATATTCAATTCCCTGAATGATCTCTAACAAATTAATCCAACAGAACAGTCCTTAATTTACATGTTCCACTGCATTTGCGACCCCCCACCGTCTTATCACATATACACAACCAGATCTGCTCTTAACCTTAGGGGGAAAAAAATGAAAAAAATGCACTCTCTGTGACTGCCCCAGGTCCTAAAACCTGATTTCTGGCTGATTTGGCCTAGTTTTTCTCTTTTGCTACTTGAATTCAATGGCCCAGTGTATGTGATGCCCTGAAAGAGACAGTCCACCCTTCCTCAGGAAAAATTCTCCAAGGGTAGGGAACAGTTTATTACAGCAATGTCACCAAGCTCACTCAGTCATGCAGATCTGTATCAAGGAGGAGTAATAGAGATGTGATAGTAATGCCCTTTGGGGTGGATGGAGAGCTGGGAGAGGACTGTACATTTGGGGGCAAACAGAACCATCACCACCACCCACAACTACAGGATTTTGCATCTGGGTATCTTAATAGAACATGAGGGTAGAAGTGACCACCACCCTGAGAGATCAGCACACACAGAGCGCCTGGGACTGTGGAAAATACCCATTAAAGATATAACTGTCAGGTCTGGAAACATCTCCCTGAACAGCTCGTGACATGTACTTCAAAACAGGAAAGGACTGCATGAACTGGTACTGTATTTCAAACCAACATTCAGGGTTTGATTTTGTATTCCATTTGCATTTTAAAACCTATTTCCAGGGCTGCTGCTTATTAAACCTGCCCTATTAAATCATTCCCTTATTAAATGCAATGTGAAGTAAGGTTTCCCCTTTTCTTCCTCTTCCTTGTAACACCCTACAGTACCTTTCTGTACAATCATTTCTGCTCTTAACTAGGAGAATGTCACATATCTGAAAGAGAAGTAAGTGGTGAGTTTATGGCTGCCTGCATTCCTCGATCTCATTATATATACAATGTCCTAAGGCAAGAGTTTGCCAGCTTAGATTTTCACTTGCTCTACCCCTTTAATTTGTGTTCCCATCAGTGCTGTTACTGTTTGTTAGCATTTGTTTTTATTTTTCTCTAGAGATTTTTTTTTGTGCCTAAGCCACTGATTAAATAATCAAAATACTTCAGAGGGAAATTTAAAATTTCCTTTTTGTATAAAAGGCAGAATGATTCAGTACCTGAGCTGCAACAGCATCAGCTGGGGAACATTCCTTGTGCTGGAGGTCTCTATTAGCTCAGTCAGAAGAACAACTTCCCTTCCCCCTTTCTCAGCTTCAAGACACTGGGTGAGGAAAAGGTGAGGAATCCTTCCATATGCATAAGCAAATCCTGTGCATATCAGAGTGGCTGCACCACAGCTCCAGGGTGATCACCAAGCCACACTGGGCTGCCTTTAGTGTGATGGAAAATAGATCCAGGGCTCTGTGGCAATGGGAGAGGACATGCAGGGTACCAAAACCCTCCTGCAGTTGCCAGAGGCACACTGCTGTGCAACCTCGCAGCAAACTATTACAAGAGCCTCATCATTCAAGCCGACTCTGAGGTCAAAAATACTTTCTTTAGCTCCAAAGAGCTGCTGGTGAGGTGTGTGGGAGTGGCAGGCATGGGGCTGACAGCAGCACTAACTCCCCTCCCTCAGCTGCTTCGCTCCCTGTCTGATGGTTTGTGGGGAGCTCTGTGCACACCAACGTGCTGGCAGGATGAGCATGGAATCCCTTCCCACTGCAGAGCACCTTCCAGCCATGGCAGCTCTCCCTGGCACAGGGGGGGAGGAGCAGCAATGGCTGATGCCAGCCAGGACAAACCTGGTCCTTTCCTGGCTATTTCCTTGGGCTGTATCCTGGGCAAGGACAAAGTGGTTCATCTGCTTTGTGTACAACAGCCAACCTTTCCTGAACAGAGGAAGTTCAGGTAACTGCTGACTCTAAAAAGGCATTGTCAAGAAAGAGCAGGCTGGAAGTTGGCATGGCCAAGAATTACTTCTTCCCCTCCCTGCCAGGAACACCAGGGCAGAAACAGCTAAATGGTGTTTCCTCATTCCCTCTCACCCACTATCCCATTTCTTGTCATTCAATAAATATGTCTCTCAAAATAACTTTCTTCTCCTCAATATTAAATTCCTTCCTCCCTCTCCCAGCCTCCACCAACACAACTTTTTGAATGTGAACTGGGTCCTTTTTTTCCCTTGTGGACAGCACCGATTTCTGAGTTCATGTGGTTTGGCTCCTTTTGATTTTGGGGCTCACTGTGCTTCCACCCAGAAACAGAAAGTGTAATAAAACATACCTCCTCCCCAAACTGAGAGTTATTTCTGACGATACTTCAGAGACAACAGATCCAGCCCACAAGATGCCCCTGAATATGTCAGCTTGCAGAAAAGGGGGACACATTCCCCTGAAACATTAATATAAATTAAGTGAGACAAAATAAATTCAGCAGCCAGATAATAGCACTGAAAAACTGACAGATGGCAGAACACTGAGGGTTAGTGGTGACACTCACACAGTACATGAATAATTCACTTGGACAAATGTATGGATGTGAGAGCACGTTTAGGTTAAGGATCTGACTCAAAGAAAAATGAAGAAAGATAAGCACAGTTTCATGTTTGCAATGACCCCTTTTCAAACCAACAGCCTGGATAACCATCTCCTCCAAACTCAGTCCATGCTAGAAACTGATCAAACCCAAGTCCATAGCAGGGAGAATTCCTATTGATCTCATCAGCCGAGAATTCAACGGGACTCATGAGATACCCTTACAGCCACGTTACCTTTAACTGAGCATTAGAGCTGGGGACACAACATCCCTAAATATCAGCAAGAGAGCACAAAGTGTATTTAAAACCACACCACAAAAGCATTCAGAAAACAAAAAGCCATTTAGCAGGTGGCTAGATGCTGAGAGGAACTGCCTTGTTCTCATCACATCCTAAACTGGAAGCACTCCTAAGATGCATCAGTCAGCACTAGCAATGATCTTCAACTCTTGGGCTGAAATGGACTGTGGACAATGTCCCAGGGTTGCATTAATCAAGGAATAACCCCAGATCCTGGCAGAGGTGCTGGCAATTACATGGCCTGTCTGAAAGCAATTGATTTTATACAGCAGTTTGATCATGCCAGAGGTGAGAAATCTCTCTTTCCCAACCTGTCCCTTCCCCAGGGAAGCTCTGCAGCACACGCTCCTCCACAAGGCTCTGCTGCATTTCCAAGCAGGAAAATGAGACAGTGACAGGGACCTGAAGTTGTTCCCCACCACAGGGAGAAAGTTCAGTCTTGATTCCATCAGAGAGAAAGAACATGGGACAGGAGGAAGGGACCATACAGGAATGTCCAACTACACATTTTGCCTCTCACTACACCTTCTGTCTGTCACTGTAGCCTCTTCTTTGCCCTTGAATCACATTCA
Organism: Campylorhamphus procurvoides; assembly: GCA_013396655.1. Lineage (NCBI taxonomy): Eukaryota > Metazoa > Chordata > Aves > Passeriformes > Dendrocolaptidae > Campylorhamphus > Campylorhamphus procurvoides. The sequence goes on along the minus strand of WBMV01003767.1, from coordinate 347,536 downwards.
CACACACAAAGAGCCAGGTCTTTTCTGTTAATGGTCCAAAATGCAGGCAAAGCCCAACATCTAAACTTCTTGTTTAATGGTCTGCCAGGTTTATAACTCACTGTCTAGGCCAGCAGTGGCAGGAAGACCTGCAAACGTGTGAAGTTACCCCACAAGCAGCACTGATGACACATTACCAGGCTGATTCTGTGTCCTCACAGAGCAGCTCAGATCAACCTTTGAGATGACACGTTTTAACAAGATACAAAACATCTGGAAGAATTGCCCTTACTGTGCAAATTAAAGCCCATAAGTATCAACAATCATAAGATTAAAATTGGTTCTCATCTGAGTATGTGTGAACTTCAAATCTGAATAATCCTAGAAAACAAGTAAAGTCTCAAAATCCTCAAAATGTCCTGCAAACATTTATAGGACTCACAGGCAAGTTTTTAATGGGTACAGACAGAAGCACCGATTTCTCTTGTGAGCTACTCACAGGTCAGACACAAGCTTGTGTGAACACTGAGACTCAGTCCACGTATCCACCCCACGAAAAAATCAGTCTAAGTTGACCAAAACACACAAAGCCTAAATATCTTTCTTTGAGGCAAAGTGCTGTAAATCTGCCTGATACAGTCATAAACAAATAAAGTATAGCACTGCTACATGCCACAGTCTTTAAGCTGGTCTCAAAGCCCTTGTATTTAAAAAAACAAGTGAAGAATTGATCCATACAGGTACTGCCCCTTTCCCTGGGAATTCCTGACTCCTCTGTTGGTCACACATACACTGCAGAATGGGAGCAAACTTCTTCCAGTGCCCAGGTGACACTGAGCCACTCCCAGCACCAGCAGGGAGTTGTTTGAAGATCCATCTACTTTTTTGAGCAAAAGACCCACCACAGAAATGCAGATTTTGGTGGTCTTAGAAGTTTTCAAGAATTGAGAGGAAAAAAACCCCTAATAATAATAAAAAAAAAAAATTAAAAAAGCACAGAACTCCAAACAAATTACTTTGCTCTGACAACGGGGGTCCCCAATAATAATAATAAGAGGCTTAGGTCAAGTTCCTTTTGTGACACTTCAGATTTAAGGCTGATTTCCCTAAAGGATGAAATAAGTGGGGGGGAAATGGAAAATGAAATGGCTAGAAAAGGAATGGAAGATGATTAACAGAAATTGTCAGGGATCTTAGCACTGCATGGTCTATCCACAGCTCGGGCTGTGGCCTGTTTGCAGACAGAGACTGCAGTGAATGGGGGTGCTGAGTTATTCAGCCTCCCCCCAGACAATCAGGTAGGAAGTAGGATTAATGAGACATCTTTTAAGTAAGGAGGATGCAGGGTGAACAGCCCACAAATACAATACATAAATATGTTAATGTATTTATCGAAGGGATTGTTTTGTACAGCCTGTACAGGGCTGCAGAAATGATTCAATTCATTTTATGCAGGAGAAGCACATTCATCTTCCTTAATTAGGGGGAAAGAAGGACTGGTACTCAGATTAAAAATAAAAGTATGGTTAATTTTGAAGTCTGCTGTGTGCCCCACTCTGGTGGAATCCGATAAAATACTCCAACACTGCTTCTGACTCATGGGAATATTTGTGAAGTGCATGACTGGGAACTCAATGGAACAGCTTGTACTAACTAATTTCTTGGTCTGCCCAAGAACAAATCTGCAGACATAAGTAAGCACACAAATAGGAGTCTACATATTAGTGCTTTCATTAAAATATCCCTGGAATTCCCTTCAACTCAACATGAGACAACCCTTTACAGCTTTAGAACAGCAGAGCACCAATGGCCCTCTCCTCAGAGTCAAAAGGATGAGATAAAACGTGCTATATGAAAATCAAGCATGTTCTTATTACTCACTGGGTTTTTAAAAGGTGTTACCTGCAGTTAACATCTGTCACACTTACTCTCAGCTTTAGTTCTTTTACACTGCTCATTTTTCATCTGCTACTTTTTCCCTTCATTTGCTCTCTGAGGAAGAATAAAAAATGAGAGGACTGAGCAAAGCTCTAACATTGCAGAGCTCCCCTGTACTGACAGAAGAGCTGTCTGCAGTGATGATAAACCCCAACATGGTACCATTAAAAATCCCACTGCAAATCTGAGCTTCCAAAAAGCCTGATCCCAGGTGAGTGACTCCTTCAGCACCACTGCTGATCATGAGCCCACCAACCAGCTAAAGATGTTTGCAGTTCCCCCCCAGACAGAAACCCACAGCAGACAGTGCTGCCTGTGTCACAATAGTCTGCAAAACTGGTACATTTTAAAAGTTTGCAAACCACGTGATTTGAATGACCTGAATCTTTTGTCTCTGCAATTTTTGTTCTAACAAGCAAAAGTTGACAGATCATCCTGCAAGTGCTGGGAATAACAGCTTCAACTTTCTTATCTGTGCTTTGATAAGACAACGTGTCTGAGAAACTGCACTTTTGTGTGCTACTCACTGTATGAGGAATAAAAACACGGTTTCATCACAAGCAAATGAATCAAACGAGGGTTTACTATCTTAAGGGTCATATTTTTTTAACTCATAGATGTATCATGGAGTTGGAAGGTGCCTGATCCTGTTTGGAGCTGGTGCCAGGGAAAATTTGCCTTTGGGAACAGGGAAATTATGAAATGGATAAAGATGAAGCTAGAACAGCCCCCGCCACGGGGCAAGCCTTGGGTACAGATGGAACTTGCCATCTTGCCCAGGGGGACACGTCTCCTGGCACAGGAGGGGCACACCAGAACCAACCAGGGAGAGGGGAACTTCTCCTATCACCTAAGGTGGAGAAAACACCTTTTAAGGCAAGAATCATATCTAATGAATATGCATTAATTGACATAAACCGGATGGGACTTTTAAACCCTTGAAAGGCACATTTTTTGGAAACAGGAGGGGTGCTCTCAGACCCTGGTGGCCTGGGCACCCACCACACACTGTTATTAACATTTCCTGCTCACCACACTTCGTTTCACAGGTTATTTTTGCTGTTTTCCAAATGTAATAAAAGAGATTTTTCTTACAACTGCATGCTGCTTCTGATTCATCTGACCCATCAGGACATTCTTCTTCGCCATCACATTTCCACCTGGCTGGGATGCAGTGGCCGTTGTCACAAGTGAAATCTGACTCAGCACAAGTTTTCTTTGCTGCAAGAGAAGAAAAAAAGTCCTTGGCATTAATATAAGCAGTGCAGAAGATGCACTAAGGATGACACTGATTGCCCTGTGCTAAGAGGATTCATTTCACATTCAACATTGCTTCTTCGTGACAGAGTCAGACACGTATCACAGATGGGTGTTTCTTCTCACTAGAGCTCTTATCCCTCCATTAGTTAACAAGGATTCACCCTTCTACGTCTTTTTCCAGCCATTCAGAAACCAGGAATGTTCTTTTTCAAAAGAATTTTCTAATGCTTTTACTGTAAGAAGCTGCTGCCTTCATGGAACTGAAAGCATGCTCGAGATTTACAGACAGGCAAGACAAACAAGTCTCACCTTTGGAATAATACAATCTAAATAATAATGTTTCTATCTAAGCAACCTATTCATGGCTTTTTAGTACTTCTGTCACTGCAGTAGATGATCATAAAGCACTCCTTCAAACACTAAAATTCATTTCAATAAATGCCAACCACTCCACGCTCTCTGCTTTGCTTGCATTAATCCAGGGCTTGAAAAAGATGCAAGACATGAACTACAGCAATTAATTGGGCTGTTGCTCCCTGCCAGTGGCACAGCACCACCACAGCTCTGCAATACGAGTCAGCACCTTTCCACTGCAGCAGCAAGAGAGAATTCTGCCTGTATTTGGCCCCTCCAGCCCATGGCCTCAGTGCCAGTGTGACCAGCAGCCCCTCCCTGCTTTTGCAGTGGTGACTTCAGTGGCTCCTCTGCTGTGAACTGGAGCGAACAGCCATCCTGCGAGAGTCCTGAACAAGGGTTACCCCCTTGAAGCACTCTCTGGATAGCTGGTATCTGCCTCTGGTGGTACCCACTGACACAGGAAACGGTGGCCAGGAGATTTGTTCCTCTCCCTGCAAAGCTGCTCACAACGTAAGAGGATCACAGGAAAACTCAGGTGCTGAAGGACCTCAGGAGGTCACCACGTCCAGCCTCCTGCTCAAGACAGGCTCAGCTCTGAGGTCACACCAGGCTGTTCTGTGTTTTATCCAGTCTGGGCAGAAAGGAAACCCCAAGATGGAGACAGCACAACCTCTCTGGAGAACCTGTTCCACAGCTTAGCTGCCCCCACAGTGAGCCTTGAGCTTGACAGCCATTCCCTCACACAAGTTGTGTGCACACACCATTGCTATAGCAATGTTCATTCCAGCAAACATACTCAAAGCATTGAACACAACAAATAAGCCCCCGGGGTTTGATCTTTTATTTCCCTTTCTTGTTTTCTTACACGAGGGAGCCACGTTAAATATCACTCAGATGCCCACACAGGACACAAGGAGCATTAGTGTGTGAGGCACTGAGAGAGCCACATGGCTGGAATCAAGTGCTCATTTTCCAGCACTCAAAACATGTGGCTTCCCTGAACAGGGAAATACTGCAAAGCATCACTAAGCAGCTGTACAATCTCTGAGGATGCACTCTATAAAGAGAACGTACATTTACTCCCCTTCTGTTGCTAAATGAGGCAGATTCTGGAGAGGATTTAAAAAAAGACAATTTTCAATTTTCTCTTCAGTCATTCAGAAATAGATATTACGAACTAATAGAGGATAAACCCCAATCTCATATAAACCAAGAGTTTTAAAAGAGACCAGTCACACTAAGAATCCAAAGACATTACTCATCTATTATCAGAGGGAAAAGGCTTTCTCCTGAACATCTCCTCTCAGAAATCCCAAACATGTGCAACTGGCTGTCACACCCCCCCTTCTGGGGTAGTTAAAGCAGGTGTTGATGCACCTGATGCATTTAATGGTCAGGAAGGCTGAAATTCTGCCAGGACACCCATGCATAAGGAAGTCAGAGCACCCTCCTGCTCACTGTGAAGCTGACTGGGTAAAAATCTATCTGCAGACACCAGTGTAATACTGGAGACATAAGAAGTTTTATATTTAAAATGTGTTTAGTTTTATACTAGTTCACCCACCCAAAGGTCCAACAGTCCCAGGACAGATGAACCAGCAGGACACAAATGTGTTTCGTTGGTCCTTTGTTTCAATCTAAGCTGTTTGAGCTCTTAAGGGAGCAGGACTAAGTGAGGGGGAGCTCAAACCTTGCTACTATATTTATTTCTATGATGTTTTAAAAATTATTCTCCTTTTTATTATTTATATTTTCATTACTATCTCTGATTTGTTACTCTTTTTTACTGCTATTACTCTCCAGCATTGGGTCACAGCTCTTGCAAGACTCTCTCAATTCCAGTAAACTCCACTTTCTGTTGCAAACAGCAACCCAGATTATTCAAACTGCAGAACACTGAAGCCCTGCCTCATTTCTCACCTCTAATACAAGACTGGAATCACTTTATTTCCAACCAGATTCACCTTCTGGCACTCAATTGTCATGTCTCTGGGATCACAACACCGGCAGGGCACAGTTAATTAAAATATCAGCTCTCTGCCTTTTCCTTCCTTTTTCCTTTTGAAGTCCAATAACCTTTTCTATTAATCTCCCACGTTATACACCTCTCCTCTATCAATAATTCATCAAGGCTCACACCATGAACTGTCAGCGGTGCATTAAAATGTAAAATAAATAAATACATCCCCTTTAGACAATGGGGAGGGACAAGTTCATTCTATGGTTTCACCTGGCTCAGAAATTTTCCAGTCAAGCAAAATTAATTGTCCCCCTGAGATGCACGTCCCTCCTTTCCTCTGCCGTAAGCAGCCCAGCCAGCTCTGCTCACACGTCTCTTCTCTTCCAAATGAACATAAACAAACACGAGGGAGCAGCCCCAGCATCCCAGTCCCTCCACTCCTCGGGGGGCAAACCCATACCTGGAACAGGAAAAGAGAGGGGTATGGAGCGAACCTTTCATCCTCCCCCTGCACAGTGACACCAAAGACACGGCCTTGCTTTGGGCTCCTGCTTCATTTGCCTTCGGTTCCTGCTTTTCCTCTCTCACATCTGCAGCTGGACAGGCTGCCAGGAACTCCACTGGCACCTGGGTGACCGTGGGACTTGGCTCCCCCAGGGAAAGAGCCCTGGCTGGGGCAGCTCCCCAAACGAAGCCTTGGTTAAGTCAGTCACTCCTGCTTCTCTTCTCCCAGAAAGGCAGGCAAGGGGGCAGGGACAGAAGGGTTCAACTTTACCCAGCACTGACAGAAAAATGCTGAATTTTAACCCAAACTGCATCAAACCAACACGGCCTCTCATTTTGCAAGACGTCTTTCTTCGTTCCATTACTGACATCTCTTATCCTGAGCTGCAAGTTAAGGGATCCAGGGGTCACCCCTGCAGCAAATCAAAAGCAGAGGACCCAGGGAGTGTGGTTCAGAATATGACCATTTATAGAGGGAACTCATAACAAAACAATCACTGGGGACGTGTATAATTAGATTGGAGGAAATAAATATACACTGAAAGCAGCAAGGCTTGTACCAGCTCCAAGCAGGGACAGGATGATATAAATGTGACTTTTAACTTCCAAAAATACCTCCTTCTGAAAGGCCAAATTCCTGACCCTAAGCCAAACAGGTATCTGAATCTAATGGAAAGGTTCAGGATTTATTCTTTTGTGCTCTCTCTAATAAAGCCCACCATTCTCCCACTGCCCTCAGCCACTTCATTTAACCTCACTTAACTCTTGCCTCAGTTCTGGAGGCTTTACAGAGCAGGTACATCTTTTCAGTTACTCCTTATAAGACATCAGGCCCCCTGTGATCCAATTTCCAACTCATGCCTCGTTTATTCCTATTTTGCACATCTCTAAGAAATACCCAACTCCAAAACAATTTCATTTCTTGCTACTCCTAATTTCCCCAAATCAACAGCTGAAAAGCAGAATTCATGTATTTCCTCTCTTAACAGTTCCATGTAGTTGTTCAGTAGCAGCACCAATTAAAAGCACATACAAAAGCACATTGTCTTATTACAAATAGCCTATAAGACATGTTTTAAAATAAGGGGTTTTTTTCCCCTCCAATAAGATAATTAACCGCTACATAGTAATAACAGACTGTAAAGACAGGATTTTTATATTAAGGGCTTTGTTCAGACTCTGAGTTGTGTATCCAGACACAAAGCCAGGCTAATGAAAGCATCCTTGAGTGTTAACCCCCAGAGACCCTGCAAACTGTGCTCCTTCCCCATTTTCTCCTCTCAGTAACTGTTGGCCAATTTCCACCAGTTCTAAAGAGGGGAAAGAAGTGGAAAACCAGTCTACTCCTACAAGTTTAATAAAACTGGCAGCCAAATAGAGAACAATCAAAATCACAGAGAGAGGTAAGAGCAGAAAGCGGCCACGGTGTGTCAGTCATCTGGAGCTGCCCAGATTCTGCACCCCATCCCAAGGTGGGTTTAATGCCGAGGGAAGGTGGCAGTCAGGGATTTAAAACTCCCAGACACCAAACCCATTGAAAACTGGTTTAATTTGTTCCACTACCCTCATTCCTTTACACAGATCCTGCTCCTATTTTAACTTCTGAATCAACACCAGACCTCTTGTCAAACTGCTCTCATTTGCAGCCAACATTCAAGTCTTCTTGCAGAAAACAGTTTCACCCAAGCTGCTGTAAAAAATACAACAAAATAAAGTAGAAAACCATACAATGAAAGTTTTGCTGTGATCCTTCTGCAGTAACAAAACAGCACACCCCTGTAGGACGTGATAATGGGGAGATGATGGGAGGCCAGCAAAGAGGCATTGAAATTCATAAAACAGGGTTTCATTTCATGCTGGGAAACTTCAATGGCAGCTTTGATCAGTGGCTTATCAGAGCCGCTGACAAGACTCCATATGAGAAGAAAAGCAGCATCACACGAGTCCAGGAGCTTAAACACAGACCATGGGCCCCACTCGGCCCCAAGAGGTGCCAGTGGCAGCTCAGTGTGTAATGGGACACCATCCAGCTCCTCCCAGAACAACATACATCATTATTATGGGTCACCCTGCACCTCTAAGGGCCCCCATTAATCCAGTCTCACAGAGAACAAAATATACCCCAGCTGAAGCACTTGCTTGGTCCAACAAGGTTTTCTGGTTACACAAGCAAGGTTCACGATCCAGCTCTTGGGAGGGTTTCTGGGTTATACAAAACCTGATAGCAAATGCCACCCCCAAACAGAAACAGTGCTCTGTTCCTGGCCCTGCTTTGGGCACCCAAACACCTCACGTTGGGAGCCTGATCCTTCCCAGCACCTCTGCCAGGGCAAACCCTTGGCATGGGAAATCCCAGGAACGGGCTGGTTTTGCAGCTACAAAACAGCAACAGAGGAGATCTGAGAGTCGAAGTATCAGGAAATGCTGGTGGATGTGGACCATTGAGTCCTTTTAATTTTCAGCCAGCTAAGGACACCTTGAAGCAATGAAAGGGAATAGTTAACCGCTCCCTGAATCTGGCTGATTTTTTGACACCGCCATCTCAGCAGGCAAATACATTTATAAAGCAAGATTAATCAGATCCCTTCAAACAGCCAGTGTTCAGACACTGACTGATACTCAGTCCCTTTGATAATCCACATGAAACACATTCTAAAGAAACTTCTCCCCAAGACCCTCAAACCAGCCCCAGAAAACAACACCCCATTGACAAAATCCCAGTCAGAGGCTCTGGGGCTGCCCCAAACATGCAGCTGCTGAGTCTGAAGCCCCTCTGATTAATCAAATTAAAGCATTTCTTCCTTAAAAGAAGAAAAAAATGTCACCTGTGATTTTTCATTAGTATCAAAGGTATCCACCTTTGTGCATTTTAAATGGTAATGTGTGTGTAAGCCTCCTCATTAGAATTATTTAAATACATTTTCATGTTTTAACACTGAATTAAATGCAAGGGAAAGGGCAGCACCTAATTGAAAGCTGCAAAAAGCAGAATGCTGAAACAGCATATTGTTCTCATGTATGAAATTAAAGTGACTTAAACTAACAAATACACGCATTCATTTCTAAATTTTTTCATGGAAATCAAGGTAAAACTGAACAATATTTTTCCCCAACCTGTCCTCAGGTTGCTGTTGCCATTTAGGACTGTAAGAAGGGGCTGTACGCTCAAAGGTTGTTCTGTTTTTTGACAAATACATAAGTTGGTCTAAAGAATTCCGTAATTGTCCTTACAAACTGTGCTTCACCAGTAGGAAATGCAGGAATCATTGAAGAGGGATAAAGGACAAAAATATCCACTTGCACTGGCGTGTTCCTTCGAGGGCATTAGAGGTCTGTAAAACATACTGCTTGGGTATTCAAAACCAGCTCTCCTTGGAAGTTTGAAGGCTTTGTCAGAGCTCTGGGGCTTTATCTTGGAGAGCTCCACAGCTGGGAACAGCCCAGGCAGAAAAGCTCAAGTGCTGCCTCACTCACTTCAGAGGAACGTGCCCCACACTCCTTCAGGCAAGGCTCCCTCCAACATCTGCTCCCTCCACTTCTCCTTTAGCTTTCTTCATTTTCTTTTTAAAAAATCCACTCATAAAAGATCAGTGATCTTTTAAGCTGAATAAAATCAGGTTTTGTGACAGTCCCCTCATTGCTATTCTCCAGGAACCCACATCACCTCAATGTTCAAGCCTCTGGAATCTCAAAAAAAACAACAAACCCACAAGAAAACCAACCAGCTTATTGCCCATCCTACTTGTAAATTGGAAAAGCACATCCTTCTGCAGAGGCAGGGGAAGAAGGAGCAGATTTTCCTACCAGCATCTTAAATACACCCCAGCTTTGCTCAGAAATAGGCTGACAACCCTGTCCAGCCTGCAGTCACCTCTGGATGCTGCTGATCAACCTCTCTGCAATGTCTGGTGAAAAAGGACCTGCCAGACAGTGCCAAAAAAAGCCACAATGGCAAGTGCATAGACATGGCCAGGCTTCAGGAAACAGAATTGTTCTTGCAAGGAAGATTATACAAAGTGGCACTGTATGAAAATTTGCTCCTCTTCGGAGATCTGAGAGCTTGAAACGCACAAGTCACACACACCCTCCCAGATCCAGGGACACAGCCAAGGAGCTGACCCACATCTCTCAGCCCCATTGGATGGTGTGGTTGCACTCTCTTATGCTCAAGCCAGGATTTCCTCTGGATGGAAAAGAGCAGCCATCACTCCACCACGTGTTTCCAGAACTCCATATTGCTGCAGTCATGACCTTTTCAAAGGATTTGGTATGCTCTGAGTTTCCAGTTTGTTTCTAAATATTTCCTTGACTGAAGCTCATCCACACTGACTTTTGCTGACAGAATTGCCAGCTCTGTCTGTCTCTCTGGGTTTTGTTTTGCTTTCTTTCAACAAGCAAGACATTATTGCAAGACAAGCTCTTGGGGTGGCACCTACATCTATGTTATTTCACAATGCAGGACGCCTGCAAAGTCCTCAAGAGGCACTTGACATTATCATGTCTTTCTCTTTCTGGGAATTAAACACTAGGGGCCATATTCTACACTGATGAAACATCACCAAAGCCCATGAATAATAACCACTGGCCTCAGTGGTCTTTGTGCAGAATTGGTCACAGATGTTTCTGCAACACCCTGTGATGCCTGTTTTCAATACAGGTTTTATAACCCTCAGCCGAAGTCAAAGTCCCTGATGACAAAAGCCAGGTTTCCTGAGGACAAAACAGACTGAAAGCTATTCCTGATAGCAAATATATTAAGGCAGAAAAGCAGAAGTGGTTAATTTGAGTGGATGGAGCAATTTCGGTTCCCACCTACACACATGCCCATAGCTTGTCAGACAGGCACCAGGGAAACAGGACAGCCACACTTCGTGGCTGAAACTGCCTTCAGTTACTCAGAAAATGAGAGAAAAGAGACTAAGACATGCGAAGGCAGATCCTTTCACCAAGTGGCCTCCCTACCAGAGTTGCTATTTTCTCCTCTACTTGATGTTTTTAAGTATTATTCCTTTTTCAGAGGCAGTGGTAAGAAAATCTCCAAGACCAGTGGACACAGCAAAAACATTCCCAAACCTTCAAGTGCTGCTATTTCTTACCTGGGTTATGCTGCCACATTAAAACATTACAACACTGGAGCTCTGAGGTGTAGAAATTGCCTTTCACAGCTTGGGCACAGCATTTCAGCTCTTGGTGCCTGAATTTAGTGTGCACACTGTGAGGTCAAAGGGCACCAAAGCCAAACACGGCACCTTCAGCAGAATTTCACGCCAAGTTTGCATGCAGGAGGTAAATCCAGGGGCCCTGAGCTCTGTGCAGAGCCAGGTAGGATGAACTCCCTGTCACACTTTCACAGCAGCTGCTTGATCTACAGTCTTTGGGGTTAAAATCAGCATAAGGCATTTCTGGCAATCCTCAGCCCCTGGCTGCACCTTTGTTGGCTCACTCGGCCAACACGGGCTGTGAGAACATAAAACATCTGTGGGGGAGCAGCAGCAATTGCCCCAGTCACCTCTGCCACTGAAAGCAGTGCCATTACACACTGGGAGTCCCCAAAATTGCAGGGAGAGTCACTTCCTCTGCAAATCAGCCTTGAAACAGCCAAAGAGAAATATATACCATTTAAAGCCTGTTTTGCAGGCAGGCCCCACAGTGTTAGCCACAACTGTGTGGAAAAACAGGAACCTGGTATTTACACCTGCAAGCCCTGTGTTTAAAACACACACTCACCACGTTCCTGTGCACAAGCGTTGTGTGTTTCCAAAAATGTGTTACTTGCTAACAGCATAGGCAGCCCTGACCATTTGTAATATAAATCACCCAAAGCTAATGGCATACTGGAAACCAAACAGCACTCAATGCAAAACTCCCAATCCCTAACAAGACAAGGAAAAGGGGAGGAAAGCAAATGTTTGTCAAGAGTTGGGATCAATGACCTAAATTACAGACTTGAAAGCTCAATTCCCCCCAGTGGCAAAAGGGTGCCTTCTGTCGGTAGGAAACAAGGAGAGGGGACATTAGAAGTGTAACAGAGCTGGGATGTCTGAGGGGCATTGCACAAATCCATGGGGGGATCTGTGCTCCCAGGTAGGGAATTACAAGTGCAGGAACACACCTGAGCATTCTGTTTGGCAGCCAACAGCGGGGGGGGGGAAATGAAGCTGTTACTTTGCTTGGTTCTGCTGCATTTATGTATTTCGTATTAGAAGCAACACTGCATTTTATGTCAATTTATACATGGTCTGCTTGCTTAATGTTGAATCAGTGTTTGCTCTTTTTCTCCTGTTCCTACTTTAATCAATAAGTTGCAGAGTGAAAAATGCTCTACAAAGTTAAGGGGAAAACTCCAAATACCATGGTTTACTTTCTAGGATGCTAAAATACTATGGTTAAAATACCCATTGCAGTGTCTTGGAAGAATGAAGAGCCAGTAACAATGAAAGGAGCAAGAATTTTTCTAAAGATTTACATCTGGTGTTTTCAGCGGTATCCTCTTTTCCCATTTGTTTTTAGCAAAATTATGGCACTTTTGAAATAAAAATTTTTTTCTAGGATTATTTGAAAAAGTTCCCCTTTCTGATTTTACATTTGTGGTCCTGAATTAATTAACTACTTCAGACACCAAAAATAGAAATGGAAAATGGAAAGTAATAATGGGAATGCCACAAAAGAAAAAATACACACAGAAACCCCCTGTGCCATAACCAACACTACAGAAAGCCACCAAGAAGTATGGTGTAGGAATCTGAAGTGAATTAAGTGCAGCAACACAACAGGAATGTCCATGAAAATAAAAAAGAAGAAATTTAGAGCTTGATTGCTAATGATTTTTAGAAGGACCAGAGTCACAGATGTCCCTGTGAAGATACCTTTCCTACAGCTCTGTTAGCTGCTCTGTAAAGAAGACATTAATTGCATCCAATGACTAATTTGCCAGGAATCTTGCTTTTTAAGACCACTGAATCAGAGCCCTGGGAATTGTAAGGGATCGCACACAAAAGCATTTTCAGAACTGTCTCCAAAGCCAGCATCGTTTCAGACTGAACAGCAGGTTCATCCTCTGATCCAAGTCTGTTACGGCGGAACAGCGCCAAACAAATGTCTATTAATATTCTGCCAGGAAGCACGAGCGGATGGGCTCCTGCATCCCATTACGTGGAGTGGCCAGGTTAGGAGTTGGGCACGGGTCACACAGCTCTCTGCTCAGGCACAAACCTCCTCACCCACCAGAGCGCGTTGTCAAATGCCTTTGTGCGTCGCAGTATTAAACACCAGTGCCCTGGGGATGGGAACTGAATGGGCACAACATGGAAATTATGATGCATGCAACAATACCCTTTAACCTATTAACAAGTATGACCAAGCTTACTTATTCTGAGCGCTCTAATCATCAAGGCAAGAAGACATCAACAGCCACTGTGTCGCACTGACAGGGCCTTCAATGGCAAGCGCGGTTCAGAGGTCCACAGGAACACAAAGAGGCTCTGTCTTCTGATGTAAAGAACAAAGCTACCATGTGGCACGGCATCACACATGCAATTAGTCAGGAAAGTTAATACAGCAGAAGCAGATGGTGGAACCATGTCAACATTTTTAGTGGGCACGTTTCCCCTTGCTCTCCAGTTGCCGTGATCCGAGGTCGGGGGAGCAGCAGGCAGATTGTGGGTAAGCTGGACCACACTAGGGATTGACAAAACCCTTTTATCTCTCCATCTGAGGTACCTCTGCGCTCCCACTCCTACTGGCACAGCTCCCATGCTTCAGACACCTCCTCTCCACCACAGCCCCAAGCCAAGAGGGCAGCACCATTAACCTCAGTGCACACAGAGAAACTGAGGCAGAGACAGACGGTCTCTAGTCATGGTTGTGCGGGAAGATGCTGACAGGAAAAGGCATTAAAACCAAACCTTTGGTGGCCCTTACACTGCTCGTTCTGCTCCCCAGTGAGTTACCACATGCTACAGGAATCACTCATCCAGCACAGCTACAAGACACATCCCTCCATGGGACTTCACACATTTGCAAAGCACAACTGCTCCTCTGTCCCTTCTCTCTGCCAGCCCTGAAGCTCAGCTAACACAGGGCAGAATCAAAAAGGGTTCTTGGTCACCACCCATCACACTGGACGTGCAGAAAATGTAATACCCAAACTACATGGATCACACAAGGACACACAATACAGGAAACACTGCGGCTCGCATGATTCTGAAGTTCACAACCCTGCACAGCCTTCAGAGAGTCTCCTCTGCTGCTGTTGCCAACCAGTTCCACACCTCATGGATTGTCACAGTACCCAGGTGAGGATGGCAGGAGCCTTCAGCTCTGTAAGCCATTTAATTAAAAATCAAATGAATACCCAGCAGTTAGTCAAACTGCTCATACACTCCAGCCACTATAGCTGCCGAATTCTGCAGCCCTCGGTCCAATCTGATTGCCTTTAAAGCTCCTGGCAACCCATTAATTAAAACACATTATTTACAGCTTCCAGGGGCTTGAAACCATGGGATGCACTTGATGGAATTCATGCAATTACGTACAGTCAGCCCCAGTGACAGGCTCCATTCTTGCTCGTGCTCTGCCCCTGCTCCCACACTCGGCTGTTTCCTTCCCTCGCCTTGTCCACGCTGTGATGTTTGGCCTGGGCCTGCCAGGTGGGATTGGCTGCCATGGAAATGGGCAGGAGGCAACAAAGGGACTGGGAGTCTCGCTGGAGATGGAGGAGTCACAAGGCCATAGCACAGGAAGGCCAAGACAAAGAGAAACCAATTTGCCTGCTGCCTCTAAACACAAACAAGCCTCCCCCTTTGTGCAAGGAGATGTTGATAAATAGAGCTGTCCCCCGATTTAAGAAACCAAGCCCCTTCCAGCCAAGTGCAAGCAGGCCAGTTGGATGGGGTATCCTGCCTGTGGTCCTGTGCAGCACTCCATCCATTAGTGCTCTGTGGTGAAATGATCCCAAAGCCAAGCCAGAGAATGTGTATTTTAATAAGCAATCACCACATCACTTGTACTGCAGCATCAGCTGCAGACAGATCTTCTCCGCTTCCAGGAGGAGTTTTTCTTTTTACTCCACTATTAAGCAGTCACACTCATCAGCAATTCCCATGAGTTCGTAAGAAAAAAGCATCTTAAAACATACATTAAAAAGTATGACTGACAAGCATAACTAAGCCTGTGTCTTTGAACTGATTTCCAAAGGTGTTTGAGAAGGATTGAGAGCAGCCCCACTGAGGACTTGGAGGTGCCAGTGGGTGAGAGGCTGGACAGGGGCTGTCAATGTGCCCTCACAGCCCAGAACACCACCAGTGTCCTGGGCTGCATCCCAAGCAGGGGGGACAGCAGGTGAGGGAGGGGATTCTGCCTCTCTGCTTTCATGAGACCCCACCTGCAGCACTGCATCCAGCTCTGCAGCCCTGGAAAGGCAGGGACCCACTGGAATGGATCCAGAGGAGGCCACAGAAATGATCACAGGGCTGGAGCACCTCTCCTGTAAAGCCAGGCTGAGAGAGCTGGGGTTGTTCAGCCTGGAGAAGAGGGCGTTCCAAGGGAGACTTTACAGACAGCACTTAAAGAGGGTTCATGGGAAAGATAAGAACTGACTTTTTAGCAGGGCTTTTGCAATCAGATGAGGGGTGATTGCTTTAAACCAAAAAAGGGTAGACTTATCTAAGTTAAAAAATAAGAAATTCTTATATACTGTATCTGTTATATATATAAGATATAAGAAATACAGAAGGATATAAGGAAGGTATTTTTTACATCATTGTGAAACACTGTCACAGAGTTGCCCAGGGAAGTTGTGGATGCCCCAGCCCTGGAAACATTCAAGTTCAGGTTATATGGGGCTCTGAGCAGCCCAATGTTGAAGAAGTCCCTGCCCATCGCAGTGGGGGGTGGACTAGACGACCTTTAAAGGTCTCTTCCAACTCAAACTATTCCGTGATTTTATGTGTTCTGCGAGAATAAAGGGAACATAAATTTCTATGGAAGCATGAACTTTTTACTGCTTAAGGAGTCCCACATGAACAGTGCTCAAAGATCAAGTACCATAAGCCCAAGACATCCATACATATAATCCTCCCAATGATTATATTTTTTACCCACCTCTGAGTTTCTTACTTTTTTTTTCCATGAGGCCAGTGGACAATCTATGTGAAACCAATAGAAACCATTTTAATGAGACATAAAAAGGAGAAAACTCTAAAAATAAGCCACTATCAAAGCCTAATAGCTTCCTTCCAGCAATACAAAAGTGTATTTTGGCCTTCTCCTCCTGTGGCTCGTTCACAAAAGGAAAGAAAGCAAAAAGCAGAGAAAACATTTCTTGCACGACGCAGTAACAGCTCCGCAGACTTTGGGCTGTAATTCCAAATACCCAACCTGCCTGCACCATGCCCTCAGCTGGTGTGAGAAATTGCTTATCTGCTCTGAAGTCACTGCACTCCTCCAATTCAGATTAGCTCTAAAAGCCTCTTTCAGTGAGATGTATTGCAGCAATGCATTGGCATTATTTAAGGCCAGATTTAAATTTACTACAGAGAAGGGTTTTTTATTCTGCAAAAAGCCCAGGACATTGTATCAATATTTGGTTCCTGATTAAGTCTTTTGTCACTGTGATTTTCATAGGAGTGGATTTATAGGAGATAGTGACCATGAAAATGTCTCTCAAGTGACTGTTTTATTATGCTTTCTCTCTTTTTCATTCTGCCTGTTTGGACCCATTCTGTTCTGGGTCCTTGTAGGTGATAAAGTACCAGTGCTTCCCATCCAAGGCAGCCAGAATGAAATACCACACAAGAAAGTCAGCAGTATGGTTTTAGACAACCCAAAAAAAAGAGTTTGTAAAAGCCTGGCCCTTAGAGCATTGCAGTATTTCAGTCATTTTCTGGCTTCTCAACATTTACATGCACTAAAAATGTGAATCTGTGTGTACAATTTTAACACAACAGGATTTTTTTTTAAGTTTTTTATCTTCTGTTACATCACAAATGTTGGCAATACTGCATGGCTATCCCTGCAATACAGGGACCTGTAACCCTTGCTAAACAGAACCCACTGGGTACTAAAAAGGAGCATCAGGACCAAAAAGTGAGTTTCAGAGGTAAGAATTCCACCTCCAGCAGGAGGAACAGCATCCTCAAGCTCAGCATGTCAGAAATGAAGGAACAAGCAGAGGAATCATTTTTATGAGTTCCTCCAAAGCCTTCTCCAAGCAGCAGCACTGGTAAGACCCTCTGCAGAGCACGGCCACAGGGTGAAGTGAGGAGGTTTTGTGAGGACCAAACACTGCCCAGCCTGTCACCACCAGAACTGGGACCGGTGAGCAATATCAGAATTAAACTTCCCCTCTGCAAATGGTTTGCAGTCACCTAAGTGTTACCAAGACAACTCCAGCGACCAGAATACAAATTACCTTTGGGGTAGCACCCTGAGCTCTGAGCACTTACCAACCCTGCATGCAAATTCAAAGCACAACAATGTAAGTGACAACTGTGTAAACAGCAGAAACTATTAAACTATCACAGGAGTCAATGGTACTATAGTCAGGAAAAATGTTACTGGAGGCACCAACAAAACGGAGCAAAAGGAGGAGGAGAGACACATTAAAAAGTTCAGCCTTGTAATTCATGAGTGCCAGGCGAGGGCTTCTCATTCCCTAGGAAACATCACTTTCTCTTTGACTTCTTCTTGTCCTGGATATCAACTATAAATTAGACCCAATGTCGGGGCAAAACTTTACATGTAAGAAAGCCAGGCAGCTTTAGGTGCCAAGAGATGCCCGGCCATAAACAACCCTGGAGTTCTGCATTGCAATGGCTTTATTTCCAACAACTGCTGGGGGAGGGAGGGGAAAAGAAATAATAAAAAAAATAAATACACCTTTTGCCTTTGGCTCCGATGTGTGAGGCACTTTTAAAACTCAGAGTGCTAAAGAAGTGTTCTTGATACACAAAGTGTTTGGGAAAAATGCTGATAAACCCAGCACAGATGTTCTTATGTTACTGCCCTGAAAGATTACCTTCAGCAACCGGAACTATAAGGATTTAGGCAACATAACTAAGAATTTTAAGATGCATGACAAGCTCAGAAACTGAAACCTGAGAATGAGGGAGGGGTGGGAAGCACTAAAAGCTGCACTCCCCATCAAAGCTGAGTAACATACAGTCATATTTTTATCCTTTCAGAACACTTCTTACTGGGAATTCCCAAACACTTCACAACAGAACAGTCAAGAGCCAATTTTTCAGGAGGAAACCAGTGGTGCCCTCAATTTTACGCTTCCATTAGGAGGGAACTTCACCTGGCAAGAGCCAGGAGCATTCCAGCCAAACTCCTTCCTCTCCATTTAAGTTGTTGCTTGCTATATGAATAAATAAAAATTTATTATTAGGCTCCATATTCCTCCAGCAAGAGTCCTGAAATATTCCCGACAGGAGGTCTGCACCCTCTGGCAGCTTTGCAGATGTGCCCCCAAATGAAAGCCAGCAGGGAAGTCCTGCAGTCCACAGCTCAGGAGGCTGCCTGGGCATTGCTGGAGGGTTCCCATATCTTTATTTCCCACTTTATCAAGTGCTTGGCTACAGGAGGATTTACTGATTAGAGCATCAAGTGCAACAGTTCAACAGCAAAGCCAAGAGCGAGAATGTGAGCGTGAGCACTTTGTTCTCCTTTTCTTTAAGGTGAAGGCCTTAAAGATTCATAAAGAACAGCTTTTAAGTAAAAATTCTCATTCTTGGGCCAGGTAAAATTACTGCTGTATGGGCTGGAGCCTCTGTTAGAATATGCCAATTTGCCCAGTGGGACCTACAGTCACTTCAGACATTCATTCCATAGAAGATTAGGTGGGATGCAGTCTCCCTTTATTGGGCCTTTCCTTGCCCAGCTGGGAGCAATTGATTAAATCCCAGAAGAGTTTGTTTCAAAAAAAAAAAAAAATCATCAAGAGAACTCTCTTCATGCCTGTGCATTAAAATACCCTCCCTGCTCATTCCCTGAAGGTCACATCCCCCTCTGATTGTTTGGAGGGGGGAGAGGGGAGGGTTTTTCCAGGACATCCTGCTTCACACCATGGGAGGAAGATGCTGTTCCTGCAGCCACACAGACCAAAGGCACTTCTACCCCCCTGGGAGTCACACAGGGCTATGACATGGAGTAATATATTGACCTGGCCCTGCTCACCAGCCAGAGGCAAGAACAGCACCAACTTCAGGTCCAACTGGAACTGATGTGCAAAAGCACCAACTTCAACCCCAGTATCATTTCTCAGTGGGCAAACTTTCTGTTTTCAGTCTATGTGCACATCTTTCCATCAGGGAAAGCCTCTGGGAAAAGAAAGGGAAGTGGTAAAGGAACACACAGGAACAGTCCACCTGCATTGGGGGCAGAGGGAATAACAGCACACTGTTTTTGATGTTTTCATTTCTCACATTTCTTTGGCTGTTATAAGCAAAAAAGTAAGCAAAATCATGAACATTAAGTTAAACCCATTGCCAAGTCAATAGCAGCTCAATCCCAGGTCAGATAATCACCTAACCTGTGCCCCTGGACATGCATGTGGCAGTTCTCATTAAATGAATTAATAATAAGTACAGATGTCTAAAAACAACCACCACCACCACTCCAAAAAGCAAACAAAACCCGCATCCAACATGAAACATGGAACAAATGCAGCTGTAAAATGTAGTTTACAAGCCTGTTCCTTGGAACTACAGCCCCTGGGCAGCATTTCCCTTGATGGGCAGCAGTAACACACACACTGACCATCCTCCCTCCTCTGCCTTTGGCTCTTCACTGGGAGAGAGAAGGAAGGGAGGCGTGGGCTGGCAGAATATTCATTGCAGAAGGTGAGGGGCCTGTGCATGAACAGACACCCACTGGAAAACTTCCTTTCTCCTGAAAGAATCAATGATTCAAGGATGTGAAGCTGGTAACAGATAATAGAGCAAAGCCATTTACAATATTTCAGTAAGGAGGCTCTTATTCCCTGCCTTGTGAAAAGAAGTTTTGTTTCTCATAGAGCTGGCTCTATTCTTTTCCTTTTTTCCTTCTGAGCTCTCGGTCCGTGGCAGTTCATTATATGATATGAACACTTCCCTTTGTTCCTGGGTCAGCCAGGTCCTGTCATGCAATTCAATTGGCAGGTGAATTTTAAATGGGTCAGAACTGATAGTAAGCTCTTAAAATGAGAATAAGCTGATTGTCCCTGGAAATAGAAAAGAAGAGAGGGGACTTTCAGTGTATCTGTGTCTCCAGATAACCTTTGTTATGTAATGGAGCTGCCTTACACTGATTTTTTTTTTTATTTATTATTCTTCTTCCCCCCATGGAAGCAACTATGTCAAGGCCTGCTCACA
The DNA here is from genome assembly GCA_013396655.1 of Campylorhamphus procurvoides. Classification (NCBI taxonomy): domain Eukaryota; kingdom Metazoa; phylum Chordata; class Aves; order Passeriformes; family Dendrocolaptidae; genus Campylorhamphus; species Campylorhamphus procurvoides. Next base: position 327,187 of record WBMV01003767.1, on the reverse strand, counting down.
GTGTTTGTCAAGAAGGAGCTTGGCAATGCATGTCAAGCCTGGACACGCTGCAGGACTCCCAGGCTGTGACAATCACAACCTCTGGGTCCTGCACCCAAGTCAGGCCCTCAGGGCTCATCCTTGTATTTAGGGCACAGGGGTTTCTCAGTCCCTTCCAGGCTGCTGCACAGTAAGCAAGGGCAAGCCACAGGTCCAAGGGTACAGGGCATAGAAGTGCCCAAATCCAAATGAAGGACTGCTAACAATGACCTGCCCTGTGCAGTGAGGATGAACTGGTTTGCTGCCAGTCTCCTAAACACTAAATCTGACTCTCCCCTAAAGCCAGGTGCACTATGCACAAGGGCACAAAGCTACTTTGGGGAATTTTTATATATATATGTTTGGATGAATTTATATATAATTGCTACGAAGTCTTCAGGCTTGTGCCAGTTTTCTGTGAAAACACCAAGTCCTCTGCTAACTCAATTCCATCACAGGCTCATGATTTAGAACAAACCCTCATCAGCCTCTCCACAAGCCCTCCAAGGCCAAACGAAGACCAGTCACTGATGCTTAAAACATAACTCAGGATTGGCTACAGGCTGCTTAGAGGCCACTGTTAGAAATTACATCCTCTCATGAAATCCTCACTGACCAAAATCCAAGAGGGAAGCCAAAAAGCTCCTGATTTCCAAGTCGTGCTTCCAAGCACAGCCTGAAGAGTTTTCCTAATGGGTTAATCTAAATTCATGTCAGCTCAAAGGGAGAACAAAATCTGGGCTCTTCTGTGTTTTAGCTGCAGTAAAACAATAAAAATAAGAAAAGTGGAAAGCTTGCTGTGGTTCTTGCAGTCACAGTCCATTTTTCTCTAGACCAGCATTTCTACTTGAGATCAGAATGGTTAACAAGTTTTTAAATAGCAGAGCAATAGAAAAATCTGCAATTATTCCAGCTTCAGGCCTGTCCTTAGAGATTTGATATTATCTAAAAACTAATAAAACCATTCAGAACAAACACGCACAACAAAATTACAATTTGAAATAGTTTTTCCATAGTCAGCAATAGGAGACTACTTAAATTTGATTTACGTGGACATAAAATTAAGGAACATATACAGCCTGCAGTGATATTTCCACCCGCTTCCCAATCACCACCTTGAAAATTACGTTTGGTTTCTGCTCTATTTGAATCCATTCCTAAAACTGGATTTTTATGTCAGTTTTTATTAGCTGTTTCCACTGCTATTTCTCAGTGTGATTTTACTATACAACTTGCCAGATGCAGAACCTTTATTCATGCAGCCAATGGGCTTCCAGGACGAAGCTTTAGTTTGTAGCTTTGTCCTTTTATTTTTAGCCTAAATTCGTCATCTTTTTATAAAAAAAACTAAAAAAAAATCAATAAAGTACTTTATAACATTGAAAAAAAAAACAACAAAAAATGAGAACTACCTTCCAAGCTTGCAAAGGCACAGCAGAGCCCTGACGCAGCCCCAGCTGAGGGGCACCCCATTCATCTGACACCGCATTCCTTCCTTTGCATCCCACAGGGAGAAATCCCAGCACGAGGCAGAACAAGTGTGTGAGCACACACACAGACCCCCCCAGCCCACAACCACTCAGGGCCCAGCCCAGGGCTCTGTGGTGCTGGGCAGGAGCAGGGCCAGATGTCACTGGGCTTTCCAATCTCTGTTATGACAAGGTTAATAAGTCAAGAGCACCGTAACATCACACCCACACAAGTGACAATGCTCTCTCCCTGCCCCCAGGGCACCTATATATCAAACCCCCTCTTCCAGAAGGCATCTGCCTGTAATTTTACACATTCAAAAGGTCAGAATTTTACCTGCATTTAATTTAATCCTATTTCATTCATTATTAAAACCTTTTAGGAATCATCTGCTTGCCCCAGGCCCTTCCACAGAGCTGGGCAGCAAGGGCATGGTAGCTGGGGAATTATTATATATATTCCATGTCAAGGACAGCAATTCAAAGTCAAGCACAGAAGATGAAGATGCTAAATAAGGTAAGGTCTTAACATTTCTAATTTATCTCTAAAGTAACCATTCTTATTTAAGTATGTGTGCATTACACAACTAAACTGGAATCTCATTTGAACACACACAGCCCTTTGTGCAAAAGTGGCAAGATGCCCTACAAACCTTTCCACGGGAATTGTAAGGACTAAGTAAAGAGAAAAATCAATCTACCTGCACAAGAAATCCAGCAGCTTCTAATCTGCTCATGAGAGCCCAAAGAACCAAACAGCCTGTGGATTAATATCACATTCATGAGACACTCTGAGGAAAGATCGATCCCAAATAGCCAGTCCTCTTCCCCTTCCATCTCCTTGTACTGGAGAGCCAACACCTGCCAAAGCTTTACAGCCTCTTCCCAGTATGAAGGAACACTGATTTTTGACCAGGGGAAAAGATAAGAGAAACAGAGACACATAAACAATGTTTTAACTACATTTCCTAAAGTAATTTTTATTTTTGAAGACTGCCTCTAAAGATTAGCAACTAGTTAATTCCTGGTAGGTTGGAAGAATTTAATTCAAAACTCAGCAGAAGGCAGCATGGCAAATCAGATGCTGAGCTTAGCAAAACCAAACCAAACAAACAAAAAAGATGAGCAAACAAACAAACAAAAAAAACTTTTCAGGCAGTGAATTATCCAAATGTGGCCACTGTTTATAATGCTCAAGTAGCTGTTACTGCTTATTGATTCAAATATTGAGTGGACTAAAGTACAACCTTACAACCCAAGGATGCAGGAACCTCCTGCTACCCCACAGCTCCCACACCTTGAATACCCTCCCAGCCACTTCTACCGTGTCATTCCCTGTGGAACAGACACCTGTGCTCCACCTGGGAGTTTGCAGAACTCACTCAAGCTGCAGCACACAAACCAAGTCAGGGCTGAGCATGTAGGAACATTCAGTTTTCATCACACCCCATTAGAAGTTTTGCTGAGGTCCCAAGGGCAGGGAACAGCCTGGCTTTAAAGGGACAAAGGAACCCAAGTGACACGTGACATTTTAAAAACCCACCTCCCAAAAGAGCTGCCATAAGCCTCAGCCTACTGCTAATGGCAGCAGGTATTTCAGCACCAAAGAAATGGGTTTTCACTGGAAATCTGGGGAATTCAGGGAGACCTGAGGGCAGTGCTGCCTTCCCCTCACTCCTGTCCATGGATGTGCACTGGGACAGCACTGAGGGCAATGACTGTCAAGACCAGCTGGAGCTGAGCTTTACAAAAACAAATAATATCTGAAGCCAGTTTCAGACCATGTGCTGCATTTTGACCACCCTGTCATCCACCTGCAAGTGCAGATGGGAATCCTGCTCCTTAGTGAGTAAAATCTGACAATGAAGGAGGCTCTGGGAAGCATCTGGCTGCCTGCCCCCATGCTGATCTCATGGGAACAGTGGCTACCACTCAATAAGCTGACCTTTCAACTGGGTTGTACTTGAATTACTCCTGTAGGCTCACCCTTTCAACCCATCTCCTGCTTTCAGTTCATCTTAATTTATTGCCAATTTCCATAATGTGCTCCTTGGGTGACCTGTGTGTAAACAACAGTTGCTTATATAAAACAACTTTTTTTTTTTCATTTGGTTCAAATACTTTTTGGCATCTGCATAGTACCTTGGACTAAAAATCTCTCACGTCAGACATCCCAGTTCTTATCCTAATTTTCTATTTCCTTCTTATTTGCCTTGTAACATTTGCAAGAATGAGTCAGGAAATAAGTTAAACTGTTAAGTTCCAAAGCTGCTTGTGCTGCCATGCTTGGAACAAACAGACCTTATCATCACAAGATGCTGAGCCACCCTAACAGCTGCCAGGACATCACGAACTCACTGCACTATCACACAGCCATTCCCAAGGGTACAGCAGAGGTCTCTCCAAAGCCTCAAAACTCCAAACCCACTTTATTTCTTAATGCCACTTGAGAGATCCCTGTCGTGGAAACACTTCCCATGAACAGTCAACACCAATGGCAAAGCCAGGCAGGTTTAATTCACTCCTAAGAACATTCCCCACTGTTAACACATCCCTTAAAAACATTTCCTGAATTGCTCCCTGTAACTCAGAGGCCATTTGGAGCAATGGGATGATGGACACTGCCAGCAATGGCTGCTGCCAGCTGAAAGGAGTGACGTTTAGACTTCCCTGTTCTACCAACATCAATCACAACATACCATGTGCACAGGTCTGTGCTTGCAAATCAGTAAATTGGTCATTAGTGTAGCACCAAGGCCACGTTCATTATCTTTGCTGTAGAAAAGGACAGCACAGCATCCAAGCAATAAGAATATTTTCAAATGAAATTAAAAAAAAAAAAATACCCCACAATGAAATTCTGTGTCGGTCAGGGTGAGCAGATTGTCCTGGGTGGCAGCATGAAGCACACTGGAAAGCTTTGTGTTTTACTTTCTTTCCAATAGACAGAAAGTTTCTCATTTTAATTATTAGAGGGTAAGTAATAAAATGAAGACTATTTGCTCAAAGGTGCAGCACCTCAGCGTAGGAATAAACCAAGCCTAACAGAGCTCAAGAAGCAATACATGGTGGGATTCTTTGGGTGCCCTGTGCAGGGCCAGGAGCTGGATTCAGTAATCCTTGTGGGTCCCTTCCAGCTCAGAATATTCTGTGATTCTGGATCTCAGACTGGCAGAGATGGGAATAAGCACAAATCTCACATTCTATAGGTCCAGGCAGCCCAGAGAGTCTCCACTCTAAGCTGGCTTTGATCCCAACAGCCCTGAGTCACTCAATTTCTCTTCTTGGTTCCCATCTTTCATCTGCAACACTAATACATACTTCACAGCCCTAACTGAAAAAAGAAAACAAAATTCCATTATTTAAAGTTTTGCATAGTGCTTTGAAGATGAAAAGGGCTATGTTTTGTCACTAGTACAGCTTCAACAGAGATGTGGTTTATGTTTGCTCAGGAAATTTCTGCCATTAAGGTCTGTTTGAAGGACATATTTATCTGGAGAAAAATCTACTTTATATGAATAAAAAGTATTGTATTTAATAACATGTCTGAAAAAAAGAAAAAAGAAAGAGGAAACATGGCCCAACAGGAAAAGATCTTGGACATTATATAGTGGCAGGATCAGAAAGCTGCATTGTCTCTCCAAAGCACCCTGGAGATTCAGGAGATCCCTGGAGTGATCCTACGTGTGCATGACACAAAGCAAAGCAAGAATATTGCACCAGAACTCTGAGGGCCCTGAGCTTCAGGAGCAGCCTTTTGCTGAGCTGCCCTCAGCTTATACCTCAGAGAACAGAGCAGCACAGAGCATTCATTCCCTGTGAAGTCAGCACCTCACCCACTGCTGTCTGGGCAGGTGTTCTGTCTGCAGGGGCAGTTCTCGCTCCACTTCACTGGTACCTGTTTGCCAGAGCAAAGTGCACCTTGCAGAATGTGACCCAGAGGAACATCACCTGAATTACCTTGAACTGTGGCTGGTCACAGGGGTGTGACAGCTGGGGCCTGGAGCAAAGAGCCCACACGAATCTAGACTGGCCTGTTGTCCCCCAACCCTGCTGCACAAACTGCCATGTTTATGCTACTTTCACAAAATATAAGATCATGTGATTCCCCCCTCCCTTCCTTTCAAAGAGGAGGGTTGCTGCTTCTGTTTTGTTGAGTTGGTTGTAGCTGCTGGCATGTGTGAGGGGAGCAGCATCCCAGTTCCAATGGTTCTGGAAGCTGGATTCATTGTGTTGTGACGGGTTGCTCTCTACATTTTTCCATTTCCTTGGCAGAGCTGCAGGCAGTGCAATGTCAGAAGACAAATTACAGAGGCATTTACCCAGTTCTGGGGCTTGCTGTTTGCTATTCAGCCTTGACCGAACTGGCATCGTGTACTGAGTGTGCTCCACTGCTTGTGGGACAATTTCCCTGGCACTGCAAAGAGACTTGTCGTCATATTTTTGGACAAATGCACTGTGCTAAACATACCCAAGCATTTTAGGCCACAACCCTTGTTGATGCAAACCAGTAGCTTCACAGAAACCAGCACAGCTGTTTACATTCACTGCTGCCGTGGATTCAGTCCTTTAACATCACATCAGTGTGAGAACAGGGACTTTAAAACACACAGCACTGCAGGGTTTGGGTTTGCTTTTCAGCAGTCATCCTCAGAGCTTCCAATGCAATCATCAACCAACACCACTCATGCAAAGGCTGCATGTGAGCTTGGCCAGATGATAAATAATGAACACGTGGGTGTTACCAGGTGTATCTGTAAAACCACCACAGCTCAGCAGTGCCAGAAATCACAGCAGGACAAGTTTACCAGAGAAGCCAATTCCATACCCAGTAACCCGACCTGTTCTCACATCCCACAGGGTTTTAAGTACTCTTGCCTCTAATGCTCTTTCCTTCTTCCCTCAATCTATGTTTCCTCTACCCCAACAGCTATTTCAGCCTCTGACTTCAACTGGGTTACTTTGAGAGCTTCTTTTAATGCCCCAGTTCCTGGCCACCTGAGGTACAGCCTGACCTGCGTATCTCAGGGACAGACACCCTGGTCACCTCTCCCTGCTGGTTCTCAGGTCTCAAATGTTTCATCTCAGATTTCCGAGAGGTTCCCTGAAACATTAGTCAAAGTGCTTGAGCTTGTTGTTCATGGACTCACAGCTTTGCAGGAAGACCTTGAAAGCAAGAAGGAACCTACTTTTCAGGTATTCTTCCACCTATCTCCAGTATGAGCTTTCCTGCACACTCAAGGCAGGGCTGCATCTAAGGCTAGAATAAGATACCAACCATCAGCACAAGGATTTAACCCAAAGTTCCACGGAGCTATAGAATACTCCTGGCAGATACTGTTATTTTAGGATCCAGCTCTTTTATCCCTAAAACCATTCAGAAGCAGAGAACATAAATCACAGCTCTTCTCTAAGGGAAGAGTGGCTTCCTACTCTGCCGCTGCTGTGGTTGGAAAAGGAAAATCCTAAGGAAAATCCTTTACTCTTCAGAAAAGAAGAGCAAGCAAATATAAGTGAACTTCAGTCTAGATGTCAGAATCCCCTTCAGCACTAAAAAAAGAATTGCCTTTGAGAATTAAGACATGCCTCAAGGACAATAACGAGGTACCTGGTGGGTCCCCGAACGCCACTCAGGAAAGGTTTAGATGAGAAACAATGAAAAGCACATTTGTGGAGATGTAATGGATCAAATCCACTGTGGCAGGTGCACTTCTACAAATCTCAGCTGAGCTCTGCTCCCCTGTAGCAGTGCTGTGTTCAATCCCATCAGGCACACAGCCCTGACACAAGGAAAACACGTTTTCTCAAACACACAGCTCTCTATCACTCACTTCAGAGCCTTTCCTAATATGCTGTAAGGCTCTGCAATATATTCCTTGAACAAGTTAATTTATTAAACAGTTGGAATAGTCTCTCCTGCTTTAATCATTATTGTCTAAGGTATTCAGTTGACTAGCAATGCACAACTTAAAGTAAAAAATACATTGGCTAAATCTGTGTTAAACTGGGTTTCTGCATCAAACATGAAAACAAACACAATTCTGCTTCCTTTCACCACCACTTTGATGGATGGTCATGTTACAAAATAGAGATATTATGGAGAAGGAAAAACCTTGCATTAGCATAATGTAACAGTGCATAAAGGCTTCCAAAAGCAGCAGCATTGCTGAATCTGGGAGCGAGGAGGAAGAGCTGAGGAAGGAACAGCCATGAAGGAACAATCTGGCTGGGGATTCAGTGAGGATAATGGCCACTGGGTGCATCTTCCCAGCTGCCTCCTTTACATGAGAGACTGAAAATCAGCAGAGTCTGCATTATCTTGAAAGCCCTCAGTAATACCAACATAAAAAATACCAATTATTAGTCACCAACAAATCAATCAGGCTCCTAGACCCCAGGTGCACATGCATGTGCACACCACAAAGAAGGACTTTAAAAAAACATTTCCTGATTCTGCTCTTTGCCAAGACATTTCTGTTTCTCTGGGCAGCACTAAGACAAAAGACCAGGTAATGCAAACATGCCAACTCTTCTTAGTTTTAGTCTTTTTCCCCATTCTTTTTTCTAATACATAGTGTCACTTTGTACCTAAGAGTGCCCTCGCAATGTCACGGAGTCTTTCTTGCAGAAAATGCTAAAATCTAAATCATACAGTTTAGGAAAGTGCTAAAGATCAAAAGGCACAGCGTGGCACTTCTGACTCAGAGCTGAGAAAGTGGTTCGTGAGACTTCAGCAAACCCAGGGGGACCTCAGCAGAATAACACTTCAGGGATGCTTTCTGAGTCACCTGAAGGAAAACAAATGGAAACCAGAAATACAGAGGCACAGAGTCTTTATCTGAACACGTCTAACATCTGGGATATCAAGGCATACCATGAAGGAAGCAGGATGAAAAAAAAAATAATCCTAGGATTGTATCATAGGAAATGACAGGTCGAAACTGCCGTGAGAATTATGCTGTTTACTGTCTCAAACACCTGATTTGCGCACAGAATATTTTGCTTCACAAACTTTTTCCTACGCCAGAAATCTCCAAGTTTTTCAGGGACCACCTTCAATGTCACTGCCATGAGAGAGAAACCATCACTTGTGTGTCAGGCATATCCACAGCTAACCATAACTAGAGCCACCCCATCAGACTCTGTGCACACATCCCAGGCTGGAAGTCTCATTTTGTTCTCAGAGTCTACTTTCCTTCAGGCTAAATCCTTCACCACCTTTCCTCTGACTCCTGCCATACACAAATATCAGAGGGTCACAGAAAACAGTGGAAGGGACAGGAATGGGGACAGAAACACCCCCTAACCAGGGTGGTGCTGCCTGCAGACTCAGCCCCAGACCAGAGCCATTCTACTCCCTTTCAGCATAGAGAAATCAGCACGGTGCAAATACACAGTGGCAAAAGGGATCCTGAGATGCAAAGGGTTGTTAATGACTGGCTTTCGCTGGGATCCTGAGCAGGCCTTGCCTGCAGTGCTCATGTTGTTTGGAATAATGTTGCATCATTTCCCTGAAAAAGAGAAGGAATCTCAAGATTCACCCAATCTCAGAAAATATAAATTGTTCTCTTCCAATTCCTAGAACTGGCAGTGACAAATTTTCTAGGAGCTATTGCAGGGACTTAAAGCAGCAGTTAAGCTTCCATGCTTAAATATATCCCTTTCCTTAAGAAGACTGTTAGGCCCCCATATCACTTTTTTATTTGTTTTCCATACTTTTGAACTAAAACATAAGGAGATTAAGTGACACGCATAAAAGGGCCCAGAAAATTGTCCTTCAGCAATCACAGATTCAAGAGTTTTGAGGACTAATGCAAAAAGTACTAAAGAAACCACGACAAGGCTGTTGCTGTTCGTGCTGGGACATGACAGAGCTCACTGCTCCAAGTCAGACATCCTTTGAGGGACCAAACTTCCCAACTTCAAAACTCAGGATTGTTTTTTCTCCTGGTCACTCCGAGACTCTTGTTTGAAATAGAGTTGGGTGGGTGAAGAAACACAACTGCAGTGAAGGCCTGCTGAATAGCCACATGAAAATAACCCATCCCATACAAGGAAACCTGTCCAACCCCAAACCCCCCGAGGAACCCCTGGAAAAGCAGCAGCACTCCCAAGCAGAGGCACACGGAGGTGGCTGCCCAGGATGACTTTACCCCCCATGCTGCTGGCTCTGGATAACGTGGCCAGGGTTCTGAAAGGGTCTCCATGAGTGTCAGAGTCAGTGAGGCTGAGAGCAGCTGGGGAGAATAGCAAAGGTCTGTTTCTCAGGAAGATCAGCCTCCTGCACAGGAAGGACAGGGTGCCCAGCCTGCCAGAGACGTGTTCTTGGCCAAAACCCCAAAAAGAAGGAATAGAAAGCTGAAAGTCAGTCTGGCAGTTCCACAAGCATGAGCTGACTCGAAGTTAACACCAAACAATTACTTTTCTATTTGGGTTAAGCAACCCTCCCCAACAACACTAAAAAGCTCACTTTTCAAGCAGCAAGTGTTGAGATCCCCCCAACAATTATCAGCAGAGGCAACAATAGTTAAAGTCAAAAAAAAGCACCAAACAAATATAAATATGAAGAGACAAGCACTTTGGTTACAAGTTCTGCTTTTCTCCCCCAGAAACAGTATGTTTTCTACACAGAGAAACAAGTGTGCTGGTCATGGCATGCAATGCATTAAACAACAGGGGCAGGAATGAAAAATAATCAGAGCATGGAAATCACAAAGCAAGTTAAACAAAAGCCAAGAATTTTCAACATCCTGACACAGGAGAAAATATTTAGAAGTTTAATTAGCACTGACCACTGTACGTTGGGCTTGCTATTTCCCAAGGGCCCTGACATTTTGAATGCTGCAAGAACACGGAGACATATCAGGCCTTGCAGAAAGAGCTGTTGTTAAAAATCTGAAATCCACTTTGAAATACAAAGACTATTTGCACAGCATTAAAATAATAGCTGGAACTGTCAGTCCAGGCTCAGTGAGAGCAGCAGTACTCAGAGGAAGCACGTGAGCTCCTCCCAGCCTCATCTCTAATCCACCTAGAATGCAGACTGCAACTCCTCCACTTGAGTCTTGCTGACCAAGAGATCCTTTCACTGAGGTTCTGCACCTTGAAAAAGCTTTCTGCCCTTCCTTTCATGCTTGTCTATGAGACTGGAGTCTCCCAACCTCTCATCTGCTCTGCCCACGTGTCTAAGGATCCAGACACCATTTTCTGTGTTTCCCCATTCCCGGAAAGCCTGCCTGGAGTGGTGCCTGACATGGTACTTACATTCAAATGTCTCTAAAAACCCTGGTTCTGTCATAGCACTGAAAAGAAACCTGATAGAGACCACTCAGAATAGGAGTTTTCATCACGAAGAGCCAAGTACTGACACTGAAGTCAAACCCAGCAACATCAGAGACTTGCTTGAGACACTCATGACAAACCACATCACCTTCCAAAATAAATATGGCACAGACACAACAAATGCTCTCAGTGTTTGGTTTCTGTATTTCCATGCAAATAAAAAGGGGGTTTGATCTCCTTAATGTCAATTCTTATCACATCAGTTTATATTTGTGTCGTTTAAAATTTCTTATTCATTTATTTATTTAATTTGCTTTGCATCCCTAGGAATTCAAGGTCTTCAGAACACAGACCTCAGTAAGAGCACCCAGGGGAGTTTTCCCATGCCATAGAGCTCTCCATTGTCATGGGGGGTCTGGATGGAGTCATTACTCCTGTCGATCTGCAGGAACCAGAGATCCAGAACCAGCTTTATCATTCCAGCCTTTGATGAGCTTAGGTATGGTGGCCCCTGGAAGTAATAACCACCATCTGTGTCCAGAGCTCCCTGGGAAGGTTCACTGACTTCAGAGCCTGTGTCAACACACACGAGGTGAGACCGTGACTCTGCCTAATGGTAAAACAAAGCACAGAGCTTCTGTTCCTGAGCCTGTCACACAGAGATTTATGCACCTTGCCTCTCCTGACATTTCCAGCTGGCCCAATGAGCTGAATTCGTGCTTAAAAACAACCAACTCCCCCCTGAAAACCAATTTGTCACATTTATCAAAGAGCAAAGGGACGAGCTATAAACACACAGCTCTGTCCAGACAGCACCACTGAACCACACACATTTAACTCAACACAGAAAGTGTCAGGTGAATTTTGTACGAAATTCAGACCTGGGCCAAACAGAGATCCTAAACAGGCGAACCAAATCTGCATGGAACTGATACTGCTTTGCAGCTTTAGATGTTTTCTGAGAGCAGTATGTGCCAGTGTAAATCCACCCTGCACCATAGCAATCGGTCAGAGCCCTCGAGATGCTCGTGGTCTGTCCCCTTCAGTGGCATTTCAGCTGTCAGGAGGTGCCCACAGCAAGCTGTCCCTGTCCCTGCTGTCTTGAGAGCAAGTCTGAAACTGGAAATTTTATCACCAAACCCACAGACAAGCTTAAGCTGTGCCAGATTTGTTGCTGCTGGAAGCATGTTCTGATTCCTCATGCTTACTAGACTAAGATAATGTGTGATACCTACTTATGGAGGATATACATTACAAAATAAAGTCCTACCCGTTTTCAATTATGCATTGAATTCAAGCAAAGAAATGCACAATCTTTCTGGTGCTTCATTAAAATAGAATACCTTTTTCTCCCAAATGCAGCAGCTGTATTGCAGTGGAAACCACAGTTCTTAGAACGCTTATTTATAGAGCTCATTTAGGCAAATAATCATCATTTTTCACACAGGATTCACAAAGACACCAGGTTCAGAAGTTTAGCACAGCTAGAAAGGGACAGTGTTTATTGATATTACAGCATCCCAGAGAACCAGAATCATTGGGAACCACCACAATGAAATCTCTCCCTTGATCACGTGTGACTTAGAAGGGAGGACAGAAACAAGACCATCATAAGCAACAGCAAGGAATTTAAGATACACCCAAAATCAAATTATATTTCAGCTTTCAGATCACTTGGATACAAACTAAACTGCAGGGTATATTTATCAAAGGGTTAAAACACATGCCGGGTTCTTGGGTCTGTACACTTAGTGGTGTTATTTTGATTATTTTTAGGGTGCAGCTTGGGCAATTTATAAAAATAACTTATAGCTATAAACTAACTTTTGTTTCATTACTCACACCGTAATAAAACCATAAAAGCATCTTTTTTTACCATCTTAGCACATTGATACCTTACGATGGTCCAGAACATCACATTAAGAGCAAGAGAATTAATTAAAAGGCAACTGCGCAGTCGCATCAAAAGCCAATATACACATGTGCATGTACTAAGTGCTGTTATATTGGACTCCACAAGAAGAGCCAAATCTTCTTTCTAACACAGTACAACCCTTGTTCACACATCTGCTCAGAGCAGCACCATTAACTGGACCAGGCATGGTAACAGCAGCCCTCTTCAGCCCACAGAGCAAGGGGCAGGAGATAATTACTCTCTCAGGAGAAGGCTCCAGGCAAGCCCCAGAGCTGACCTGCTCAGAGTCTCACCTACTCCTGTGTCTTAGTATTTAATTAGTCTGAACTGACCTGAGAACATTTGCTACCACAACAGCTCTGCAAAGAAAAATCACAGCCAAAAGTGGAAATGGCTCAAAGCAAACCCAACTTACTACCAGTGTAACACATTCAGAATTAAAAATAAAATACATCATCAGTGTTTCAATGGCTTTTAAAAATCACAAAGCATTGTTAAATACTAATTTCTGACAAGGACCAGCAGCACCAAGCAGAAGATGTTGAACTATCTCTGGCTCCTACCAGATGCAGAAGAGCTCATTAAAAATGCATCCAAGAAAAAATTCTCATGCTGCAAGTCAAGTTTTATTTAAACAAACTGAGACAGACAACTAAGAAACTACAAGGAACCAGGCAGCACATGCATCTCAGAATCTCCCAGGCTTTGTGCTGGAGATCCATCCCTCAGCCCTGAAAGCCCAGGCTGGACCCTGCACAGAATACAAAGAGCTTTCCACTTCCCCACCCTGAATCCTTAATTCCTCAATCCGGGAAATGCTGCTGGGAGCTGAAATGATGAATCTATAGTGCCATATCTCATCGAGGATGCATAAAATCCTGAAGTTTCCCAGGTCCCCAGATTTTCCTCCATGTGCTGAACAGTGAGTGAATATAGGGGGAAACAGAGCAAAGGACTGTGTGTGGGGATGGAGGATTCAAAAAGCTTCCTATGGCAAAGGATCAGTCTGTTTCTTGGCTCCTACTTCAAGATATTCAGGTTTTCATCACAAAGTCTAAAACAAAACTGATGTTTCCTCCCAGCTCCCCACAACCTCTTTTCTCACACAGTCAGCCACTAAGTACAGGGAAGTTTGCAATGGGCTTTTTGTAGCACTGATCTCAGCACAGCCGCAGCTCCTTGTGTTCCCCCCATCATTTCTTTGTCAAAACAGCTTTTTTTTGCCTGTGGTAACATAATGGCCAAAACAACACAGCCGCAGTCACACTTAATAAAAACACAAATGACATTATGTTCTTATAGTCAGGGCAGTTTGTGTGTCCCACCCAACTTGCTGGCCCATCTACCTTAACCATTTCTATCAGCATGCCAAAAATTGCAGAGAGTATCTTTTCGACCCGCTAAAATAAATATGCTCCCCCATCCTACTATGTTTGCATTCACCATGAGCTTGAAGCACTTGCAGAATCAACAGATAAAGCCAGGACTGACTCAAGTCCTGCACAGCAGGGCACAAAGGCCCAGGTAAGCTTCACTCCCCTTTTGCTTCTGCATCCTCATTTTGGTAGGACAAAACCCAGAGATGTCTATTCATATGCAACGTGAGGTCTCCTTTTCCTTCCCCATGCCAAAAATAATGCATTACCATCTGTTCACAACTAACAGACATGAACTGCTTCCACAATGATGCTGTGGAAGAGCTGAGAAACTCACGCCAATCTCTGCCCAACACAAACACACATGGAGACAAAACCCATGAAAACACAACAATGCCATCCCCTTAACCATGCATGTCCATCCCTGCCTTGTGTCACCAGCAGCAAGATGAGCATTAATACGAATCCTGCTTCCCAAGAGCTTTGCTGAACTGAACAGGGGATAGATCTGCCTCGTTCTGTTTTATTATTTATAAACCCCCAAACCTCTCTCTCGTAACCAGCCAGTGCAAAGGCAGTGACAAGAAGGGAATGTGAATGGAAAGCTTCATAAACACACAAGCAATAATGTCAGAAAACCACAACAAATTTCTAAGAAATGAGAACTCAGAACTTCAAAGTCAAGTCAACCGAAAAGCAACCTGTCAGGGCAGGAACAAAGGGAGCTGGTGCTGCCTGCATGGCAATGACTCCATCTGCAGATTCTGCTGAAGAGCAGAGCCCTCTGTAAAAAGAAACACATCCAGCAATGCAGGCCCGCCTCGCTCGTCAAAGGAAGGAAATACATCCCCCCAAAGACAATATAAGCAAATGAGTGAAGAAAGCTCAGGGAAGAGAAGAAAAGGAACAGCCCCAGAGACTTCTTAAATTCAAGCTCCTGATGTCATGCATAGAATGGAGCTCCCAGACCTGCAGAGTCACTGTTGCTGCATGGTCATCATCAGCCAAGAATGTTTTTTGAAGTTACTTGGCTCAGAGGAAGAAAGAGAAGATCAAGGACACACACAGTTGTGCTGCCGGTATCAAAATACTGAAAGAGATGTATAATGAGAATTTCCCTTGGTGTACATAACACTCCCACAAGTGGAAATGGAAATAAAAATAATTCTGCCTGGAATTGGAATTACCTATTAATTTGAAGGCCTACGCTAAAAAATGGCTATTGTTTTGAGCTGATTTATGCAGAAATACATGCTCCAGCAGAAGCCTAACCCCATATTCATACGGCACAACACAGCCCTTTTTTCCTAAGATCTAAAAGTATACCCCAATTCCCACACACAATCATAGGATTCAGGCACTGCAATAGGCTGCCCAGGGAAGCAGTGGAATCATCATCCCCAGAAGGATTCAGAAGGTGCGTGGATGTGGCTTGCACACTTGTAAGGCTTCCAGGTGGCCTCTGCAGGCTCCCACCACACACAGCCTGCAAGTTCAACTTCAAGGGCTTATTCTCTTGTGAAGGAAGTAGAGAAAGCACTACTGCAGTTCCAGTTACAACCTTACACACCCCTTTTCCAGACTGAACTGCCAAATACACCCTAAAAATGGAGAAGGGCACGCACCACTGATTCAGCTCCCACAGGTGCCTCTGTCACATGAGGACCAGCTGGCAGAAGAGGCAGACTCTTGAAGAGCAGCTCTGATCTGCTGCACCACTGCTCATCAGACTCACCTCCGTGTTCAAAACAGCTCTTGCTCAGGCTTTGCCTTGCTTTGGATGCTGTGATTGGAAGGTTTTCATCATTGTTTCCTACCCTGGAGAATCACTAACAAACACCAACCAGTTCATGACCAAAGCACGACACCACTTGCTCTATTCCTAAAATACCTTTTAGGGAACTTTTATAAGATCAGCTGATTCCCAGGGAAGACCAGCTGTGTGTTTCTCAGCTGCCATTATGTCTAAGTGCAACGAGGCTCTTTTCCAGATTAAATTGATACATTCATATCCCTGATGAGGCAAATCAAACCACTCCTGTCTACTTCAGCCCCCTCAGGTTTCCCTTAATATATTAACACCTCCATCACCATTTGAGCTTAACAAGCATGACTTTGATTAGGAAACCCACATCTTTTTGGGAAGGCAATGGAGGGGAGACTTCCACTTAATCCTGCATATACTATAGTAGAAATTAGTCCTTTTGCTCCATTAAAATGAAAACTCAAAATACTAAAACTGCATTTTTTTCTTAATTATTCCTGCTGTTGCAGAACTACGAGCACATATGTCACTGGAATAGAAAGATCAGCCTTGTAGGTAATAAGTTTTATTGAGTTCTTGGAACCATATCATCCGTCCACCAGACTTTTTAATTTGCCACATGAATGGTTCACTGTAACATCAGCTCTTGGAGTACTTGGGTAGGAGGGAATTCATGCTGAGTGCCTTCCTGAGCCAAACAAAAGTATTCTTCATGTGTATACAGATTAGAGAACACTTTTTTTCCCCCCTTTTTTAATCACAGCAGTATTTGGATCGCTTTTTTTCACTTTAGGAGCAGATGACTAATTTTTATATGGCTAATTTCATGCAAACTGTACCTGCACCTTGTTCCACCACACTAAAAAACAAAAGCAAAATCTCCAGGGCTGACATTCCAAAGGTGCAGTGTGTGTGAGGAGGGATCTTCCACATTGGTGAGACCAATTACTGGGGAGTTCACATCACAGTCCTGTAAAACCCACACTCCACCTGCATGGAGAATATCAGGGCTGAGGGCCAAGTCTTGTACTTTGTGAATTCAAAACAAAAAGGTGACCTATCAAGGGCCTGAACTCAAGCAAAATGAAACCAGAACAAATCCCAGAACCCTGCAGAGTTTGACAGACATGAGTCCTTGCAAAAGCCTTCAGCATTTTCCTTTCAACCTGCTTGTAGGAATCAATACTGTATAACCAGGACAAATTCCTGCCTCTTGCTCCATGTGTCTCCCAGGGCCAGGAAGGGTCCAGAGGTGACAGTACAGCAGGCAATGGCACAAGGGGACAACAATTAGTGGCAGTTCTGACAAGCTGTGACACCTTTGAAAGTGATAAATCCTGGGATTTGCATACACATCTCGCGTTATTAAGCAAAGCCAAGCATCCTCAGACTTGAGTGACATTTGGAATCCTGCCTGATTTCAATGGCCATTACTTCCCCACCACCCCATTCCTCCCAAAATATAACCAAATAAAGTTTTTAGGGAAAAAAAGTCAACCTGTCCTTCCCACTGTCAGTGAAGTCAGTCCACTCAAAATAGGTGAAATATTCCAATAGTATCTGGTATTCATAACCCAGGTAGGAGCACCTTTCTTTGCATGAGCAGAATCCTGATCCCTCCTCCCATCATCTTGAGTTTCACCAAAGGGTCTCACTCCTCCACTTCCTCAACACATTTGAAATGTTTAAACATATGTAGTGTCAATATTGCAGTATAAAGCTCAGGGGAAAAAGCCCCACTCAACTGGACATTCACAATCTTGATATTACAATATTTTAATTATGTTCATTGAGGAAATTATTTAAACTCCATCAATATAAGCCACATTTAACTCAAATTAAGGACATAAACACAAAATTCTATAATAAGTGGCAAGAGGGATTTAATTGAAATTGATGTAACTACTGCCTACACGTAAGCCTATAGGAAGAAGAATACCTGTGGTGTACTAAGTGGAATATTTATCTGGAAAAAGGGATACATTTAGTAGTATTAATCCTAAATAGATGACAGAATTGTAATTGGTTTTGTGGAGGAAAGAAAAAAGGCAATTAATTTCAACTTACACTGAACACGCTACATGAGGGTAAAATATTGACAAAGCAGATGATTCTGTTCCCCTGTGCAGAATGCCAACTGGCACACACTTTCAAAACACCACTTAAAAAAAACAAACCAAAATAGGAATAAAGAAATCAACCGTTCAAAAGACTACATTACACAAAACTGGATCACAAGCCAATCACTTTCTGCAGGAATATGAGAGGAGAAAGACTAGTTAAGAGAAGCAACCACCTACTTTTTCAAACCATGTGTGCAAACATGTTGAGTATCCACACATTTTGTGGGCAAGACCCGTGAGACCTCAGGGACGGAAGACAAAAGTCAGAAATCTGGCCAATTCACTAAGCCTGCGTTCAAAGGACACAACTGCACAGTATGGGGTGGGGTGTATTTCCTGGCAGTCTGTGTTATCCTACAGTAACAGCACTCTGTGCCCACTTTGAGGACTTGAAGGGCATTGCCCCTCACCACCTGCCCAGGTAACAGCTGAAGGAAAGCTATAAAGGCACAGCAGGGACACCTTTAAGGAACCCTCATGGTCACAGCTCTCTCAGACACAGCCCCACACACGTGGCACTGCAGAGCCCTGGGAACCCAACCAGCCAGAGGCCTCGCTGGTGCTCGAGAGATGCTCTGGGGAGCTGGAGCCAACCTGTGTGCACAGACCCCTCTGTGGCATTGGCAGCACCTTAAACTGCCACCTTCACACGAGCAGGGACAATCCAGGCCTCCAGCACCTTAGGAGAGCAGCCCTTGTGTGAGCCCAATGTATCTCTCAGTTCTTGCTTGTAGGTTCCCCCTGAAGCCAGGGTATTAGACACTTCTTTAGAAAACACACAGTAGTTTAGAAACTGCTGTTCCAAAAGAGCAATAAGCCTCTAAAAATCACACATTCAAAGGAAACTGTCAAGCAAGGTTTCCTGAACAACCTTAATTGAGCTCCCTTGTGTATTTACAGCATAATATAGGCTTATATATTCCTGGACTATTTTCTTTCCCAGCAGTTCAGCCTCATCTGCAGAGCAGGGAGTTACTGAACATTGCTCTTCATCAGATGCCATACCTGGTTATTGGATCTTCAGCAAACATTATCCAGCCTCTCCACTGAATGCAAAGCTGGCAATTCCCTTGTGACATCTTATAGCGCTCTCCCAACAGTCTCTAACTCATTTTAACCAAAAATGTATACGTAGTAAATAAGTAATAAAAAACCCCACATCAACTGTGCATAGAAAAGGTCACATGAAAAGGTCACAGACTGGCAAATGTTAAAACACAGGAAAGCTTGTTAGATAAATGGGAAGTGTCAGACAAGTCCTTGCTATGGAAGTGCTACCAAGTGGGTGTCATTTTTAGGAATTCTGCCCCCTGGGCACCCCTGGCCTGGCTGGGGTGGCCGTGTCCCCCAGCCCTTGAAGATGCAAAGGGACCCTCGCTCTGCCCTCAAACCCAAGGGCCTCTCAGTGTCACACAACACTGGATCCCAAAATGCACCAAACGTGTTGTTCCCAGGCAATTCGGTGTCAGCAGTTCCCACAGTCACTTGGGATTTGCTCTTCTCTTGCTGCCTGGGTTGCAAATAAATTTCTTTCTGTGCTCTCTAATTTTTTTCTGAAGTCAGCAGTATGGTAATCCTTGGAGAGTTCCCAAGATGCTCCTTAGGGAGCTAGTTAAAAACACGAGTGTTTGGCAAACAATATCCTTGCTATAGGTCTTAGAAAAAAATGAAAGCAAGCTTCTGATATTAAATTAGAAGCAAAGCTATACTGTTATGAAAATTTAGTCACATTACTGTGTATAAATTCGCAAGTATTTTTCATGCATTCTGCTTTAAAACGAGCTGTAAAAGGAGGAAAATTTATTACTGCACCCTTTTTCTCCCCCTTCTAGGTTTTATGAACCTCAAAGGAAGTTTTCCCACACAAATCCCATCTCTTTCTGCCTTTCTTTTTGAAAGTAGACATTCAGGTCTCATCTCCCCCAAACATGTCAGAACTAGCAAGCTTATGTTATCACGGGTAGCAAACAAAATCTGATTAACAGAAATGGAGGGGATTTCTTTTTAATAGTATTTAAACCTATTAGATGGCAACAAGAAACTTGTGTTTCATTAAAAACACTTGAGAGAAAAAGCTTGTTGCTAAGTATTCAGCACCACTGCTCTGTCAGTAATGCACTGAAAGCTCTTAATCCATAACCATGGATCACACAAAGAAACTCTCCCACAGACAACAGACAAACCAGCAACAGCCCTGCTAGTTCAGGTGACATGACAGGGGAAAGCAGCACAAAGTAAGACAATTTAAAAAAAATCCAAACCACCAAAATATTCAAAATATTGGTGGGGTTTTTTCCCTCCCCAAGCAGAGCTAAACTAATTTCTATCCAAATGTATTCAAAAACTTTATCTGTTTCTAACAGAAGTACCAACAGGCTGTGTACAGAGTGGAAGTGCACATGCAATTTAGATATAATTTAGCAGCTAAATTATCTCTGTGGTAAAGGTCTATTACTAAATCCCTTCACTGTAAAACTAATAATAATGAAACAGTTACTAGTATTGCTTGGATGTATGTGCCCTCCTTAGCATGTTTTTGATAGTAAAGTGGTTCTTCACCCTGTGCCAGCTAAGTCAGTAAATCCACATTGACATCCTTCAGGATACACAGGACACTTTGCCTGAAAAACCCCTTACAAACCTAAGGTGAACTGAAATCTTGGCCTTGCACTTAAAGGCTGGAACACTCCACCTGATGTTCATTCCACAGCCAATAAAAATGCAGACTAATTTTTTAGAGAAAACCCCCAAACTGTACAGAAGAGAGGAAAATCAAAAAGCAAATTGATAGCAATAAATACAGGGCAGGAACTGCTGAAAGCAGGATTCAAGCAAGATGATATAAGAATAAATTCTTCAGGCAGCAAAATTAAAGACTAGAGGCATTTTAAAAAACACTAGGAGTGACAGTAATAATGTAAAAAGTGCTCAAAAATAGCTTCCATTCCACAACAGAAGAGAACAAAATGCTTCAATTTTAACAAGTAACACATGGCCGTTATATAGCAGTTATTAAATACAGACATTTTAAGGCAAGTAATCTGCACTCAAGAGTTTAAAAGAGCTGGTTGAGGGGAGAAAATAAAAATACTGGTTATTTTCATTAAATCTTAGAAAACATGTCATTGCAGGGGACTCAAAGCTAATGTTCTGTCAGAATTTAAATACAATGAATGAGGACTTATTGACCTGTCAGCCCAATACCAGTTCTAGCTAATCTAGGGAAGTGAATTGCATCTGCCTTTAATTTTGAGACAACCAACATCAGTTTATAGAATGAGATCCTGCCAGAGTCACCTGTTGTTTTTCTTAGTGGGCTAAGAGCCTTACAGAAATGACAGGGCTTGTAGCTTATCCGAGCAGATGGAAGAGTGATTGCATTACTGACTGGGAGCACCCACCTGGCAAGCGAAAATGGGGCATTAGAAGGTTCATTTAGTCCAGCAGGAAAGTCTACTGTGCTCCAGTGACTTCGGGTTGAAGGGAAGTTCATTCTGGGAGTGTAACATCATTTCCAGGAGCCAGTAAATCTCAGGGCAGCGTTGCAGAGTCCACTGCTGGTTCTGCAGCAATAAGCTGTTAAATGAAAGTCGGATTTTTGAAGGGATGAAAGGAAGAGGAAAAAGGGGAACTACCTGTCTGCGAAGCAAAGAGCAAATCCTGGGCTGATGGCACAGATGACAACTCTGCTCTCATCTGTGCCCAAACCCATTTCAAAACATGAGAAAAAAAACATTCAAGAAAGATCTACACTTCCACATGTGGCTCTTGGGCTGCTCACCCACTGACTGAGGGCGAGACCCGGCCCCCACAGACAGGAGGACACACACTGCACAGAGAAACAGATGCCAATGCACCACTAGTGCTGCCAGGGTGTTAACCTTCCAGAGCAATCAGCAAAGCAATAGAATGAGAAAGAATAGTTATCTAGCTACTGCAAACTGATATTATGAAAATGAGTCCTGAAGTTATTACAAAATTTCACGTGCTTCATAAACCATTAAACACTGAGATGTAATGAGGCTATTAAGGCAGTCAGCAAACGATCACTGGAAAATAAACTAAGCAACAGCTCAGCCCAGGCCCTGCTTACACACAGCACTGACTGGCTGGTTTTGTCAAGCAAAAGTCACTGTCTATCACATCAAAACACCCAGGAAACATGAGGTGGAAAATAAATAGGTGAAAATACATCTCCATGGGCATTGCACGCAGCAGTCCCAACCGCAGCCCTTTCCATCACAGGTTCTCCAGCAGAGCAGCACTGATACAGCCCGATACACCCTGGGATGTTTGGGAAGGCAGAGGTGCCAGAGCTGGAGTCATGCAAGGCTGGGCAGGAGACAGAGAGCCCCCGCAGCAGAGCATGAACCATAAAACCAACTGTGTGCATCACTTTGAAAGGCACAGCATCCCCCGTGGAATGAAATCCCCTCAGATGCTTCCCAGCCAGCAGCACAGCAAGGGACACACTGAGGGACAGGGACAGTTTGGGGAGAACAAATGGAAGGTGCTGTTAATAGAGAGAAAACATTAAATTGTTAACACTGATGGTAATTGAAGAGATGATGCAATTAGCTCAGTTATGCTTTCGGGATTCCCCTCCAAGCACACAAGTTTCCAGAGGACTGGCCCATTTTTGCTTCCACTGAGGTCACCAGAGTATTTACTACTGATTTCCTGGGGCAAGGCTCTCAGCCCCCATCAGTGAGTCTTACATGAGTCCTGCATACACACAGTCACAAGAGAGAGCACATCTTTGGGCTAGACACACACAAAGGTACTGCCTTTACCCCACCTCTCAGCTGCTCCACTGCCCCCCCTTTCAGCTCCAAATACCCCAATCCCTCCCAAATGCACCTGCCTATGCACCAGGTCTGCTGCAGACTGTGCTCAGACAAATCCTAGCAGAATTCAGGCATTTTTGGCAGAAAAAGGCCACATGGCTCCAGAACAGAGACTGGACAGCTCTTGTAAACTCCAGCCAGGCAATGCTGAAGAATTTCTGGAGAAAGATGAAATAAAAGTACCATAGATATCACTAATGCCCAAATACACAGAAAAGAAACCAAAGGCATGTTTGAAGCTTTGCTTGCTTTGAGTTACATTTTGCCTCATTTTTCAATGTGTTTGGAACATTAAGGCAGTTTCTCTGCAACATATATAAAAACTTGTGAACACAAGTGGGTATCTTACAGTATAGAGTTATTTTTACTTGAACTTGTTTGAAATGGCCTACATAACTTATGGCTAATGCATTAACTACTGCAGCTTTCCCAAAGGCACATTGATACATCCGTGGTGTTTAATCAGGTGCAGAGCACATATCATGGTTTGGACTTTCCATAATTTACAACTTTGCCAAAGAAATCATTTCAACTGCAGTGTCCTACATATGGTCTATAGCACAGGCTGTATATGTTATTCCATCACCTTGAAGTCAGACAACAAATTTAAGCTATACCAGTCAAAAGTCAGAGGAAGTGTGGTTCTCCCAATTTAAAAAGATATTTTTGCATTTAACATTCAACGACTGTTTTCTGTTTTTTAAACACCTACTTTTGAACAAACAAATGAAGAAAACCAGATTTTCTTGCTTCCAACTCCTTGCAAGAGCAAGGAGCTGATTTGGGGGATGTTACACTATACACAACCAGGGTCACAAATACATGCATAATCTAGAAGGGCAAAGTTCAGTGTGCAATAGTCACTCATGTTCCATTATTCATAAATGCTCTGATAGCTTTTCCACAAACGCTCAGTGCTTGATGAATCCTGAAAGCTTTTAGTTCAAACAATTATTCCTCATGAAAATGTGTACCAAAGCATATTATTTGTTACTCTATTTGCTTCTCTCCATTTAAATTTCAATTGCTGAGCAGGAAGCAGAAACAAAACCTCCTCTGTTGGGCAACAGCCACAGTAAAACAAATTATGAAGGTGGAGCAGCTGATGAGCATACACAAAATAAAAATCCTTCAAAGCACTTCATTGTGAACACCATACATTTGTGTAAATTAAGGGTCAGCACACGAATTAATTACTAGCCAAAAGGGGGATACTAGTGATGAATATTACTTGCTATTTTCAGTTCAAAACAGCTGCAATTAACTCTGCCTTTGCTATTACCTCAAACTACACAGTGCTGACACAAGGGGGACAACACAGCCATGCCCAGATCCGACTGATAACCATGAGAACTGCATTGCAACAGTCCCTGACCCTGCAGGAGAGTCTCCTATAGGAAAGGGCTGGTTTTTTGGGAATGCACAGCCAGGTAACCCCACAGCCTCCATACAAAGAAGGATGCTCAGGACTGCTGAAGGCAGATGTGCTACACCCTCCCAGCTGCTCACAGGGAAACAAAGTCATGGCTTGAGAACAAACACATTTTGTGCACAGAACTTTGGGTGGAAAGACAGGTCAGCCTGACTGACTTTGAAGTCCAACCGGCTCAATATCCAAGGAGAGGGACCACCCTTCACTCCAGGGCAGAAACCCCCTCCTGCCACGGGTGAAAGGTGCACCTGGAGATGTTACAATCAGTCTCCATCTGAATTCCTTGAGCTGCTAAGCATTTTCAAGGGCTTGAGTTTGGCCTGGCAGGGAGGCTGGCTGGGGGAGCTGCCCCATTATATCTGCATGCTCTCTCACACACGTACATCCCATCCTCTCTCTGTGGAGGAAACATTTGTTGTAAACATATGGAGAAGGCCCTGCTGGAGGCCAGCATTTAATGCTCTAGTTAATAACGCTTTTGAAGGGAAGGAAAAAAAAAGGGATGGGGAAAAAGAGAAAAAAAACTAAATTCAGTCAGATGTGAAGACAAATAAAGCTCTCAGGTGTAACAACATTTACCAAGGTTTGAGCAAGCCAGCTTAAAGACATCCTGG
This sequence comes from Campylorhamphus procurvoides, assembly GCA_013396655.1. NCBI lineage: Eukaryota > Metazoa > Chordata > Aves > Passeriformes > Dendrocolaptidae > Campylorhamphus > Campylorhamphus procurvoides. The sequence continues at coordinate 302,346 of WBMV01003767.1, read as the reverse complement.
GGCTCTAATAAATGAGGGACATACAATACATGACATAATTGGCTGCCTATATATACATGTACACGTAACACACACACACACAGGAGAGGGGGGTTCAGCTTGTCTATGGTCATTCTGAGGTGTGCTGAGGGCAATTTGCATTGGGCTGGGCCTTGTTACCATCACTCTCAAACACAGCAGAACAGTTGTTTTTACACGTCAGACAACATTGAGCCGACTTGTCCTGCCCAGCCCTCCCCTCTGTACAGGGAGTAGCAGCCGTCTGGCTGATGCTCTGGGTTGTTTTCCTCCTGGCTGGATTTCCCCATTTAGCTGCCAGCATTTTTGTTCTTTGATGACTGGGTTTTTAAGCTGGTACCCACTGCTAGTGATAATGGCTAGTGAGGTCTGTTACAGCACAGTGTAATACCCACAGTTGACATCCCAGAACGGGCAAAAAACCACGAGGGTTGGATCTGAGAGAGGCAGGATGTGTGGGTATGGATTTCGTTCCAGGATCAGCTGTGCCTTCCTTGACTAATTAATCTGCGAGATTTGAACAGTCGGTAGAATGAAAAAAATGGGTCAAGTTGGCAGCATGGGACTTAAATAAATAAAAATGAGGCAATAGCTTACATTTTGTCTGTGCTTTGTCCAGGTTTGAAGCCAACACAATATAAAACACAGAATGAGATGAACTGATAAACTGGATCAGGGTGAACCCTGTGAGGCAACTTGTTCTGCACACAGGAAAGATGGTGTCAGTACCTTTACAGAGGGCCAGACCATGACACTCTTAGGATGCAGAGATGGAAAAGGTACCCAATGCATGAAAATTAAACAGACTTCTCACAGGGAGGGCAACACAGAAACATAAAGGGAGATCTAACCTACATAGCCATAGTTTTTCTTTAATTTAAAATTTCAATTTACAGGTGGTTTTTTTGCCCAAGTTTTGGAATCTTGGGCAATCCCAAAGAAGGAAGCCCAGCATCCCATCCTGTGTATGTTGGTACCTGTCTTGCTCTTTTAGTCTGTGGTTTGTGGAGGCAGAGCTGAAGGGCTGACCACTCTGGTGACCCCTGTTGTTCCTCCCTGCAAAATGAGCTGGTGTTTGACTGGGGTAAAACCGACTGCTCACCACTGGGACACGGATCAGTGCTCAGTCATGGAAAACAAATTAATTCTGGGCACCTTTAAAGCCCAGTTTTCAATGGATGTGCTGTAAAGTGTATTCAAGAGATGAATTAAGTGGTTTTGAGACCAGAACATGGCTCCTCTGTGCACATTCTGTGATGTCTTACACCCTTACATAAGAAGGAATTTCTCCAATACAGTAAAAAACAAGAACCTAAAATGATGGAGGCAGGAGACTTCCTTCCTTATAGCTCTGAGGCCCACATTCCTCATTCAAATACCTTTAAAATCAGTGCACAAGAAGCCAGCCACCTATATGCTGAGAGCAAGTGTCTGCAAGTCTTGTGTTTACAGGAACACGAGGGTGGGCAGCTGAACACACCTTGTGACAAACTGGACCTAATTCTAACCAGACTCAGAGTAGGCAGGCCAGTGCTCCCACAGGGGAAGCTGCAGTGTAAACTGAGCCAGTCAGGGGATGCACCAAGTTCTTCTACCTCTCTCAGATGCAGCACTGAGTTAATCTAAGAAGGTTTACAGAAAATAACTTGTTCTCTCCTTTCTTCACAGAGTGTCTCTTTCCCACTTGCCTCTGCCCACTCCCATCCCACCCTTAGATCACGAGCACACTTAACTCGCTCCATTACCACTCTGACTTGGGAGAAATCTTGTCTTGTACAAGGTACCAAAGAGTGAGAACATTTTAAAAAGGTGACTGGGCAGGACAACATTGCAACACAAATTCTGGCCCCTAGTTATGCACACAAACAACAGCCACCTGCCAACATTTAAAGCAAATGTGTAGAACAAATTTCTTTGTTAATTTACTGACCAATTTCCCTCCCCCTTCACAAAGGGAACACTGTGCTCCAGCCCTGCCCCATTTTGGGCAGCTCACTCCCATCCTCTGCAAGGGATTTCATTTTGGTCTTGTACTTGTTCTCTGCTACAGAAGCTACAGCCACAGAAGACAAATGGCAGGCAAAAGCAGCTAAGAATCACTGAATTTGTCCAAAAGCATTACATGGTATATATTTCATTCTGTAACTTAACCAGGCAGCCACAATAAAAGCCCCAGACAGCTCTCCTTGTCCAGAAGCAATTCAGGCCCCGGGGAATGAGCATGAATAGTGGCTAATGTGGGTGATGCCATCTCTAACGCAAAAAGGTCAAAATATGTAATTAGCATTTTTCTCTCAGGGTTTCTTTCTCTCGCTGCAGTGTTCACTCCACTGGCTTTCCTGGCCTGCAGGCTGTCCTCTTCCTGCAGGGGAAATCAGGAACAAGCTCCAGAGAGGACAACAGAGCAGCCCAGCAGCAATCAGTTTCTAAGGGTACTCAGCAGTCACTACTGCCAACTCAAATGTTACTGTGAAGGCTCAACTCAGCCATCCAAGAGGTTGGTCTTCCCTTTATACTGGGTATTATCAGATCAAAATTTACAGCAAGAAGCAGAAGCTGAGTAGAGCATGTGAACTGGGTAAAGGGGCCCTCCTGAGAGCCAGCCATCAGCATGCCAGGAACACTGCAGTGAACTTTCCCTGACCAGGAACGCAGCAATAAACTTCCACGGGGACCTTGGCACTTTAAGTGGAATCTCAGAGATATTAAAAAGGTAAAGAGTTGCCATGACAATGCAAGAGCAATATATCTCTGAGGCAGGGCTTCAGCAGCCTGGGTGGAGGGCACTCACTGCAGGTTCTGTGGGCAGTGCCTGTACAAACCCACTGCCCTCCTCTCTGCACACAGCTCTGGAGACTGTCAGACACTGCTCTATTTCACAGCATCACCAAGGCACAGATTCCAAATGCAGGGTGCTGGGGACGCAACAGACCTTCATGCCATGGTCTAGATTTTTCTTTAAATGGAGGCCTGCTATTATCTTTAGCAGGTTCACAGCCTCCTCCCAGGGTGTGGTGGAGAGATGCCCTTCCACCTCAGCACCCACAGATCGGCTGCATCCCTCCCTGTGGGACCTGCTGGGTGCATTTTGCTGTCCCTTCCCAGGCAGGAGGGAGAGGTCACTGCCTGTGGCACGAGAGCCTGTAATGCATTAACACAAATCTTCCCCTTTGTTGCCTGAAACAAAGAGCACATCTTGAATTCTGTCTCCCAGTAAACACCACAACCTGTGATGTCTCCTTGATTCATAGATGTCTCCCCCATTCCCCTCCCTGGCAGTTTTCTTCTCTTTTTCTCTACCTGAAACTCATAGCATGCCTGAAATCTGTCAAATGGTTTCCATTTGTATCCAGGAATCTCAGTATTAATAATACATTTTTACCCTATTATTTCTACTTTCAGTGAAACTTCACAGCAAGCTGACAATTTCTGCCTTACAAACACTTTCATGACACAGTTTTGTGAAGTCTGGATGGCACCTAGAGCAGCAACAGGAACTGCAATTCAGCCAGTCTCTGCTTTGAGGAGGGATGCTCATATCCTTCCTGTGGTACCAGGGGTTTGCTGTCATCAAGTCATTTAAAGCAGTGTGAAAGGTGCACATTTCCAATCCCAGCTACTGGGGAAAGTCCAGCTGTCCTCTGCTCTGAGAGGTGAGGAAAGGAAAGCAGAAATCCCCTCCTTTATTCTCCATATAACAAACAAGGCAATAAAACAGGATAATACCACCTGAAGAGCCATGCAAGAAATTCATTCTCCCTCTCTTTGCAGCTCTCTAAATGGGAGTGCAAAGCAGCAAGAACCAGCAGATAAAACCTGCAGGACAGAATAGGAAGACACACCATGACAGGAGCCCCTCCACAGTACATGACTAACGAGGTGACTGAATAGGCATTACAGCCCAAATAATGCTGTGACATTCCAGAGGGCACACAGAACAGTTTCCAGGGCACAACACCAAACCTGGTGGGCTCTCTGAGGAATTTATATTTAGTCTAAAAACCAAAGGATCATAAAAAGTGAACCTCAGTCTGGAAGGCTGGTTTCAGATTAAATTCAATGCTCTAAAGATTACCATTCCTTTTCAAGTCTTTTCTTTCTTCCTGCTCTTTCACAGAGCCCCTCAATTTCCACAACCTGCACCTCTGCCTTCCTGCAAATCACAGTTATCCAATTTTACCCCAAATCTCCATCTCTCTTATCGTTCCCCCCCAGCTCTCTAAACCCTCTATAACTCTGCTCAGTGGGGAGGCAAAAATCTCCACCCCTTCTCTCCTCCTCACCTTCCAGAGTGTTACCTTTGACAACACTAAGCTTGGGTTATGTGATCTGTATTCACCCTGTTACAGGCAACATTTCCTTGGCTGCTCCTGCACTGACAGAGCTGGTCACTTCCACTTGCACACCCTTTCCTTGAGTTCACCCGAGTCCTTCCCATACCACGCACTTCCAGCAGCTCAAACAAACACCAGCCCCATGGACATACGATCCAGGACTCAAGCCAGGACTTAAGCTGCTTTCCCAAACCCAAATCCCAATCATCTGACCAAGCATGATGCAGAGCACAAACACAATTCACCTCACAAATCAAGTTTTGTGAGCAGGCACCATTCACTGAAGGAAATTTCTCACTTGTTACTTCAGGATGCAGCAGAATTTCTAGACACCCTCAGTGCTACAAAAATGCCTCTGCAGTTCGAGTCAGTCCCACTGATCAGCTCTCCTGCCATGGAAATGCTTGGCTTAGTAAGACTTACTACTTATAGTATCCCATGTGAAAATTAAATAGAGTGTGGAATGTGCAGTCTGGTCCCACAGCAGAGCAACCACAGGGGATGCACAGAAACACATCCCAGAGCCATGGGGATTCCCAAACAACTGGCATATGGATAACTGTGGGGATACCAGCAGAGCTAGAAAGCTGTATTCGGAAATCATTATTTCATCAGTAAACACAGGGGGCCTAATTTTGTTCTCAACTACTGTGATATAAAAAGTTACAGTGGAATCAAAGTAATCACACCACAAGAAAAAAGTGTTAATAACAGAATCAGATTTGTACTACCTGTGAATCAATGGGAACAGCTCTGCTGTGCTGCTCTGCCTGACTTTGCTTCAAGGTTTGTGGCAGCCCCTACACCTTCAATGGGAGGCACAGCAAACAATCACTGCCTTTGGGAGTAAATGATACCCTCGAGCAGGTGCTGCAGAAGGTCTTATGAAGAGCTGTCTCTGGGCTGCTCAAACAGAAAACAGATATTGTGCTTCAAAAAGAAGAAAAATGAAAAAGCCACACAATAGCCTTGCTTAGGGATCTAACAGTAACAACAGCCTTGTTTAGACATTGGCAATTACCAGTCAAAATTACATTAAGATGATGCCCATTGTGTTCTCTTCTTGAGGTTTTAAATAACACCATCCATTTTCAAAAAAGCAAAGCCGTTTACTGAATTGCTAAAGTTTCTTCACAACTTGGATCCACTGCCAAGGTTTTGGACTCTGAACTCATCTCATTACCAGGCCAGAAGCTTGAGGTCCTTGCTTGTTCCCACCATGAACTACCATAAGCTAGAGACAATCCTCCTTTTACAGTACAGTCTTTTAAGTAAATGTCACCAAAAATTTCTAACTGCCTGTCTATTTTTTCTCCCCTAAATCATCTGTCATAATTTCTCTACTCCAGCAAAGTACAACTCCTTTTAAGGAGCCAGAAACCGTGGAACTCTGCCTCCAGGTTCAAATCACGTTTATGATATTTAATGTGTAGATAAAGGGTTGGATTAAAATAGTTTTAGAGGTTCTGCAAAAAACCAGCGCCTATTGTCAATTTTGACAATATCAAATTTTTAAGTGCTTGACTATGCCTTCACTGTTCTTTTAATAGAAATCCTTGAAGATTATTCTCAGGTTTTGGAAGGAAAAGAAAAAATTGGGAGTGAAAAATTACAGTCTCAGGATGGAAGATAAACATGCAGCTACAGAGATTTGCACAAAGCTTCATGCCCAGCCGAATTTTAATGGAGCTTTTAAAAGCACATCCTCAACACAAAGGCAAAGCCATGACAAATTTCAAGCTTTTAATAACTCCAGTTCTTCAGTGAAGACCAAACACACACACAAGTGAGACTATTTTCCTTTAGTCTGTCGAGTAAATAGCTCATCTTTTGCTTTATCAACAAAACCTGTCTGAGGTAAATGCACAGTACATTTGGGTCTAGATAGCTAAACTAAGACAACAGAGGGCAGGGTTTTAAAAATGGAAGTTCTGAACACTGATCAGCACAACCAGAGCTTCTGCTCTATCCATTTTCCTCCAGTACAGTTCCTGTGGCAGGGATACACCCCCTCCAGCCCCACAAAAGGGAAGGGATATGTGTCTTTGTTAAACAATCTAATAGAAAAGAAAGAATAAATTGAAAGATAAACTGTTCCTCTACATTTTGTGAATTACAGCTGCAAAATGCTGTGAATTATAAGGATAGAGTATCCAGCTACCCTCATTACGCACCGACCCTCCTCATTCCCTTCCACCAGGGCATGCAGGACGGCTGGATGCAGACTGCACATGAAAACTCAGCCTTAAACAGGCAGCTGTGTATTTCATGAGCTTCTGTAAATATCCAGCAGGACAACTGCACCAACAATGCCTGTATGTACCGCACACACCCCTGAGGGAAAGTCACTACTGCCGGGGAGGCAGACATATATCAACATAGCAAATGCTTGCACTCCTTTATTCTCAGACTGCAAAGCATCACTCCTAACACTCCCCCTCCTCTCACCTGCACCTACTCCATCAGCATGGTCTGTGCAGTGCTGGATGCTTCATCCCCACAACCTACAGCCCACCAAACCCTGTTATCAGAGATCCCACATCAACTCACACAGCCAAGGGTGCTGGCTGCATTACACTATTGTATTTTCTCCAGTGCTGTTTCTTCATTAAAACAAAACACATCCACACATCCCCAGAACACACAGTCATTGTGGTGGCCCACCTGCAACACTGCCCCACACAGTAAGTGCAGCAGCCCCAGGGAGGTGCTGTGGACTGAGGTGTGGGGTCTCCACCACAGGGGGAAACCTGGGAGGACAGGGACTTCTGAAGGTAGTTTTTCCACCTGTGAAAATACAACATTTAATCTGCCCATAAATTGATTTGCCTCCAGTGTATTTCACACGTACAAAATATCCACTACCCCAAGTCCTAAACACCTTCCAAATCAGGGGAAATGAACCCCCACAATCACATCTAAAGCAATCAAAACTAAAAACCATTAGAACCATGTCTTTCCACCCTCCTGCTTCCAATTTAGTCAGTGTCAAAAGAGTAATGAGTAATCAGGAAAATTCCTGTTAGGCTTATCTCTCAGTCCAGTGGGATCTCTAAATCCTTTATCAGCATGCACAATGAAAAATAACACCCACACTTGTTTAGCCCAGTCTAGACATACTCTGACACACATTCACTGAGTGACTGGAATTCACATCTCGCAGGAGTTCAGTTTTCCAGGAATCTTCCTGCACCCTCCCTGTGCTCAGTTCTGGGTGGATACATGCAAAGAAGCAACAGCATCTCACAGTTTCCAGAGGCTTCAGTGACCCTTTTCATAAACTGCATTTCAACCACTGGTGTACAAACCCTTCTCTTCAAGATAACTGTGTTATTGGTCTATAACCTGTGAAACACAAATTGCCAAGACCACGGGACAGAGGGGGTGGGGGGGAGGGCTTTATGACAATATTTGAGTTCTGGAAAAAGCCCTGTGCCACTTAATCTCAGGTAACATTGGAGCTTTCACAGGTGTCACTGGTTTCCCTGGGAGAGGTCTCAGAAAGCATTGCAGCAGATGCTCCACTGTTGACGCTGCTGCACCAAAGGCTGAGTCATCCCAACCCTGCAAAGCCTTGCTCTGAGACTCCCAGGTGGCCATGGATTAAAATTTGTTATGCAGGCTGGAATTCTCATGCTCAGTGACCTCCCTGAACTAAACGTAGAGACCTCCTGACTCTCAGTGAGTGAGGTTAACACTATTGCCAACACCAACACAGCTGAGTGAGCAAAGCAAAGCCCCCTACAGCACAGGAGACAGGCTTGGAGAAAGTCCAGATACAGAGGGCTGGGACCCTCCAACATCACATGGCAATAGCAGCTTCACATCCTTTTTTTTCTTGTACAACAGGAAGGCAGAACGGTCACAACGCTAAAGGATCTGCAACTTTCCCCATCCACACCTTGGAGCATCCCCTTGCATGGATATTGCCAACAGGAAGATGCTTTGCTCTCTTCATCCTTTTCATATTCAACTGCTCAAGCAGAGACCACACAGCACATCCCATGTGAACCAAAATACAACTTTAGTTTACTATTTTATGCATCTCTAGATCAGAGCTGTATAATTACCTGCCAGCAGTCAATGCCTAATTAAATAGAGTGAAAATAATAAAGGAAAGAACTGACAATCTGAACCAACCTGAAATCATTAACAAAAATGGCAAGACTGATTTACATGATAAATATTCACAAGAAGAGGTGAAAAGGAAAGAGCACCAGGAGCAGAAATACTCTGGAAGCTGATCACTTGGTCACCTAATGAACAAATTTCCACTAGGCACAAGAAAGCACTAGAAAATCTGGAGAAACCACAAACCTCAGGAAATTCTGCAGAGACTAAATCTCCTGCTAAAGCCAAGGAAAAAATAAAAGAGCTCATTCATTTTTGCCTATAAAACATAAATCCCTGGGTTAACCTGAGCCACAGCAGAATGAAAGGGTTCAAAGGAAGGAATTTCTCTTCTGGACACAAACTAGCTTCAATAAAGCAAGATGGAAATTTTTTCTGTAACAGCCTGTGCATATTACTCCAAGGGCAAAAAGAAATATGTTATGCACTAATATATCCAGCACTGGCTACTGCTGGAGGCAGAATGTCAACCACAAAGGGCTAACAGACTGATCCTATATGACAATCCTATATTTCTGTGTATTTAACCATATAATTAAAACCTGCTGCTGCTACACATACTAATTAGATGGACAGCCTTTATTTCAGGAGCCAGCACCCCAGTGACTGACAGCATGGCAGCACCAGGTGCCTGCAGCAGCCAGGCAAAGGCTTTGCTGTCCAGGGATGTCAGTGCTGGCTCAGCCCTGGCAGGGCTGGGTGGGGGGTTAACAGGCATCTCCACTCAACTGCATAAGTACCATTAAAATCACCACAGACTGAATTGCTTCAACCAGAAGAGACACTGCCAGTAATTGCAAGGAGCCAATGTCAAAGATGAAACATCCACGGGAGCCTCAGCAGAGGATGCTCCACAGTAAGCCTGAGAAGCTGTAACTCAGCATTTTAGCTAATTAAAGCTCCACAACCCTGTTTCCAGGGTCAGCACAATGTCCAGTTCTGATCATTTCTAAGCCAGTGCCATTTGCAGTTTGGCAGTACATTCTGAAGCAGATTAATCAATGTACAGTAAAATCTGCACTGAGGAAAGAACACAACTAACTTAATTTATCTACTCCTCCACTGATGCCCTCCAACATCACAAGTGCATGTCTGCAACCAGAGGAAAAAATTCAATGTTGCCTCCAGATGCATCTTACTAAACATGTTCCCCATCCACACCCCCAGCACTCACTGCAGATCTTCACCTGGTCTTCAGACTTCTAATGGCCACTCACATTTATCATTAGCCCTCCAAGTTCCCAGGAAAAGACAAAAGACTCTTCCACATAAGAAACAGCAGCCACAAACCATACAAGAGCAGCATTCTCTGAGCTGCAGAACAACACAAGCACCAAAGGCCATGGGAAATGTCACTGCCCTTGCAGACCCTCAGACCAGGGTAGTACCTGGTCTAAGTTACACTGACCACACACATTCACTGACACACAGCCTGTGCTTTAGCCTAAATTGTTTCCTGCATCCATAAACTCGAAGGAAAGGCAGCTCATGTCAGAGCTCAGCTGATGACAGCAGCTCCCTGGCCACCACAGCCCCTGTGGGCTCAGGCCAGAGCTGGTCTGGTGGCTCCACACGGCAGGACAACCTTTGGATATCAGATGTAGTTCAGCTCCTTCAATCCCCGGTAATCCCTGCCCTGCCACTCAGCTGCCTGGAGGAGACCAAGGGCTGTAATCACCACACTGCCTTTTAACTGAAAAGACAGCCTTAGATTTCATCAGCCATTTCACTGTCACACTGCATTGTCCACAAAGGATAATGAGCCCAGAGGCTCTGCCTTGGTTTGATAGGGAACATATTACTGCATGGCACACGGTGACAGGAGCCTGTCCTGGAGCACAGGGACAGCCCCCAGACACTCCAGACACAGGCACACCTGTGTCACTGCCTGTAGATTGGTATTGAGGCCTCACAGCCCAAAACTGGAACCCTCATGGAAACAAAGACACAGAACCCTTTTCTAAGGGTTTCTCTGGCTAAACAAAAGAAATAAATAGATAATGATAAAAGTATTCCCTGAGGAAAAAAAACCTGTTGTGTTTAGTAGGAGCTGCTGGGGATCTGTAAGGGAAGTGATTTTATGTTGTAGCTTACCTGACCACATCTTATGTTTTTTGCTTCATTTTGGTTCATCCTAGATATTATGTTGTTTATACTGAGCACTCATTTACACATTCCTAAGACACACTAATAACTGAGCTGTAGCACTGCAGTGAAGTGTTAACTGAATTTTCCAGCATGTCTCTTCACCTTTCCACTCTTCACTGATGAAAAAAAATCTTTTCCAGCTGAGTTCAGCAAACCTGCATTTCTGAGTGAAGGCAGCAAGACCTCACACTGAGTCACAGCCAGCTTAGGTACAAACAGTTCCAAAGCAAAATTAAAAACAAACAAACAAAACCAACAACAAAATCTGGGCTGCTTATTTTAAAGCTACAAACTTGATCTAGAAAGCTGGGTGCTGACTAGGGAGAAAATACAGTCAAAACATTTTTAGCTTGTGAAGTGTTAGCAGAATTTACCATTGAGGGATAACAAACTAACCTACATGCAATCACAAGGCACTAACACACACCAGTACAACAAGCCAGGCTCCAAGCTCAGTGACACTGGAATAAACCCAGTCTCAATTTACAGTGGCATCACCAGGAAAGCTCTGTCCTTCCACATCTATCCAAACAGGAAGAATTTTAGTTGCAGCCAAGGAGGACCCATCCTGCACCCTGCATCCCTCCTGCCTGCTCTGCCTCCATGCATTGAGCTGGACAGCATCATTCCCACACTGCAGTCACCCCCCTTTCTGCCTGCAACATAATATTGCAATTATTTAATCCTACATTATGTCATCCTGAGCACCCTGCCCACACAGGGCTTCCAGAAAGCAACTCACATGTAAACCATACAGCAACTACCAGTCTACACATTATGTAAGCAATAATCTGGAGAGCAGGGAGGGGAAAAACCCCAAACCAAATCCATAGCATTAGGAGGCTGGCTACGTGCCCCATTTCCAATGAATGGCCATTTGCTGGTTACCTGAACAGCCCAGGGATTACAGATTTCACCCATCTGACAGATGGCATTTTGCAGTTCTGATCCGTGACATGTTTAGAGGAATGCATTCATGAAGCAAGGCACACAGGAAAGAGTAAAGGACTTGAGACAGGGAAACAGGGGCTGCATTAGCCATGCAACATTCAGGCATGCAAGGTTTCACTCTGCTGTCACACCAGCATTGATCCCATTAACTTCCATGGGGACAGGCCCGATTCACTCAATTGTAAACAATCAAAATGAGGCCTGTGGATCGAGGCCAACAGAGCAATTCATTTGCAGCACAAGAGGCTCCCCAGGCTCCATCAGAGCCCACTCAGAGCCAGGCACAGCACAGGGATTTGCCAGAGCAAGTCCTGGTGTCCCCAGAGGGGCCGCTGGCACCGCAGCACGGCTCCCATATTGACAGGGTAATCCTCTTTCCCCAACCACTACAGGATGAATAAGGCAACTTTACTTATGATGTGGGACCAGTTAATCAGCCCAAGCTGTGCCCCTCACTGGTTAAACAAATACAAGCCATGAGGGGCAGCATAAACGTGACATGGTACCTTGCTGCTCCCTGGGCAGGCAGGTACCACCCCCAGAGCTGCTCAGAGGTGATGGGCAAGGGCACACAGAGAACACAGTGTCACTAAGGGTGGAACACATGAATTAAAGTGTGCTACTGAACATCACATCCTTACATGACAGGGAAAACTTCCAAGTCTGAAATCTAAACAAAACTCACCTTTACTGCACTGAGTTTCGCAGTCTCTCCTTCCTCTTTACTGTCAATGAGAGCTGCTGGCTAGAAACTCTGTTTTCATGGCCACATTGCACTTACTGGCTTTCACAATAGTTTAAATTTTTGTCCATTTTACAAGCTTTGTATAAGCCACAGTGATCAATCATGAAGGATACAAAGTAAAAATGCAATAAACATTATTGCTTGACAGCTGCTGGGTGACCCATGTGGGACCAGCTAATGGCATTACTCCAGGACTTAATAGAGAAGCTTATACCTTCAGATTAACATTAATTGGCATCCTCAGGGCAGCACAAGCAAAGAGGCCAAGGACCAACAGGCCAGGAAAATTCAGCAAACCACTTCTGCCTCAGCTGAGGGGGGAGCAGACAGGCAGCCTGCAAGGGAGAAACTTCTTTGTCACTGCCAGGCAGAGGCAGGGACACGGACAGGGCCCTGACAGGTCTTTGCAGAGGGTGACAGATGATTTCATACACAATGAAATTTTAAATGAAACAAATAAATGTGATATAAAAGACAGAGATTGCCTCTGATGTGACCAGAGACATCCTTTGAGGATGCTAATGGAGTCGAGAATTGATTATAAAGCTTTCCTTTTTTGCAGCATCCACAGTAAGAACAAGTGCTTGAATCAAACATGAGCATGCATAAAGATCCCCTTCCCTGGAAGACAGCTTTAGACTGAATTTTTGGCAACAAGATGTGCAAAACACTAAAATATTTATCAAACCATTTGGGGCCAGAGACCCAGGCACAGGCTCTGCATTATTTTGACATGGGTCTCCTGTAGCAAACAGGAGAGCTCTCGGCACACCCAAAACCATCAGCTCCTCAGACTGGACTCTTTCTGTTAAAACAAGAGATTTGATTTCTTCTTGCTGACAGGATTCCTTGTACATGCAGCTGTTAGGAAGCTAACATCACCAGTGACTCCTTCCCTGTTTATTTGAACTGAGGAGGAGGTTTCTCTTTGGTTTCTTCTCAGATAATTCTGGCAACTTCCTCCTCTTGTGGTCTTGTGCCTCAACACTGAGGCATCACATGAGATTCTCAAACAGCCAGAGCCCATGTGAAAACCTGCCACTCTCCCACATACACGAGGCTTGTTATTAATATATCAACTTGTTCAAAAAAGAAAGTTTCAGACTTCCTTAAGCTCTCAGGATCCAGGTCACAGGAAAACTGTCTGTCACGCAGTTCCCAGCTTCTGGCATGTCAGCATTTAAATGCTCACAGCAGGAACCTGCTTGCACCTGCTGCTTTCCCCTCTCCCCTTCACCGCCCTTGCCATCCCAGAGGCAGTGACAGCTTTGGCACTGTGACACAGAAGCAAAAGGCACCTTTTCCTTGGAGCCAGTGCCATGACAATGTAAAAGCAGTCCTCAATACCCAAGGAGCCAGGCCATGCAAGTCAATCCAATATCAAAAATAAATAAATAAAAGAAATCAAAAAACGCTGACCAAGAATCATTCTCCCAAAACTACTTTGCATGCAACTGTGTATCAGCATCCAATTAACTTAGGAGATGGAGGACACTTTGCAGAGAAACCAGTCCCATGGGTAAGGATGCAGAGGACGTGGGGGAAAGAAAGGAGTCAGGGAGAGCTGCCAGGCTGCTGTAGAAGGAAGAAGCTTTGATCTAAGACAGAAGGAAAAAAATAATATTAAGCATCCTTTAGACTATATCAGCATGGTTTATTTATCAAGATAGAACCTATTACAACTGTACTGATTGCTTTGAAGTTCCCTGGCCTATGTCAACTGTTTATTTATGATTCCCATAATTGAGTTATGTCAGAAGTGCCAGCCTGGGAATCAGACTGCTTCCTAAGGGACAGGGAACACGAGGAGGTTTTAACTCCACAGTGCTTCAATGAGTGCTGTCAGGATGCACCGGTTTGTGTTCCAAACTGGGCTGCTCTTCCCTCAGGGCTGAAAGATGTTGAGTGCTTCATGACAATGACACTAATAACTTGATCAAGAGAGGGAAAAACTGCCACTGTGCAAACCAGCATCTGCCAGCTGTGCTAAATCAGGAATGCCCGTCTCACCCACGGCATCAGAACATATGGAGGCTGATGCTGCTGGTCAGGGGTGGGAACTGAGCTCCACCAGAGCTGTGATACCCAGCAGGGGCAGTCAGAAGTAAAATATTATCAATTTTTATATTTTTTAACTCCAGCCAGAGGGAAAGCAAATGTGCAAAAAAACCCCAAGCCATAGAACAAAACCAAACCCCCTCACATTCCATGCACAGCAAAACCCATTAAATAAAAAGAGCCCACAAAAGCTTTGTTTCTATGGGTGATCTGTTTCCACCAGTGCCAGGCAGCTCCCTGCAACACATCCTAGGGCTTTTTGCATCCCAGCTTCTGACTGACTGTTTTTAAGTATGCTGTTCTCGCAGATGTTGTTTCCCAAATTCTGTTAGCTTTCTTCTTGGCAAGATATTATCAAATATAACTCCGTCATTAACAATCTAATGCTCTTTCCCACTTATGAAGCAGTCTTTCACAGCACTACACCCACTCCTCCCTCCTCACAACATAGGTGAACACAGGCATTTCTATTCCTCCTAATCTTCTTCTTCCCCCAGCTTTTATGCTCCATTGCTTCCCTTTATTCCGTTCTATACTTGGACCAAAAATCCAAGTACAGAAAAAAAAAATATTCCACTGTGCAAAGCCATCATTACCTCCTTCTCCTTTTTCTCTTCATCATACAGATGCTGAATAACACCAAGACGCCTCAGTTCTCTTTTTTTTTAACTACTCACTCACTTGTCCCTTCCCAGTAAATTCTGCAGTTCTTAAAGTATAATATCCCATGAGTTTTATAAGTCTACTCATGTCTATCAGAGGTCATTATCAACAAGGTACAAGGGATTCACAAACACCAGTGACTGTGCCCCAAAGCCCTTCTGTGCATTTAATTTCTCAATGAGGAACTAGAGCTCAGGGAACAAGGTCTCTCACACACAGGTAGGTACCCAGATTTGTAGTCTGAAAAGAACTTTTAAAATAAACAAATAAAAAACCAGCACAGCAAAAATCCCAATGCAAACAACAAAATCAAGCAAACGAAAAAACCAACACAATTTCCTCTCACGCACTTTGTGCTCACTAATGAGTCTTCAGCTAAAATACTGAAGTGTAACTAAATCCACATCAGCTACTAATTTTAACTAGTTTTCTCTTTAAATGAGAAGGTGATTTCTGCTCCACACAAGTCCTGTTTCCAAGGTGCAACAGGACCAGGGCATTCAGAGTCACTGGGTATCCCCATTGAGGGAAGCTGAACATGTTATATGCAGCTCTTTTAATTGTGTCTCATTCAGTCTCCAAAGTCCACATCAACTGCCAAATCCAATTTCTTCTGGGCTTTGAAGTCCTTATATCCCAACTTCAAAAACCTCTGCCACAAGCCCTCATTGTCAAATCACGGCTCACCAGCAACAAATGTCATGACCTGGCCCTCCTCTCCTCTCCTGCAGGTGGCATGGATTGACACCATGGTTTTAACTACACCCACTAAAATCTTGTACATTTTACAGTATTTCAAATTCTTACACTTCATGTCTTTCCCCACATACCTTCCATAACCATACAATATTTTGGTACATTGACACTTTTCTAACTCATCCTTCATTAAAAAATAAACCCATCTTCAGTCTATCTTTCTGTACAGGAAGAAGCTGCCAGAATTTGAAAGCCCTCTCTCCTCTCAGCCAATTCAGGAGTGTATTTGATGAGCACTGGCAAGTCCAAACCCAACAAAATGCTTTGAACTTGAGATATTCTAACATCCTAGAGAGTAACCTTGAATGCCACAGCCCTGGGCATCCTAAACCCCACAGGTTTTGTGCTCCAGAATTCATCACCTCCTTTCTTCATTTGTCTTTGGCACTAGAAACATGTCTGAGGAAACTGCCTTTTCCTTAACCATCTGGATGACATTCCATTGTTTATTTGCAAAAGTCATTGAGGGAAGTCCCACCTAAGCAGCCCTCCCTTTTGCAGACACACAGGTGGCTCTGGATGCTCTGAACGCCCAGAGAGCGAATGGCTCTCTGTCTCTGCTGCAGAAATGGCTCTGCTCTCTGGGGCAGTCTCGCAGAGCAGAAGTGGTGATGAACCAGAATTCAATTATGTAATGAGAAATTGCTTTAATTAGCCAGTTAATTGACTCCTCAATTGCAATAAGTAAAATGACTTGTTTTTACAAGGCACACTATTTTTTTCCTAAGGGCTCCCAGGAATCAGCTCCACATCTCTCTTCCCCTCCATGCTCACTGAAGCCAGAAAGGATCCAGGAGCACTGGCATGCAACTGGGGGACCTCATCTTTGACTATTGTTTCAGAGCAGCCCCCCAAAAACCCATTAGAGGTGCAGAGTAGCACTGAGGTAACCAACCCCTCTTCCTCTGTGGAAAGATGCCCAAACTTGAGGCAGATCTGAAATGCAGATGAATTGAGCTGCCTTAATGCTGCCTTCTTTTAACTTTTGTCCAATGTGTCCCAACTCAGAAAGACAAGGACATTTCTACACAAGTGAGATCCAAGATCCACAATGATCAAGAGAGATGCTCAAATGTCAAGGAAGGGGTACACAGAGCCTTGGCAGATGACCCAAAGACACAATTTAGGGCCAGTCTTTCCCTTCACTCTACAGGGTTCTCCCACAGCTCTCACCAGTCAGACTCTCTCAGTGTCCTTCCACCTGGGAGGTGACCTTATGTCTCATGCTCTTCAACCACTCTCCTTCCCCTCCAGCCTTGCAGCAGGTCATCACCAGGAGGCAAAAAAATACTCATAAATGAACTGTGCAAAAGGCAGGCTGGTGAGTTCTGTGACATTTTAAACATCTGTTTAACAGCAAGGGACAGACACCTGGATGAATGCAAAGCAGCAGGGCACGCTGCCTGGATACAGGGCTGAGTCTGACAGCACCTTTTAAACACCAGACAAAACATCTTACCTTGGTGAAACGGGAGGTAAAGGGAATCAGTGGTGTTGTGTATTCACTGGAGATCACAGGGGACTTGAGCAGAAACTGCAGTTATTTATATACAAACTCCTCTTGTACAAACCTTAAACATAATCAACAGGGAACATCTGTATGTTTGATTAGGGCTGACATTTTAAACTGAAGCCAAACACTCTGTAATAACACTAAAATCAACAACAGCGTAGCAAGTAGGTCTCCCATTTTGATGCAAACATGCCAGGAATTATTTTGGCCCAGCGTTCTGCACCTAAAGCAAGGATATCAGCAAGAGAATGTCCCTCAGGATTTGAGCAGCAGCAGCTCCTGCTGGAGCCTGCAGGAAGCAATACACGAGTGTCTGGGCAAGAGGCTCCCAAACAGGGACCAGAATCCCAGGTGGGACCACAGGTCAGATGAAAACCAGCTGCAGCAGAACAGTTTGCAGCAGAGAATGGGGACACAGGCAGAGAAGTTTGAGGGCCACTTTTGTACAAAAGTTCCACAGAAAAAGCTAACATCATAGCTCAATTAAAATAGCAAAAACCATCAGCTTTTGAAACTTAATTCACTGCAAAAAGCCTGGAGAACTGGCTTCCCAACATTCCTTTGCTTAACAAGAACCCAGAATTTCCATGACAGAACTTCAGTCATTATATTTTTCCTTCAATTCAGAATACACTGTCAGGATCAATTCTGCACTAAGTCACTCCTTAAACCTTTATAACACCAGATACTCAAGGATAGACTGGGGCAGCCTTCTAAAAAAAGGACAGACATTGCCACAGATAAGTTAAAGATTGGAATAAATGTCATGCCTGAAGTGGTTCTGTGGAAATTTAAAATAGGCAAAATTAAATTACCCATGAGAAATACAGCCTGAAACTCTGACCTGAATTTGGTCAGAAAGTTTGCTTTGTCCAACTTACTCAAATCAGGAGCGCAAGATGGAAAGGCAGGGAGGTTGGGATGATACAAGTGACAGAGCAGGCAGGGTAATTCACAGAAAGGTCTGTGCCAAAATGCAGGTGGTGAAATAGTGCACATGGCAAGATCTCTCTGCAAGAGACGGGCGTTTCAAAGAACCCCTGCAAACACCACGGAAGACCCAAGCATCCAAGAAAATAAAGACTCACTGGGTGACCAGCAAAGGATTAACAGAACCATTGCAATTTTATAGAAGTAATAAAGTATGGAAAAATAATTTGGGCATCTCAAAAATGATCATCCAGCAGGCACTTCTGAAGGAGCAAAGGCTCTGGGTGCACAGACGGCACTTTCCACTTCACAGCAAAGCCTCCTCCAGGAAAAGAGAGCTGACAGACAGCATTGTGTGGCCTGCACGGGGCCACACTCATGGAAACAAGGGAAGAGAAGCAAGAGACCCCTCCAGAGCCAGCAGAGCCGTCTGTTCATTTCCCTGTTTGTTTGCTCTTTCAGACTCAAACGCTTGAGCAGATTTACACAAGTAAGTGCACTCAGGAAGTGGGCAAACTGAATATGAGCACTAGGCCAACTGGCTGCAGTGTCCAAGAAGCAGAAAATGGTATTAATCCCCTGAATTGGAGACCAAAGCGCCGCCTGTGCCCCATGGAGCTTCCCAGTGGGGTCCCCTCCCATCCTTCTGCAGAGCTGCATGGCAGGGGGGCTGGCTGAGGTACCCACCAGGGCTGCCCCCTGCCCACAACTGCCCTTCCACATGCAAGGGATGAGCAGCTGTGGGCAGGAGCCTAAGGCAATTAGTGGAGAAGGAAAATAAGGTTCTGGGAAGCAAATCTGCACTTGAAAGTTTACCAAAATAGTTCTCCCCAAATACTTATTGCAGAAAAATAGTGCAAGTGATTTTTTTAAAGTACACCCTGCCCCTTTCTCTGGGCAAACTCTGGGGTACCTCAAAAAGGTGCCTCTTCTGGAGCCAGGAGCCAACAGCCACCCCTCCTGGAACGCTGCTGCTTAGGGCACCCCTTCACTACAGCAAACCCACCACTGTTTGAAATGCCAACAGCACCATTTTAGACTCCCAAACCATCAAGGTCAGCAAACTAGTTTGCAGTGAGAACACTGCCTTCGTGGGTATTTGTGCATGTGCACACAAAAGAAGATGGAGAGTCCAGGAATGAAAATGAGATTTCAAAAATGCTGAAATCCTGCAGCTTGCATGTCCTCCCCTGTCTGTCAAACTCAGTTTCTCAGGAATATATTTACAATGCCTAGACAACTGCTCATCAAACCTTGTGCATGTTTTTGTGATTTTTGACAGTTAGAAGAGCATATATTTGTTCAAGTTTATTTTTATAGCGTTCAACACTATACCAAAGATTTTGTGGTATGCAAACCAAGAGCATTTTCTTCTACCCAGCTATAGCTTTTACTGTGCCTCAAGCCTGCACAGGAGAATGGAGAGATACCTACTCACATCTTCACATCTCTGCTTTCTACATGCAGTTTTCATGCCAGAGAGAACAGAACTTCTGTCCAGCCAGAGAATACTAGTGAAAGATGAGCTGTTCTCCAAAAATGAACCATCTACTGCTTACTCTTAAACTGATGAAGTTACATGATAGATCGTCATCACTGACAGAAGCAGTTGCTTGATAATTATTAATTCATGTAAAGCTGAACTGAACAGGAAGATAAAGCACCTGTACCTGTTATATCTAACCACAGACATCCTCATAACCCACCAGCATCTTCCAGATCTGTCAGCAGCAGTGGAGCTTTGCCCATTTTGTTGTTCAAGTGACCTTTCCCTTTTGCACATGATGCTTTCCAGTGCCAATTTCAAGGCATATCAGGGACTGTCCCAATCTTTCCCTTTTATTTTCAGCTCTCTGTGCCTTTCCCCCAGTGCAACAGATAAGACTGTATGTTCTACCTTTGCATATTACAATCTGCAAATTCCTGTAACTCTCCCTTACTGTCATTGCTCCAGGCATAATCTTGAAATATTTGTGTTGCCATAAATAGCACACAGTGTATTATATAGACAATAAATGTTTTAAAAAGTTACGGTGCAGTGCCAAGCATTAGAAAGTTGTACAACCTTTGTTCTGCCCTCATAGGTGTCCAACACATTCATCAAGGAACAGAGGAGTTTTATGAGGGCTATTAAGACATATCATATAATTGATGAACATAATCCCAGAATAGAAGAACATGTAATGTCAAGCAGTGTTCACAAGCACACAGACATTCTTGCATATGCTTTTTTTTTTCCCTTTGGCAGTAACATAGACCAGCATTTTAGAAACATCCTGCTAGTCTTATAAAACAATCCGACAAAAGGAAAATACAATTTTTATCTCAACAAAACCTGAAAAGAATTTTATAGTCAGACTTTCTCAGTCTGCAGGCTTTCTTCCTGTTGGATTTCAAATGCCTGCCACAAACAGAGGAAGAGGGAAAGGTCATTAGCACCCTTCTCCCAAACCATGGGAATCCTTTAAATCAAGTTGAAAAGCATCAGGCATTCAGGGCAGCAGCCACTGCAGGGTTTGCCCACAGCACACTTGCCACGTTCTGCAGGTTTTTTTCCCCAGCTGCCATGGTGGATTCTCCTCCTCTGCTCTCACAGTTCAGTATCAGACAGCTCTCTATAGGCCACTGCTTGAGACAGGTGACACCAGGCCCTCCAAAATCACCAGGTGTTTCATGCTGTCACTGCCTTCACCTGTCCTGACTGCTGGAATAAACTCCTTCCAGAAACTCCTAAGGCCAGGCCACAATCCCACAGTGACCAGTAACTCAGTCCCAGAAATGCCACAGCAAGCAGGCTCCCTTGGGCCTTTAGAGGCTAATGGTATTTCCAAGGGCTCTTTCAAATTTTGGTCAAGATGTGTCCCAAATGCAATTCTGCTCACTCTCAAGGAACTCAAGTTGCAAACATGCTGCCCCTCCTCTCCACCATGGACTGTCCTCTGCCCAGCTCCTGCCTTGCTGTGTTTGCCTCCTCAGGTTTCTTCCTGATCCCAACCAGTCTCCCCACACAGCCAGTTTCCATTCACTCCATCTGTCACCAGTGCACTATGATGGACCCCATGTCCTGAAACCAAGGGTGTCCTCTTAACTGTTCACTGAGCAACACTTCATGTCCTCTCAAGCTCTTCTAAACTCATCACCATCCCCTTCCAGTAACTCAGCTCAACCAAAACAGCCAAACCCCAGGCTGCACCCTCAGGATGCTCAGAAAGCTGCTGCCATCTCCAGAGGCAGGAGCTGGTGAACAAGGACATGAAATTCCCTCATTTCTCATGACAGATGTGTATTACCCTCCCTGAAGGGTCAAGAGAGTAAGACAGCCAAGGGAAAGGATATTTAATGAACACCAGCAGCCCTGCAAACAGGCCATAAATACAGCCTGCAACACACTGCAAAACTCTGCCCACCCTAAAGCAACTTAGCCCAGTGCTGGCTGAAGATACAGGGTTGTCTCGCAGGCTGGGGGTTCATAACTTGCACATCCCCATTTCTGTGCAGCTGCAAACAACCACAGCTGCTCACACAGCACCGAGGCTTTCATGCCCTTCAGCCAAGCACACTGAAACCAGCAGGGTCTGAAACTCCATGGCTTGGTTCTTTCGGCAAATACAAACCTCTTGACTTGACTAACTCTTGGCAATACACATCAAAAAAGACTCGACTGAATTAAACATATTTCAGAGGAGCACAGGATATACAATGTAGTGAAGAAGATCTGGCCAGAGAAGGTAAGACAGAAAATGAAAAAAAAAAAAAAATTGAATAAAAGACTATCAGGCACCTTTTAATGTTTTTAGTCAAATTCAGTAGCTATTGGCATCTTTTGAAACACTTAAAAAAAGCAATGAGATCCCTGTGAAAAGGGCAGCACTTCCAAGACCTCCACAGCCTCCAAATTCACACAGTAAAATGAGCAGGAATTATGCCTGGGACTGGGGGTTGGTGGGAAGCCTGAAACTGAAAAGTCATTCTGCTGAATATGCAAAAATATTTGAGAAGCTGTATAAAATCCAGGAGCATTCCAGACTCTTACTGCAAGCTATTCATTTTTTCCAGCAGTTTCCCATGTTAAAAGCTTTTTAGAGCAGGAGTTTTGCAGTGTCCACAGAGAGCAATGCATCATGCAGGATGTGCTTGGAATTTCAGCAAAAAAGTCCTTCTGCCTCATGGACTGCCAGGAAACCATCCAGTTGCTACAAATTGTCCCTCTGGCCAGGAGAAAGGAGCAGCACGCAGAAAAGACAGACCATGGGATGAACTGTGCATTGGGGACCAAGCAGGGACTGTCCTGCCAGGATCCCACTCGCCAGAGATTTCATATAAGTTATTTTTCCAGCTCCTCTAACTGATTGGTAGACACAGCCTAGGAGGCACCTTTACCCTCTCACGATTCGGCATTGTCTTTCCTAAAATAGATCATAATTTACTGCACAGAAAAGAATAAAAACGCCTGTTTTGGGATCCCAAGCTTGACTGGGGATCCCACAGTGCCTCATTCACACAGCATTTCTCTGGTAAGCCACTAACTCAGGCTGCTGTGCCAGAGAGCAACATCTTTATATGTCTGTGACGTGGGATTCAAGTGTTTTTACACGCAAAACAGACAAACAAAAACAACCCCAACCAAACAACAACAAAACAACTTTAAACACAGCAAGCCTACAGGCAGCAGTAAGAACTCATGGTAAAAGAGCCCTGGTTACAGGGTTTGGCCCCAGAAAGCTGCTGGAAACAACCCTCCAACCTCCCCTGCTTTTGCTGTTACTGGGAAGAATGGAGGAGAAGAAAGAAAGCACAGAAACTAAAACCATCTAAGATGAACAGACTGCTGTCTTTTAAACGTGATGACCCATCAGAAAAGGCTCATGACTGTTCACAACCCACTCTCTTGTAACAAAGGTGTGCATCACAAGCCTTCTGCTTTTCAAGAATTACCAAAATTCTGGGTTCCTTTCTTAAGGATCTGGTTTTCTATGTATCTATTGTAAAAGCCGCAGTTCTACCTTCAAACAAAAAGTCAATCACAGTTTGATCCCAGAAAGGCAAAAGCATCAGGGGGCCATACAATTTAGAGCCATCTGTTCCCTCTCCCTTTTGCTCATAGCCAAGGAGAAGCCACCCCCATCTCAGCTCCACTTGGCTTTCCCCTCCCTCTCCAGCTCACCTGCCCTTATGGCTCCTCAGGCTCCACTCAAAGCTCCTCTGCCTGAGGGCTTTTCTTCCCCTCTCCCACTGCTCAGTGTTATTGAACACACCTGTGTGCCCCTTCTCCACCTGTTCCCCATTTGCACCCACATGTGCTGCTCGTTAATGCCAACTACATGGAATCACTACTGGGGGGTGCCCTGACGAGCAGAGAAAGAAAATCGTGTTGTCCAGCTGGGGTAAGATGTGCTAACCAAGGGCTTGGAAAGCAGCACATCCACGAGGCACTCCTGGGAATTTGGGTCACCACGTGCTCAAGTGAGACAGGAGCAGCAAAATGGGATTCAGCCTCTCACCACCACCAGAGCTGAAGCTTGAAATGAAGCAAGAAAGAGGCATAAATTATAACGACAACTGCAGAGTGATGCATCCACAGAAGTTTTCTTTCCTGTGTGTTTCCAAAGATTATGTTCTCTCTGCATGAGGCATTGGCAGCTCGTGTCCTGAGGTACAGAAGTGACACAGAATGGGTGAGACAATTGTCCAGAGCTTGTGCAGACCCTCCAATTTTCTTTGGACTGCAAAGGGTGTAAGAAAATCCTGTCTAAAGAGCTGAATTCTCTCCAACACGTATTTGCCTTTACTTCCTATTATTTTAAGAACACTGCCCTTCACAGTCTTATCTAAAATTGGGAAAACTCTGCAATGTTCTCTTTGCTGTCAACAACTGTTCAAAATTCCACATTAGCAACGTTGAGAGCCTTAGTGTAAGAGCTCCCTCTTAATATTTTAAGCAGAGAATAAGATTAAGTAGTATAATACAAACAACAGTGTGCATCCAATTCCCAGTTCTGCTGGAGAAACTGATGGAGCTGACATGGTCTTAAAAACTGGAAAAATCTGCAAAACATATTTAATGAGGAAACGTTCACTGATTTGTCTTTTTGGGTTTTTTAACAGTTCTTTTAAAAAAGATAATTTGATGATCAGTGTGCTGTTGCCATTTTCCTTATAACCATTCTTAGGAACATCCAAATAGTGACAATGACAATATTGGCCCAGTTCCCTCAAATTTGCATTTTGCTATATTCAAAGTTTGAGATTTATTTTGTTAAATACAATCTTCTTTAGAACTTCCTCAGTTTGGAATTAACTCTTACCTTTAAAATATGTTCATGAAACTACTGCAGTACATTTAGAACATAAACATTAACCTCATACAATTTTTCCAAAGACGTTTCTAGACATCCTTGGCTAAGTCACACTAACTGGATGTAGCAGCACCAAGTAGCCACCCCACCTCTGCTTTGCCTGTATTTCAAGTTACTTACCTTTCATTTAGTATTTAATCCCTTCATTAGGCTTATACAACAAAAGAGGTTTTCAAAACTTTACCGTCAGCAGGGTATAAATTTGATTTATTGCTTATGATAAAATGCTATCATACCTGCAATTTACTCCCTGTCTTTTGGCACGTTTAGTTCAGTTCTATTGCCAGCAGTAAAGGCATTTTCACATTCTTGAATGCACAAGAGATCTTGTATGTATGCATCTCATTTGTCCACAAACTCCCATGGGATGTTGTATGTGTGAATACAGCTGAGGGACACTTGCCAGTCAAAACAGATGCTCAATTCCTATACCAGGGAATGGAGCACAAATACAGGATTTGCTTTAATGTATTCACAGTGCATCCAGCCCCAGCTACTTCCAAGACTTTTCTGTATAAATTGCAGGAGAAACTGGCTTAGAAATGAAGTTCCCATTTGGAACCAGCATAAAGCAAGGTACTTTGGAGGCAAAAATCTGTCCACTTAAACACATACCATGTTGTGCACTACAAGAAGCACCAGGGTAGGTATCACAGTTTTTCATAGTGACAGTTTTCTCTGCCAAACTTCACAGATGAAACTAGAACAAGTCACAGAAAACAAGTGTTACATCTCAGAACTGGTCATGTCCAAGCATAGCTCAGTAATTTTGGGGCTGATGTGTACTGTGGCAATGGCTGTGCAATGCCCTCAGGAAGAGGGGAAGGACAGAAAGGAGAAGAACAAGTACCTCCAGAGGTGCAAGGACACCACCAGACTGCACTGTGGTGGTTTCTGGATGGCACAGAGCAGGGCAGCCCTCACCCAAAGGGATGCCAGGAGCCAGCCAGGCTCTGGAGCCACTGGAGGATCAGTGTAACCCACAGGGCAAGCCTTTCCCAGAGCCTGAGCAAAGTGCTGTGAGTCAAATCACACCCGTGCTGGGGGCACTCAGTGCAATACCCTGTGGGGTGAGAACTCAGAAACAAATCCCATGAGAATTTCTGATAAATATCTTTTGCTCATCCATGAGCTGTATCACCCCAAGCACAGCTATTTCAAAACTGTAATTTCTAGAAAAAAGCGTTGTTATCCTTTCCAGACAAGAATATTGTTTCCCTCAGAATTTATGGCACATTCCTTAGATCTAACAATTATGTTTACCGTTCTCTGCTTTGTCCTCAAACAGATGAGTATGATACAAAATGTTGTACTACACTAACACTACACTTCTCAGGGGAGGGAAGTGGATGGGTTGTTCTCTGGGACAGCACTAATACCAGCTAGGATTAACCCTTTTCCAGCCACGTTTGCAGCTCTGGGAGTGAACCTTTGCTTTGTCTCCAAGCTCAGCTTCACAACAAGCTTTATCTTGCAAAGCAGAGCAGCCAGTGCCGAGCTGATGCTTTATGTAAAACCAGCACATTAACATTCGAGAGCCCCACTGACAATGCGAGCTGAGGCGTAAGAAAGAAAGAGAAAATCCTTTGATTCTATCAGAAAACTTGCAATGAAAAACAAACACTTGATTCACAAGTGCTATAGCTGGAGAGGGAGAGAGTCAGGAGCTAATGTACCATAGTAATTGGATTGAAAGATTGTGAGGTGGTGGAATTTAGTGGCTGTATTAAAAAGCCATCCCCTCTTCAAGGCAAGGAGCCAGCACAATGAAGAAAAGACAGGAAACAAGTTAGGGAGGGCCATCCAAGGTTAGAGAAGACCCTGTCATCTTTAAAATAGAAGGACGGCCTATTTCCACAAAACTGGGTTTCTCTCTCTTTTGCAATCTAAGGCTGGTTTTTATTACCAAAGTCAGCAACTGGAAAATACATTTACCAGAGCATTATTCCCATCATTATAATAATAAAAGGGTCAATTAAAACTCAGTTAAGTGCCATATCTGTTGTGTAGTGGACGGACTTTAAAAAAGAATTTCAGTTACTTCAATAAAAACTAAGTAATGCTGGGTGCAGCCTGGTCACCTTTCAAATTCTGAATCTCTACTGCTTAAGAAGGTCAAATCATTTTTTTACATCCTTATTCTTCCCCAGCAGAATGACCAAGTAATTCTGAACCATTTCTCAGTCAAGCAGTGGTGTCAGTTCCCAGAAAGAACTGATTTTCCACAAAAATAAACAGAATTTAAAGCTGTTATTTACATTTACAGCAGGAAATAACAAAACTTGTCGGTGATTACCAAAAACACAAAGGCAGATTGAATGAATTGCTGTTCGTATTGCATCTATTAAATGGGAATCAACAGTTGTAAGAATCTATTGCATGGCAAAAACAGCAGTGAGGGCCTAATTTTTGCACAAGCAATTTGCATGGTAAGATGCTGGTTGTTCCTGCAGTGGGAACACTAACAAGCTCTGCACCCTCAACTGCCTGAATTGAACCACAGGGAAATTCTGTGCATTACTTACAAGGACTCGCCCCTTTAGCTGCTCCAACACAGCATGACTTTCATAGCCAGGGTCTGTGTATATACTTTCAGTATATTTTTTTCATTCCTTTTCTACTAAAAAAGAACAAAAGAATAAGCTTTACAAGGTTAGAGAAGGATAGGTAATATTTTAGCTCCTTACAAGACAGGATAATGACCCAGCAAGTATTAAGAACAGTGACAGAAATAACTTCTCCTTATCACTTAAATAATCAGGTATTTCACATCTTACCACCAAACACATCCTCTAAAATTCTTACCAGGAAGAATCTGCAATTCCATTTACACTCAAGACTTCCCATGTAGGACTTAAAATTTCCTTTAAGTTTTATTTCACCACTTCTCTTTTTTCTCTCTCTCTCTCAACACTAGAACTGCTCGCTGGCCAAAGCCCAAGAGCTCAACACTGCCAGTTTCAGGAAGACTTAAAATCCACACACAAAACCCACAACCCAGGCCTGCATTCTGCAAAGTGGGTCCACTTTTAATTAAACCCAGATGCTCAGATGATCCCACCCAAGCACTAAGCACTGTAACAAGTTTTCTCAGTGCCACTTTAATAGCCTGCTTTTTTAAGAAGCTTTTAATTCAGCATTCAGCTTCAAGACACCAAATGCTGCCAGCACTGTCTGATCTCAGCGTGATAGGGAAAAGTACCACTAGGTCTCTGCTCCAGTACTGCTAACAAACATGGCTGAAGGGAATTATTTGCCTGGATTAGGAGGCTAACAAGTATTCCCCAAATTAATGATGAACTGCGTGAGTTTTATTTTGTGCTCTTGCTGGTAAGAAACCACCAAAGCTTTCTTCTCAAAACTCCGCTTCAACCACAGCAGGGCTGACTAATTATAAGCGCCCTGTCTGGGGTGGAAAGGAAAAGAAAGAATTAGTTTGTGTAAGCTTATGGAAATGTGGCTCCGTGCTTCACTTTCTGCCTTTTCTCCTTGTCAAGCAAACAAAGCAGGAGGGTGGGAGGGGGAACGGCAGCACAATGAAACAGCCTCGCAAATTCAAAGCTGAAAAGATGTTCCACATGATGAAAGGCAACGAGAGAAGGTTGCTCAGTTCTTACTCCAATGCACCAGATAAGAGAGCCTGGGACAGGCAAAATCTGTTCCCTAAGAGTGGTTCATCAGGGCATATCAAGGCTGCAGAAAGATGATTGCATTTTTAATAATTCACAGGAATCTGCCTGTGTCCCTCTTGATTAACATCTATGTAGCAATTGTCCAAGCTTCACTGACGTTGTCATTTTGCTGTCTGGAAATATCTGTAATTGCTCATACCAGCTGAAATGGTTATTTCAGCTTTTCAGTGTCTTTTAAAGTTGCCATCTGAATGAAGGGGCAAATTTTTTGACAGCAGATGCCAGAAATGTGCCTGGAAAAAGAATCAGGAGAAGAGAAAGAACAAGGAGACAAAAAAAATTCATCGGTGTGTCAGGACAAGCACACTGTGCAGAAGCCACTGAGAATATACACTTGCCTCATCAGACCTGTAATCACCTGCTTGAAATAGCACATCCCCCAGCAAGGATTTGCACAGGTGTTTTGGCACGTTCAGCAGGAACCAGCACGTGCATGTGCAGCTTCCACTGAAACCACAGGAGAGGGAATGAATGCCCTAGACCCAGGACTTGTTCCAGATTTTTTAATGGCTGGAAATGAGTGGTAAAGATTATTACACCCCAGAATTAGCAGGGGAAAGGATCCCGTTCATTTTTCTGGTCTAAGCCACCTATGTTAGGCTTCTGATCTCTTTCAGAACTTTCTGTGTCTCGATATTCCAGGACACTTCTTGCTACATCATAGTTCACTGCTGAACTACTTAGCTTTGAACAAAATTATTTTGGTAACTGAACAGTGGACCAAATCCAGAACAATTAACTTGGGCCCATTTCTGACACTCTCTAGAGGGAGAAACTTATATAGAACCATCCTAGAGATCCTATAGGATCCCCTTAATAGATCCTATATTCAGAGTAGGTGATCATATTCTGCTCACTGCATCAAAATTTGTTTAATTCACACTTAACTCAGACTATAGAACAACTTTGTTACTATGGATAATATATTTCCTAGGACTGACAGGTAATCAGAGGTTTTTTCCCATGGCAGCCCAAACAAAGCCAAGACTTGGAAGCACGAAGACCCAAGACACACAGAGATGGTTGGTAAAACAACCTCCAGGCCAGGAAGGAGGACAGACAGCATCTATCTTCACCAGTCTGGAAAATATATGTGTTCTTTTGTGCTGGCTACAGCAGTCTCATCTGCCCTGCACCACGAGGGATGTGACAGGGTCCCTGCATTCTTCCCGAGAGGCCCAGGAGGTCCTGGTGTCTCCCAGGAACAGAAGATTCATGTTCAGTTGGAACTGCACAAAGAGCACAATGGGAGCAAGACTTGTGGTGAGCAAGTTCCCCACGATACTGGTCCTTTGCATTCTCCTGAATCCCTGTGATTACCAAGGGGGAGACCATGACAACAGCAGAAAAGCCATTCACTGCTGACACTGGAGACACAATGGCCAACTAGTACTTTGGGTGAAATAAATCACCCACTAGCTGTTTTATTAATGGCCCAGCCAGAAAGCACATACTTCACTGCAGAAGATGAAAGAGGCAAGTAAACCAAGCTGCCAGTCAACAGGAAAGCATTAATATTCATTTAGCTTCTTATATACTGCCAGTCAGACCAGGAGAAGAGCTGGGCATTGCTCCTGTGTCAGTGCCTAGCAGGTTTTAGGCCTGGATTATGTGCTGAATTCCCAGTGAAATTCAAGAGAAGTGAGTGAAGCCACAAAGGCCAACACTGAAAACCATACCCACACCAGAGTGGCAGCTACTGATCAACACAAGGGGCACTGAGGCATCCTGAAACTGTCTGCTCTTGGATGTGTACATGAGCTTTTCTCTAGGAAGCAAACTTTCACATCCTCATGTGCATTTGGACACACACAGGAAGATTTTTGCCTTCCTTGGGAACTTACTTCTGCAGCTGTTCACCCATAACCCAATTCTCATCTCACTTCTCTGCAGTGTGACTGCAGAACAGGGGACAGGGAAGAAAAATGGAGCAAAACCATCACCCAGACATTATGGCTTCATTATTTCTTTCCCTTTCATGCTTCCCTAGCAATGCTTCCACAGTCATTCTACAGTCTGCAGATCATGTACATTATTTTCTCTCCTAAAGTCAACAAAGTCGGCATCAGAAATTCACCAAAGGTAAAATTAAACCATTTCCAAGATGACTTAGGATAGTATCAAACCTACCATGTTCCCCACTTATGCCTGCAGGACTCACAGTATCAATGGCTCAGACATCACCAAGTCAGTCAGTGATGAAAAAATCAATATTGCAGCAACACAAAGCATTAATTACCTGTCATACAAAGGCACACCCCCCAGTTCTGTTCTTTATTTCAGAGTGTGTGTACATGCTTAAAGAAAAAGCACCACCTTTCACTTCCAGCTCTTGAGGCCAGAAGCTTCCTAGAAAGTCAGCACTGGATAAGCCTACACTCGCAGATTGACAAGTCATGATTACAACACTACAGGGGTACAGGTTTATTCCACTTCTATTAGGAAGCTATTTCTGTTTATTACAAACTAACAAACAAAACTCCCATGTTCATGCAATGTTCTGCATGCTCAGGACAGCCTGCCTTGGCTTTTTTTTTTCCTTTTAAGAAATAAGATATTGAGAGCTACAAGGGATTTTTTTCTGAGAAACAACATACAAGATTCAGTATGTTCCAAAATCTGTATGTAAAGTGGGAAACCCTCTTCCTTGTACATCTACCCAACCTTATTTAAGTGAATGCATCGCTTGTGAAATGTGCCAAAACAAAGGCTTTAAAAATTTAGGTTCACAGGCTGAGTGTACCACAGACAACAGCAATTCCTACATTTTCCTATTTTCTCCAGTGATCCTGAAGTGTTTAACATAGAGAGGAGGAGAAGAGGAGGTGATGGGAAAGTATTTAGATGAAGTAAATAGCACAGGGAAAAAAGGAAAGTAGGCACTCTGCATGTTCTTACAATAGATGGATCATGGCAGACTAGGAAGCTGAAGAATCACAAAAAAATCAGTGAAAGATTGAAAACATCAAAGGGATTTCCAGCAGAAAACATGACCACTTATCTCTGAAATTTGGGGTGAGAGGAAGGAGGAGGTTTCTGCAGAAAGGGAGAAAAGAAATTAGACAACTACTTTGACAGGGGATTTTTAAGGGCAATTCTAGTTTTAATGGGATACAGTGTGTGCAGTTTGAGCCCCCAAGATAATCACTGAAGGAGATTAGGTAGCAACTTTCACTGGTAGTTTTTTAACCAGCTTTGGCACCATCCCCTTAAGGCCACCATACTGGGTTCTTCACAGTGTTGCAAAATGGGGAATATGTAAAATTTTCTTAGAAAGAATGTTCTTTAATGTTTGATCTTTGTGTACTTTCAAGGCTAACCAACAAGAAGGAGATTTAATGAACCTGCTTTTTGTGGACAACAGGACAGAATGATGAGGATGGGCCCCTGTGGCAGACCTGCTGTGACAAGTCCTGCTTGTCCTGTGCCACTCCTAAAATGACTCATCTCTGTGAACTTTTCCATTGATAAGAAAAATTAACAATGCTTAGAAAACTCGATTAGCAAGAATTCATTAAACTCTAAATATTGGTATGTTCTGCTTTCAGTTTAGAGATTATTTCTAGGCATTTCGAAGTAAAAAAAGATTGCTGTGAAGGAGGCCTGTTTGATTTGTTCCATGCAGTTCTCAGCACTCTATTTAAAACCATTCATGCAAACACAAGGTATTCTCAGAGGCACTATTGATAAAAGACTGCACAGAAGCCAAGCGCTGCCAGCAGCTATTTTTAATTATCCAAACTGTGCATGGAAAACATGCACAGCTTTGGAAGTGAACTTCAGGTCGGAGAGGGGAGCAGGGGTTAAAAAATAAAAATTAAAAAAATCAAATCAACAAGCTACATGCTAAGAGAAATCTCCCTGTCTGGCCTAGGACTGTGAATCAGTCCAGGTGAAGCATTTTGGGTTATTGTAAATGAAGACAAAACATATTGGCATCCGTGTGACAGACATGGCCACAAATAAATCAAGCAATAAACAGCACAGCGTGCTCTTTCTGGCTTTGTGCCTCCTTTTTGTCACATTAGGGTAAAAAGTCGCATTCACAGAGCACAAGTGGCTCTGAAACAAGAAGGCTCCAACACCCCCCACCGTGGGGGCAGAAATGCAGGCCAGTCCAAAGGGATTATGGGGTAGCAGGGAAGCCTTGCTAACCAAAGCAGACAGCTGTTGTGGCTTCGGGAACCAACACGAACACCCCAACATCTTCCTCCCAGCCGAGTGCCAGGGGTTTGTGAAAACAGTGCTCAGCCTAAGACAACACTGATGGCAACTGATGCTTTCCTGCTCCAGCCCTTCCCTGTTGTTCTTCTCCAAGTCCTAAGCAAATCTCAACAGGCTTTTGAGGAGGATCTTGTACAGTCATTGCCAATCACAGCTTGAGTCACACCACATTTGCCACACAAAGTTGTTCCAGCACTGAGAAAGAAAACCATGATTCTACCAACACATCCAAGAGGCCTGAAGAAGAAATAGCGAAGGGTCACACAAGACAAGGAGATGGACAGATATTCACAGGTATTTTTCTGCCCTTATAGTGCCCTAATTCTAGAGATGGGCCTTTGTGTTTCTTCCCAGCTGTCAGTATGCAGCAGAGAATTAAAAACCTCAGAGCCAGGTCTTTGCCATGTGTTTGTAGAGTGCCAAACATCGAGGTGCCCTGGTCCAGCCCAGAACCACCAAGTGGTACCATACCAGCCAGTGTTGTTTCATATGTGTTGCCCCAACTCATACTCAGTACTCTCCCCCTCTGGCTCCTCCTTATTTCCATGGGCCGTTTTGGCTGGGAACAGCTTTGTTTCTCCAGTGTAATTGTCCCCAAGGACAATGCTGCAAAGATTTCCAAGTCACTCTGAAATAGTGACTGTCGGATACAGGAGGATGTGTCTGAACAGCACAGCAAACAAAATCCACCCATTCGGTACAACCGAAATCCATCCACTCAGTACATTCAGCACAAAATCCACAGACATGAAACAACCTGGCAGCAAAACTCACCACTTCCATGACTGTCCAAAGGCTGAACATCAGCTCAGGGCTGGAAGCAGCACAGCTGTAAACAGGAGCATCAGGCACTGATTCCACAACAGCAAAGCAAGAGTTACACACCAGAAAAACAGGGTGTGGGGCACCCTCAGAAACAAGGCAGTCCCATGGACAAGGCTCAGTGTGAACTGCTGAGTATACACATGCATAAAGAAACGTGATTTTGAACAGAATCCAACATGATTTTGCCCCTCTGCTCCCTTCTTCAAGGCCCCAATATGCATAGAATCACAGAATGGTTTGGGATGAATCTTAAGGACTTTCCTTCCACCCCCCTGCCTTGGGCAGGGACACTTCCACTCTCCCAGGCTGCTCCAAGTTTGCTTAAAAAAATAGAAGGCTAAAAACAAAGATCCAAGTTATTAAACAAATAAAGAAGATGTGTTATTTGGAAGTTTTTTCTCTTCCTCTGCCTACCCAAGTTTGCTTATGGAGGCCGTGGTTGCTTGGAGAGTCCATTAGAGAAAGTGAAGTTCTGCACTATGGACACTAAATAAACCCTATTTAAAATATGTTTCTAAACAAATATGAAGAACTTACAGGTGATCTTAGTTTTGGGACTATCTCAGGGAAACACAGTGGGTTTCCTTGAACACTTTTGGCAGTTGTGACACTTCAAGGTAGCCCAGCTACTTTTCAAGTAAACAAGATAAAATACATGGTACATGATGCTTATCCTTTATACAGCAATTTTTATCCATTAACCCAGTCATAGCTCAGAAAGGTTGGCAAAAATATTGACATTTCCATTTTAAGCAACGATGCCCAGAGAGGTTAAGCCATTTCTCCAATGTCACATAAAAATGCAGCTGAAGCCAAGGACAGACCAATTTCTGAAAAGCAGCAAAGTACAGACACATTGCCTCAACTCCCTGAGCGCTCTGCCATCACATCGCAGCCATTCCCAGGGGGGTGGAGTCACACTTCTCCCCAAAGCAGGGAGATACAGGCCCAGGAAATGTTCCCAGCTCTGTGTCTCACTGCACACAGTGGCACTGAGCACCCTTCCCTGGTGGGCAGACCTGGTGTGCCAGGGCAGTGAGTTATACCCCCATCAATCCTTTCCACTTGTGTACACACGCCGAGCCCTGTTGATTTTCCTCATTGATTACATGGACACATCACAGTTTTGTGAACACAGCCAAGTCCAGCAGAGCTTCAACTGCTTGAGAGCTCAGATCAAGCCATGGACTACAAGAGGTTGCATATGTTACATCCCACCATGGCACTGTACCTGGAGCAGCCACACCCAGCACAAGGGTACAGTGCCACAGTGACCTCCTAAATCCTATCTGGATTTATGAAAGAAGTTGCACTTCGAGTGACATTTTGAACAAGTTGAGGCTTTGGGCTAGGAGAACATGTAAAAGACTGGACAGAGTCACATATTGGATTGGCTCACCAGAAGCTCATGAACAGATTTGTTTCCTCTAAGGCCACAGACTGACTGCAAACTCCTCAGAAGCCAGTTGTCTTCAGCTATTTTTAGGGCAGGGTGTCCAGATTTTCCTCAGGAAACGCATGCCAATCTTCAGCAAAAAGTCAATAAAAGAGCTGATGATCTTTAGAGAACAACCAGACAGTGACAACCCTGCACGTGGATGTCTGACACCAGCCCCATCTCCTCCAAGGAACACTTCAGCACTGCCAGACACCAGAAAAGCCCCCGTGTGGAGGCAGCAGCCCCTGGGATGGAGCCTGGCAGCAGACCTGAGCCACCCAACACCACCCCCAGCCTGGCCCTTCCTCAGAACTGAATTAGGGCCCACAGCCTTTACCTGCCAGGGCCTCCCTCCCAGATTCAAACACAGGTAGATGTTCTGGATTTTCAGACTGCACTGGTACCTTCTTACTGCTTTTAGTCATCCAGCAGTGAAATCAGAGTCCCGTGCACAGCTGCTTTCTGAGCCCACTGGAACTCTGCCATCCTTGCATCTTCTCCCTGCTGAGTAGGTATTCCTAACTCATCCATGTCAAAGAATCCAAGTATCCCAACATCTCATGCCCCTGAATTGCTTTTACTGCTGGAAACATGGTCTCATCCTTCAGATTCCTGGAGGAGAGAAGGATCCTGTAGGAGATCCCATGGCAGCCTTTCAGTACGTAAAGGGGCTTGTAAGAAAGATGGAGACTTTCCATCAGGACCTGTAGTGACAGGACAAGGGATAATGGTTTTAAACTAACAGAGAGTAGATTTACATTAGACATAAAAGAGAAATCCTCTGCTGTGAGGGTGTTGAAAGGTGGTCCTTTCAAGGTGCTGCTTGGAAAGAAGCTCCACTACAGGGAAGGTTGACTGGCACGTCTCTCCTGTGACACCATTATTCATGCACCAAAGTGCATTTTGTCATCGCTGTGATCACACTACAGCCTTCTGTAATTTTCCTCAGTAATTGTTGACAGCCTTATCTTCTCAAATTAACCCCCCCAAAAAAGTAAAGATGAGGAAAAACAGCTTGAAAAAAAAATCGGACTGCCTTGAGGAAATCCAGATCAATAGAATCAAAAAAGGAAGTTAAATCTTCACAGTGGAATAAGGTAGTTCAAGGGAAGAGTCACAACCCTGACACTCAGTACCAATGAAATGGTACCAATCTCACACTGGGGCAAAGCCTTTGCTGCCAAAGGAGTGTCCCAGACACCAAGTCTGAGCCTCAAGGCAAATGTTCCAGGATTAAGGACCATTTATTTGACGAAATCAAATAAATGGGGATGATGGGGATCCTACTTAAGCCTTCATAAAACACCCAAAAGGGAGGGCTGGATAGCCTGAGAGACATTTCACATTTAAAACTCTGCTTTATCTCTCGTCAGTGTAAGCAGTGACCAAAAGGATTATTCCTACTTGGGAGGGAAGTGGTCAGAGACTGAACTCACCCAAGGACTCTCAATTTCCTCTGTTCTGCCCCCCAGGCTGCACCCCTTCTGCAGGAGGATCTTAAAGTCAAGGAAACAAACCACATTTCTTCTCTGGTTTTAGTGCTGCCAAAACAAGCCTGTAGAGATTCTGCCACCACTCTATTTGCAGATGTAAAGGCTAAGATGGTCAGACAACTCCAAATATAAGAACTGAGCAGGAAACAGGAACACTGATGTCCTTCTTTGGGCCACATGTTATCTTTTCTGGTCTGTCTCAGCCTGGGACTACCAGCACAAGCAGTTTGGGCCACTTGGCCTGAATTCCAGGCAGGTGTGTCAGCCGCTGGGCTGCTGAGTCACCATGAGAGCAGAGGGTAAGGGGTGAGTCCTCCTTATGGCATTTCCACAAAATATGAAAAGCATTTTAAAAAAATTCCGATCAGATGTTCAGAAAAACCAAAGTGGTACCCACCACGATGAGAATCTGAATGTACAATGTCCCATGAGTGTAGGGAAATCATTAGCCTAAGAGCAATGACTTGATAGGAATGCAGTACCATGCCAAAATCTTTGGGAGGAAGAGGAGCACAAGCATTTATTTGTCACATGCTAATGGAAAAACTAATGTCTTCACAGCTCCTGCACTAACCCACAGCAGATGATCCCTGAGAGCAGCAGAGAGGACTTCAAAATGTGAAAGCCACAGAAGTTCAAATTCTGACTGAGTACTAAATTGGACTTCTTATACTGACC
Source organism: Campylorhamphus procurvoides (assembly GCA_013396655.1). Lineage (NCBI taxonomy): Eukaryota > Metazoa > Chordata > Aves > Passeriformes > Dendrocolaptidae > Campylorhamphus > Campylorhamphus procurvoides. The sequence goes on along the minus strand of WBMV01003767.1, from coordinate 265,393 downwards.
AATAACACAGACTCTGTAGAGGGTGCAGAGGTTAAATCAAGGTCTTGCCTGCTCTGAAGATTAATCATCTTCTCTCTGGAACCATCCCAATGTAAAGATCCGTGTATTAGCCTTGGACACCTTTGGCTGCATCAGATTCAAAGTTGAGCGCTTGGTGCTGATGATCAGCAGCTGAGGTTCCCAATTTTCAGTGCCTTACAGCTCTGAGACTCTTCTGCCTCAGAGATAAAAAGAAAATAAACTGTCCCAGCAGGTACTAAAATATTACAGAGCCCCTTACAAGACCTTCCTGCTGTTGCTAGCAGGAGGAACGGAGCGCTGTTCCCACTCCTCCTTGCAGCAGCTGCTGTTGCACACAGAAGGGTCTGGAGCACTTTGGGTTTTGACAGTTCAGGCAGTACCCCTGGAGCACAGCCCTGCCGAGAGAGTACAACATTTTGGAGGTGGAAATTGAAACAGAGACTTTGAACTTTGCCAGCGACAGGAATTGTACTTCCAGAGCAGCCCTCTGCTGTATTTATTTGCTTCCCCTCTCTCTCGCAGCAGCTGAGAGATAACTGCAGAAACTACTGGAGGTAATTGAGAGGAAGGAATTGAACCTTCCTGTGCATCAGGCACAAGGAGGATTCATCCTGTACTGAAGATGAGAAAAGTCACCCCCATGACTCAGTTGTCAGGATGTCTTCCTAATTACTGCGGCATTTAAAGAGGAGAAACGTGTCGCTCTCAAACGTGATTCTGCCAAAAGGGGCATGAAAAATAAAACCCTGGGAGCAGAAGAGTGCTATGACAGTGTGACCTCTGGAGAAAGAAAAAAATTCTCTGACCAGAATTTTGCAGAGACTTTAGGGTTCAGGTGACTCTTAAAATCATGACTGTTGTCACAAGATCAGCATTAATTGTGAAAATTAACTAGCTCTTCTATGCCAAGAAAGGAACAAAATATTGATTGAGTGAGCTTCAGGTTTTATTTACATAAGGATCTGATTGCCAGGTTCATTCTTATGCAAAGCAGGGAGAGAAAGCTCTTTCAGTAGGCATTTTAAAAAAATCAGATCTAAAAATAACATTATGCTTTGACTTTGCTTATAAAATCCCCAGGAATGCAAGCCATGCTTCTCCCTTCAGCAGTCACTCCGAAACACAAGAATGAGATGGGGGAAATCCCTGACATTTCCACTGACTCCAACCTGGAGAGGAGTTTGCTCTGAACTGGAACAGAACTGACCAAACTCAGCATCAGGAAGACAGAAACATGAAACTGGGGCCCATTTCTGACTCTCAGCTGAAAGCACCCCCAGAAAAACCTCCCCACAGATCACTCTGAGCATGTAGGATTTTTCCACATCCATGCACTCCTGGGAAGCTTGGAAAGCTTTTATTTTCTGGTGCTGTGTCTCCAGGTCCTTCCTTGAAGCTGTTGCTGTTTCTCACACCAGATCTTTTTGAAGCTGTAAAAACAAACCTGTGTGCTGAATAGGAGCAGTGCCAGGAGGAATGACCTAGCAAAGTCCTCTTTGAAAGAGCCTCAGCCCTCTGGAATGAAAGCAGAAGATGGGCTCCCTAAGCCCTTGGCTGTGACAAACAGGCACACCTGATGACACAATGAGGGAAAGCACACCTGCATATAACATTGTCTGTTCATTAAAAGGTCAGATGCAACTTTTGGATAAAAAGGCAACCTCCATTTAGTAGCTTTTTGCATGTAATGCTTTTCATAAGCAAAACATTGGGTTTTTTTGTAACAGCTACGATGGGAGAGGCACGTAACCTTGTATGATGTCATAGAACTGAGCAAAACCACATCTCCAGACCAGAAAGCACCATGCAGAACATTCTGTATTTTATAAAGGCAGTCCTAGGTCACTCTTAGCATATATCCATCTCATCCATCCCAGCTCATAGCCTTGTTCCTATCTGGCTGTTTACAAAATCCCTTTTCTCCCTCCAACAAGAAGTACAGCACAAGGTAGTTCACAACAGAATGCAATTCTGGGATAGTGGTATCATTCTGTTTTCCACAGGGGCTTTTTCTTTTTCAAATTGTTATGGCTCAGGAGAACAGAGTGAAAAATCTCACCATCATTACTTCCTTGCAAACACTTCTGCTCATTTTGAGAAAGCCACAACATGTTTCGGTGCAGAGTAGAAACTCGCTACTAAGCAGCTGAAATAAATTCTTGAAAGCAAAACTGCTCATTTCTAAAGCTCTTAGGGAAGCTTAAATCTGGTATGAGATCTTGAAGTCCTTATTGGATACAGAAGACTGTTTGGGAATTTGCCATTCTCCTACACAAAAAGAAAACAAGTGCACCCAGGAGTAAATCTTTGTAGCCAGAAACAGGCAGGCATACTGCAGAGCAGCTTCCACAACATCTGCTCTACAAACCTAATTATCCCTCATTGCACAGATGCAAAAGCCATCTGAAATGTTAGCACCTGAGACAGGGAGATGATTTTAAGCCCCTTTAAAATGAACTTTTTCTAAAAAAAGAAAAGCCATGCAGAAGTACAGTTTGTGCATCAACTAACAGAAGGGAACAAAACCTGATCCCAGTTCATTCTAATACCAGCGAAGTCACATCCCCATATCTGTCCCATGGGGGTGTTCATTCTTACCCCTCTTTAGACTCAGTTCTCAGTGGGGTGATCTGAAACTGTGGTACTACAAGCTACTACATGCAGCCAGTTTTTCAGGGATTTGGCAGCAGCTTTTGAGTCCCAGAGTGCAACAACTTCATTTAGTCTTAATCTGCAGTAGAAATACGTAAGTCCTACAACCTAGATAAGAACATCACTTCCAGAAGATGTTAAATTAAGCTCACCTTCTAACACCTGCAAGAGCACTGGTGGGCACTGGTCCAGATATTGGTGGCCCTTTTTCTTTGCAGATGCCTTCCTGAGAACAAATTACATGTGAAATGTGAGGGAAGTTTTAAATGGGTTTTTATATACAAATGTGACAAAGAAATGTATATAAATGAGGCTGAGATATGTGGCTGTACAAAAGCAGACAGCTTAAATCAATTAAGAAACAGTATCCACAGATCTCTTTCCTCAAGTGAAGACATCTTTCTCTTTGTCTCTCAGGAACTCTATTTCATCTCATTGCTCTTGAATTTTCACTCGCAGTCGAGTGGCAAGCTGCCAGCTCACTCACAGTTGGCTGGAAGCACGGTCACCTACAAGCTAATTGATGCCACAAAACTTCCCTCCAGGATGCCATCTGGGTTGCATTCAGTATTCTTACTGGATTCAGAAGTCCGTCCCTCTAAACTTGAAAGCTGCTTCTCTTGACCAAGTGCCAACTTGCTGATTTTGTTTGCAAGCACATACATTTAACTAGGCAGCAACACCAAGCTCCTGTTCCCCTCTTTTGACCAAATATCTACTGCATTATCCTACAGAAATAAAGACAAACAATTGCTCGTCTTGCAAGTGGGTAAAGAGCCTGTCAATGCAAACACTGAAAGGCATCAATATAAAATAAAAAGGGCATTTTACACCAAGTCTCTGCTCCTGCCTGAATAAACAGCCCACATTTTAACAGAGTACCCTGCTCTCGATTCATACCCCCTCTGTAATGAGACTTCTTGTTTTCATTTTTAAAAAATAGGGCATTTCCTGAATAACCTTACTATTACTTTTGGGGCCTGTTTGCCCCCCTAACAGTCAGACAGGTAAGGTAGGTATTTTCATTCTCCTGTTGCCACTTACTGAAGCAGCAAAGCACCTGCTGACACAGCTGCACCCTCCCATCTCTCTGCATTGACAGGGACAGCTTTCTGCATGCACAGCCACTTCCACAGGAAACAGCAACGATAAATCACTGCGAAGGTCTCCTGCCTGCCTCTTGTGCATGTTCTGCTTGGCAAGAAGAACATCCCAGGCCACAGACCCAGCAGGCCTGAGCACAGCCAGCTCCCCATGCCCAGAGGAGCACTTCCCAGGACACATCTGAGGTTAAGTTTACCCAGTTGCTTTGGGTGAGGAGGGGAGACCCTGCCACAGAGCCTGATGAAACAGGGACATGTTTTGTCAAGCTCTCAGCCCGCCTTTCCTGTCACATCCTCTTTCTGCTCTTTGTGGGTTCTCCACATTGGGCATATTTCCTCAACAATGTCTCAACATAAAAATGCCATCAAGTCTCACTGTGTGCTGTGTGAAGCCTTCGTGAGCAAAGGTCCTCGCAAGAGCAGCACAGATTTACTCCACAGCCACTTGCCTAGAAATACTTCGTAATCGAACAGATTTGGCAGGACTGAATTACAATCACCTGCTTTTCATCTGGAGGAAAGACAACATGCTGGAAAACTCCAAGGCAGTTTATTTGACTCACTTACTCAGACATAATGCTGTTGGAACAAAAGGCCAACCTGGCAAAAGCTCATCAAAACAAATGTCCATCAAGTTCCTACACTTACAAAAAAAGTGCACATCAGGGATAGAGATGGAGAGTGCCTACTCACATTTGGCAATTCTTCTTGCCCATTTTCTGCAGTCAAACTAGAAATCCAATACTCTGGAAGTGTTTTAGTACCTATACATTTCAGGAAAATCCTATTATTATTAGCTGAGGAAAGGTATTGAAAAAGCAGGATGTAAGTTGCAATACTGACGTAACAGAATTAAAGAGGTTTACACTGACTCACTAAATACCCACACAGCAACAATAAACTCACTTTGAACTCACCAAGAGCTCTGCTGTGCAATCCAATAGCCTGCAGCTTAGCTGGAAAAACTGCCTCTCCAAATCAGGGTTGGGGTTTTCTTGTTTTGCCTTTATTTTTTTTTCAGTTGAATATATTGCACAACATCTAAAACTGAACATGAACTTCAAGTTTTTCATAAGCAAGTGGATCAAAGCAATAATATTGAGGCTTTCCAAGCCATGTTCAGGCCAGGATACAACACTGTCAGACAGGACAAGGAGTTTCATCTGGGGAAACTCAACCCAGGTGGCAGAGGGAGCATTTTGTGGGACTGAGGAACACTGCTCTTTTCCCTCGGGTCTGTTCCTGCTGTGACAGATAACACTGCAAACTGTGGGCCAAGCCTGGAGAAGCCTTAGCTACTGGGATGTTCAGGGCAGGGGGGACACCAGAGGCACTGGCAAGTCAAAGAGACTCTGAGGATTTTGCTGCCAGAAGCAGGCTCTCAGTAAAATTTAAATATTATGTGAACCTTGTTCATTCCCGCTCTTATAGCCCTCCTGTGTTAAAGTTCAGACCTACACACTGTATTCTCTGCACACTGAGAGCTCTGGGCCTTTCTGCTCCAAAAAGCAGAGCCACCTGAAGTTCAGCACATAAGAACCTGCTTTAGCTGTAGAATAACACACCATCTGTTGGAGTGAGCTTGGCCCTTCCACAAAAGAGCAGAGCTGTAAATGCAGACTAAGCAGCCTAATGGGGCAATTTTACAATATCCAAATTGAAAGCAAGATCATTATAAAACTAGGAATATCACAGACTAAAATATGCCTGTGATTGATCTTCCCTCCAGCAGGACACTGCAAACCACAGGCAAAAGAAGTTCTGGATACAGACTGAATGAATAGTCCATGAAATATGGATGGTTTCTATTTTCATGGCTTGCCAACGGCAAGTCCTCGCACAACAATGTAGCTGGGGGATGCAAGAGATCAGGAATGGAATGAAACTGCACTTTCATCTCCAAAACAGAATTAGAGTTAATCCTCACTTGGAACAAAACAGTGGTCCAAGGCCAGAACTTGTTTTGTAGGTCCACAATAATGCTCCATGAACTTCTGGAGGCTGAAATTAAAAACAGGGTAACACGCTAGTGAAAACTGCTGCAGGAAACATTTTTGTGAACAACACAGGACTGAAGCCACTGATTTTTGAGTTTGGAAAGGTTTCTCATTATCAGCTGTGACCATTTTCAACTGTGGAGGGCAAAAGACCCCTTAAAATACCACTTCAAAATGTGATGTTTTATCCAGTACGTTCCCCTGCCACCACTGCTCCCATCACCTCAGGAGATAAAACATACCCAGGGTGAAAGCCAGCCAGGACAGGGTTTGGTGGCTCTGTGTTCTCTGGAGGACCCCAGACAGGGCTCTTCTCACACAAACCTGTCTCCTGGGCCCACAGCAGCAGCTTTTCCAGCTAAGAGCCATCAATCTGAGCAGAACCATGCCAGCAGGGAGAAGGTCAGGCCTGTGCTACGAAGCTACAGGGCCAAGTTTTAGTCAGCAATCTAAAAGAACAGATCAGCATTCCCTCAGAGACTTCTGCAGCAGCAGGACCAGGCTGAGCCATCACACAGACAAAGTGTGGTCTTTCTTCAGCTTCCAACATCAGGGAATGGTGCTGTCCACAGACTGAAGTAATAAGGAAACTCCACCAAAGGCCACAGTTAGAGCAGAACACACAGCAGGTATCTCCCCCAAATCCCAAGACACTCATGGCTTGATATTTTGATTTCTAACAGTTCAGAGTGAAATGGGATCCTCAATCTTCCAAATCATATCCCATAATATGTCCCCCACACACAGAGCCCTAACAGGTATGAGTTGTCTCCTTTCTATCTGCTGAGAATTTATCCAATTTAAGAGAGTGAAACCTCCATCATTCTTATGTGTCAAAGTGCTGTACAAATCTCTGCTATTACAAAAGCAGAGAAAGAAACCCCAACACAGTAGCAGATAATCCCAGCTGATCACTGTAGAAAAATGACATTTACACATGCCCTTTTTCTATGTTAAAGTTCAGGTTGATGCACCAGAAAGTTTGGTCTACAGGAAATTCATCCCCAACCATCTCCAGGAGAAAGGATCCCAGATTTCAGGTGTACCACAGTCACAAAAATGGCCATAAATTAAGAAAAAATAAATAAATGTTTAGGGAGTTCCAGTTTGTTGTTCTAAGTCTCATAACGTTTGGTTTTTTCCCCTCAGGAAATCTAATCCCACATGACTTCAGGAAAAACAAGTAGCAGGGAGAAAACCCTTTACAAAAACAACACAGCAAGATTCTGCCCTGAACCCCTCACTATGTTTCTAATGCTCCATTCAAACTCACACTCCCCCACAGAAAGAAATAAAAAATATTGTGGGAAGGGGGCAAATTAGGTCCTGTAGTTGTCTGCCTTCCTCCCCCTCTGTGGTTTGCACTGCCAGAGAAGCATCTTCTTTGCAGTCTAAAATTAACGCTGTGATATGATAATGAAGTCTCAGCAACACAGCACAGAAGAGGAACCTGTAAGTAACAAAGATCACTGCTCAACCCTTCCTATTGTGGACAACCCACTGACAGCCACCCAGCTCGTCTGGAGAAGGAAGGAAAGAAAACAGACTCCTGAAAGGATATCTTGGTGTCAGGTTTTCTTGAAACACTCCTACGGTGTGCTGAGTGGGCAGAGATGAAGCTGCCAGGACAACAGCCCCGTAAGCCAAGGGCTCTGTAAAGCCCAGCACAAACCTGACTCTTGCTGCAGGAATGCAGCATTCCCCGTGGTGCTGAATATCTCAGGCCTGACCTTGCAGGCTGGAGGATCAGAGCTGCCCAGTGACAGGTGATGGCTTTCGTTCTGTGAACACACATCTCCTTGGGTATTGCTTGCCAACACAATGCTCAGTGCTGCCCAACAATTTGGTGCACAGCTGCCCTGGACTGGAATCAACAGCAGGCAGGTGTGGAGCTCCATGTCAGCCCTGGTCTCTCCAGCACTTGTCACTCTGGCAGCCTCAACCTGGATTTCAGGCTCAAAATTTAAAAATACGATAAATTAAACAAATAGATCTGGGCAGGGTGAACTTAGCATCTTCTTGCCAGCTGAGGTAGAGCATTTGTGCAGGAATCCCTTCTACAAGCATTAGCACAAAATAAGGCTTGCAGCGTTCACATGGCTGTGTGCATAATCCAATGTGAAGAAATGCCTGCTGCTCTCAGCCACGCCGTGCAGAGCCTCCTGCAATGCCTGAGCGAGGGAAGGTGTTCACAGAGGCTTTGTGCCATGAGAATTAATGGCCAAACTCAAGGGGAAAGACCCGAAGGAATAGCAAGGCAGTGAGATGCTGCCTGGGAAAGGCTCCATATTGCTCAGGCACATGCTCATTCACAACCAGGAAGAAGAATTAAGTACATTTTTTGTCATTTCCCTCTAGAAAAGGGTGCCTGGATTTATCCTGCAGGCCCCAGGATTTCTCCCCTGCTCTGCACTGACACTCTTTCAAGCGCCCTGCCAGGAGCAGAGACCCTCCAGCCAAGAAGTGGACAGATATGATTCTCTTCAGCACCTGCCAACACAGCTCCTTAATCCTTGTTTAACTTCAGGGATCAACATGCACTGGCTCCTTGGGCAAACATACATAACACATTATTTTACAAAAAATAGGACAAATCCCTGTGTTAAAAAGAACTCTTGTGAAAAGGGGGAACAGAAATCACACAGTAAAGTGCAATTCCTTGAAGTAAAGTGTGAAATTCCAACACACCAATGTGATCCTGGCAGAGACTGCTCCAGAGCTTCCCTTTGGAATTCCCTATTTATCATCTCCTAAAGAATAGTGCCCATATAGGTCACTCCCTCTAAAGAGTGTAAGGAGCCCAACTTGCACCACCTTCCGAGTTGTGCAATCTAAACTGCAATCTTTATGGGTTTACAGGAAAGGAAGAAGGAAAAGACTCGCAGCAATAAAACTCATAATAGCAAATTAAACTTCCTCAGTTCTCTTGGCTCCTGCCAGGATAGGCTACGTCAGAAATAATTCATGGAGGAACAGGTGAACTAGTGATAAGTTACTTCAGCAGTGCTCAGATAACAGCAAGGTGTGGGCAGGGAGGTCTGGAGAGGCCCACAGGGACTGGAAAGAGCCTCTTTAGCAATGAAAGAATCTGTCATGAGCAGTCTCAAAGCAGGAACTGATGGCCAGCTGAAGAGGTGGCTGCAGTGATGTCTGTCTCTATTACTCTTCAGGATATCTTGGAATGCACAGAAAGAAAGAAGCCAATTTTGAAATGCAAAATAAACATTATGCTCCTCCTCAAATACCTGTATTTTGTGTGTCTCTGATACTAAATACAAGAAGTGATCTGTTTGATGTATTTCTTGCATTTGACCCAACATTTAAACTTTGAAACAGCCAGTTATCTGAACAGTGGCATTTTTCTGAATACTTTACAAACTGTATATGACAAAGGCTAAGCCCCTGAGCAGTCACTTAATCCAATGAACACAATTATCTGTATAAAACAATGTGATAATGGACTAGAAAACAACGAATTGGGGACATTCTTCATGAGTCACTAATGTTCACAATGAGTTGCTGAATCAGTCTACAGCCTTGGGCAAAGGATAACTTCCCTGAGCATCAGTTTTCATGTCCCTGAGATAACATTTACTCCACGAGTACGGTGAAGATTCATAGAAAGCTGAACTGCTAAGCAGGCACAGGATGACAAATGTGTAATCAGCATAACACAACTACAGGAACCAGAAGAGAAGCACTCCATACCAGAGGCAGGAGGTGTTTTCCTTGGCCTACATCAGTCAGCACTGACATTTGTTATCAAAGGAACTGGGCCATTTGTCTCTGTTTATGAGTAGCTGTACAGATGCAATCGGGATTCAGGATGAGAGGTCTGCAGGAACAGGTGTAAGTTTACATCTGACATTCTTATTCTCACTGCGAGTATATTCACTACTCCTGCTATTGCTGATTTTTATGCTCTTAACTTCTCCCTGGATCACACAGACTAGCATAGTATCTGGATGGAATAAATCCAGCAGGGTTTACTGATACACTATCACTGCTAGAACAGTAAACCAAGCAGATGGTGTTGTAGGAGCCCCATGCAACACATCTGGAAAGATGCCTACAACCTTACTCATCTAGATCAGCAAAAATAGAAAAAGCCTGAAAAGCCACCAAAGAAATTAATCACATTAACTTTATATGTGGAAAGCAGTGACAGACAAAACCTTTACTCGGTAACGCACAGAAGGACAAACTTTTGAAATTTCAATTCCCCCTTCTGAAATGAAGCAAAATGCCACCCCAGTGTACAAACTTTTGAAATTTCAATTCCTCCTTCTGAAATGAAGCAAAATGCCACCCCAGTGTACAAACTTTTGAAATTTCAATTCCTCCTTCTGAAATGAAGCAAAATGCCACCTCAGTGTACATCATAGGAAAGGAGCAAGAAATATGGCCAGTTAAAATAAAATATGAAGTTAAACCCTGGAATCAGAACAGTTACCTAAATGAGGGAAATAGTACGATTAAGAGTTTACTGTCAGTTGTACCCACTAGTTTTTTCAACAATTATTTTAATTGATAAAACTATGCCATAGGCTACCTGGAAAGGGAGAGAAGTCTGCAACATAACATTTTAAACTTAACCAAAATCAAGAGAAAATTTCCATCTGTTACAGACTCTTTTACCTCTTTAAACACACTCTTTTACCCCTTTCAGTGTTTTGCAAGTAAACAAAATCATAACCACAGAAGCTACAGAAACCACACTAGAACTCAAAAAGAAGATAAAGAAACTTACAGCAGAAATTCTCTCTCAGGATGGACAGGATGCTGCAGCACTAATGAATCAGATTTTAAATTATATATCTATCCTTCAAAAGAAAAAGTAATCACAGCACAGAGAGCAGTTGCCAAAAAGAGCCCTTCTGGTTCTGCAAGTACAGGACTGTGCTCCTGCTGCCATGGAAACTGAGTCCCTCACTGCTCTGGTCCTGGTACAGTGCCACACATGCTCGCAAGCATTTAATAAATATTAATAATAAATTTAATAATATTGAGGTATCAGAAAGAGAACATCTAAGAAAAAATAATTGGCAATAAGGCTCACTTTATGTGGCTGCAGGCCAAAGGTTACTCTTGCTCTAAGCCAGCTATAAATCCTGTTGTCTCCTAGTTTCTAACACTTGCTCTTGGCATTAAGTGTGAAGTTACACTGACTGCCAGGCTCAGCTTAGACTGGAAAAAAAAACCCCAAACAGGAAACCTGGAGGAAAAATTCCAACACTTCCAGTTGTCCAACAGGTACCCCTGCACTAGGCAGTACTGCACTGGTGGGAGAGGAGACCTCACTTCTGTTCTTGTACAACCACGAGTCAGTCACTCAGGTACAGCAGAGCTGTAACACCATTTATTCACCTCTTCACGAGGAGGAAGGCAGAGGGCTGCCAGATCTGCCTCAGCTCTGGGAAGGTCCTTGCCAGGAACAGAAGCACAGCCTGCCAGGGCATCCTTATTATGGCAAGAAGCAGCATCTCTCACCCTGAGAGACACCCAGAGATGGAGCTCACAGCCTCACTTTAAAAATCTTCTGGCTTCTCTTGGGTTAAATCAGGCTTTTGAAAATATTGCAGTTTGGATGGGTCTACTTTGATTTTTTCAACTAGCTTACAGCATCATTATAACTTTTAAAGTCTAATCAGTTTTTTATCGCTTGTATTTCAGACAGAATTTTTCGCAGAGCACAAAATCTGCATTAATTTTATCACAGGGCCTTTTACCCTTTCCCCCTCCCTTGTGGCTATCTAAATATTAATAATTTTAACAGGAAATAGAGAGTTAGAAAAACTACACTCAGCTTTTTCAACACTTCCCGCACATGCCCCATAAAATGGTGAGGATTTCCCTCGGCTGGCACCAGCTGTCTGCACTGGGAGCAGAGCACACCAGAGCAGGCACACTCATTTTCTCTCCCCAAGGACATGCTATTGCATAGGAAAACAAGCAGCAACACAAATCTTCATCACCATCACTCAAACTCAGCTTACTGATTTGTTTTCCTGGGCAAAGCAAAGGAGGAAAAATTGACATCTTACAGCATTTTGTAAGGCATGTAACGACAGGGAAAAGCAGAGCTGAGCAGCAACACGCTTTGGGAACACCTTTGGAATTACCAGGGAAGAGCTGCAGGTAAATGGGAAAGTTGTAGAGAGGAAAAGGTCATCAGCAGAAGGACCAGGAGAACTTCACACCAAATCAAGTCTACCACAAATGCATCCCTAACACAACATCAGTCCCTGAGGCACACCAAAGACACGGTGGATTTGCCAGTGAGTTAAAAAAGCTGGTGACATTGAAAAAGCCAGCAGAAACAAAAGCTGGGTGTCTGCTCTGTTAGAAACAGCTGAGGGAATCAATAATAAGGCATTACAGAGGGTTTAATGGTCCTTTAGGTGAACAACGGAGTCAAGAAAACTCATTATTTTTAGCACTGTCAATCTCTCTGTCTAGGTGTGTGAGAGAAATGTGTTCACCAACACATTACACTTGGTTTCTCTAGTCTCATAATTTTTTTCATTTGAATGAATTTCTAAACATTTTCTCATTAATATTAAGTTATCCTAAATATCCCCCACTTTAACATCAACCAGTCAGAAATCACATCTCGAACCTGTGCTAATCCTGGATCAGTAACACTGCAGACTAAAGAGAACTGGTCTACATTGACTTTTCATTGAGTCACAGAATAGTTTGGGTTGGAAGGGACCTCAAAGCTTATCTCATTCAAATCCTCTGCCATGGGCAGGGACACCTTCCACCAGAACAGGCTGCTCAGAGCCCAGTCTAACCTGGCCTTGGACACATCCACCACTTCTTTGTTTTATCTTCATACCTTAAAATGTTCTGGATGAAGCTTGCCCACCTTGGCTCAAGATGTAGAATATGTTTGTATCCTCTGAAAAGACAGCTCTGAGCTCTCTGATAAAGAAACCAAGTCACTCTCACACTCTCAGTTTTGACTGCACTTTCATAATTTCATTCTTGAACTTCGTAATTATTTTCAGCTTTTCTATTCTCCTTGACCTCAGGAAAGCTTTTCAGATCACAGCTTGTTCCTATAGCTGTATCTAGAGCAACTCATGTGCTTGCTTTCTGCAGCAGAGGAGCACTCCAGAAAACCAAGTTCTCTTCCCTCTGTAGCCATAATGTCCCCAGTGGCTCTCCCACACAACCGGTGTCTTTTCAGTGGTCCTGTTCCAGTTCCCTCTCTCTTTCTTTCCCAGACCATGAGCAGGAGAGACAGAAAATCGCCACCTCCTGGAAAGCAATCTGCATATAGACTGCTTAATAAATAAAACTGCATAACTTAAACTCCTCAAGAAAATGCGTCAGGAAATGGGGAAATGGAGAAGGGCACGTTTCCCACATGTACTTTAAGCTTGATTTCCTACATAAAGATTGCAGCAGGTTGCAATTACAGGGAAGATAATCCAGACCCCAAAAACATGCAAGATGCAGAGCAGATAATGGGAATATAATGAAAAAAGGAAGATAACTGAATAAAAACATTCACCATGGAACATGAGAGATCAGTAAACTGCTTTTGAGCGCAGGCTGGACATGGACACAGCACATACCAGGACAGGCAGGTTACAGGCACACAGGCAAGCAAACAAGCCCTGCCCCCTGGCACCACTCTTCCCAGTACCTCCAGTTTGGGGAGGAACATGCAAGCTGGCCACAGTTAAACTGCCACTGACGTAATGAAGAGCATATGCCATGCATACGTCATGGAAATGTAAAACTTTCCACATGGTGACGTGCACAGGCAGCTCCAGAGTGGCAGGCAGCTGTCACTGAGCATACAGGAGACTGTCTCTACACTGACCACGAAGAGAAATTGGAGCAACAGAAGACAAAAAGTTACAGAACACACGTGGAAGCTGTGACTGTCTGCTGTCTCACCGTGTCACGTCCCCAAACCTGCACACCATCACACTGCTGCATTTCAAAGCCACCCAGGCCACGTTTAACTCTTCACAGGATCCAGAACTTAGCTCTCAATTAGGCTTTTTGACGTATTTTTACTCCCCAGATTCCAGCTCTAGAGAAATCTGAACTGAAAAGCAAAGAGATTTATGAGGCTGCCTCTTGGGCTTTCACACAGGCAGCAGAGTCAAACTCCCTGCAAACCCTCTCTGCACAAAGGCAATGGGAGAACAGGGATCCCTCAGCTACACAGTCACCTACTGTGGCCACAAGGCAGGGAAGGGCTGAGGCAGGGACAGGTTTGCTGATGCCACAGGTTTACCCTGAATTCTGGAAAAATAGGAACAGTTTTTGAAATAGTAACTCCCTTCATACTGCATCTCCTACCTGAGGCAGCCTCGGTCCAGTCCAGCATAAAATACTCCTGTGAGCAATACTCACCAGAAAGCAGCTCCACAGAGAGGATCCCAATACAAAGATGGAAAAAGAAGCTTTAAAGGAGAAATAGTAATTCTGCATTTGGCTGTGTCCCCCTGCAGGCAGGTATTACAAAGCTGAAGTGGACTTGAAGCCTGTGTTTTCATTTCAGGAAACTGGTACTGATTGTTTCTGCAGCTATACTCTTTGCTACATTTAAGGTTTAATCAACAGTGAAACACATAAGAAAAGATCTTCCAGTCTCTTTCACCCACGTTTAGATCTGGGTTAAGATAACTCGAACCCTCCCTGCATCAGAAAAATAAAATAAAATCCTATCAAAAACTCCTATTTTGTGTCAAATATATTGTGCCTGCAGTTTGCAAGTTCTTCCTTGTTTTCTGCTGGCTGCTGTAGGAAGCAAGAAGAAACTTGTAAAACGGGGGGAAAAGTCTGCCTGAGCCACTCCCCCAGCAAAGCAGCTCTCTGGGATTTCCCCTTCTGGGTGATGTGTCACACAGCAGCAGCAGCACCCTGGGCACACAGCACAGGGACCCTGAGCCTGACCTAGCTCTGCAGCCTCCTCCTCTCCTGAGGGAGACAGAACAAAAGTCAGGATCCCACATCCTGAGTATCTCAGGAGTGAAGTTTTGCTGAAACACTATGCCTCAGAAAATCAACATTTTTCCCCACTATAAAAATAGCTTTGGTGCTTCATGAAGTTGCTGCTATACCATTATGGCAAAGTCTCAATGACTGTGTACCTGCAAACATTCTCTGAAATAGGTTATAAAATCCAGCTTTGCCTTTCCAAAGTTTCCCGAGAGGAAAAAGCATCACAAGAAAGGAGTAAAACAGGTCTAAAAAAATCCTGTTCAGGACTGCCCTGGAGCCCTGTCCTCATTGTGTGGACCACTCACAGTGCAGATCGTGGCAGTAAAAGCTCCAAGCTGTGAACAGGTTTTTGCCATCCCAGGCCTACACAGGCCTGGATTGAGCTCAAAGCATTTTGCAAGGAGCAGAGTAAACAGTCTTAAGACAGGTTTAAACTCTGTAATAGCTTTATGATTCCACAGTTTAAGACTTGATTTTCCCAGCAACCCAAACAACGTAACTTTCACTATTTTCTTCTTGGGAACTTAGTTTCCTTTCATTAGAAGGAAAGGAATAATTTAAAAAACATCTCTACTCACTTTTTACATTTTTTCCCCTCAAAGTGCTTGCAAGTTTCTGAAAAAATGAAAGAAAACCAACCCTGTCCTGAACAAACACACCTCACAAACCAGTACTGACCCATCTAATTTGTCTAAGAGTGGAAATCGTTCCTTTTTCACGCTTCAGTTCCAATGTTTGCTGTGTTAACTCACACATCAGTCCTATGGTAGGTAACTTGAACTACCAGCCATGAAAGATTACTGAATGGGAAGCAAATTCCAAGGAAATGATACAGTTTGATTACCAAAACCTCCTTAAAAAAGCCAACGTTATACCAGCAAATCTTGGGGATGGGAAGGAACAGGGGACAGACGTGGGACACACAACACAACAGGGGACACAAAACCAAAAATTCAGTCTTGTGCAAAGGTGGTTTTTAGTAGGAAGCACACAGAGTCCTGCCAAAAAAAAATCTCCTTCCAGAGAACTGTTTAAGATACTCTTGGTTACAAAATTTCCCAGTGTATACAGACCATCTGCCACAAGGACCCGGTTTCATAAACCAGTCCTTCGTATGGATACAGACCATCCCATCTTCAACAAGCAGCAATGAGCTATTATGAATATGTTTTCAACTCTGGGGAAAAGAATCAGCAAGTAATTACAGAGGTTATCAGGGTCCTCATCAGTACTAATTGTCAGCAGGCTACCTGCATATTCATCTCCCTCTCCATCACCACTCCAGCATGCCAAGTTTTCCAGAACAGTTTCTTCCATCACATATGTTCATAAAATAGTTTTTAAATAAATACCTGTTTATTACAGCAGTGATAACAGAGGTGATACCTAGAAGCAAAAACACATGAAACACATTCTTTCGCACAGTGAACAGAACTCTAAACATTGCATATGCTGAAAAGCAGTATGCATTTTCAAAATAAAACAGTGTTCAGAACAATATAAGTGAGAAAAATGTGTGTGAGAAATGCAATTTTTGTCCTTCAGACTGCTCAAAGAAGCAACTGCAAAGTCTCTCTCTATATATATGAACTAAACTAACAGTTCACCAGTAGTTTCTATAGTACGATCCCCAATCAATAAGAAATGCCAAATTCAAATTAAGGTGAAGAACTGTTCCTGGTATCTCCACATCCAAAAGGTTTTTTCCTAACATCTGAAGTCACCCTTCCTCCATAATCTAGCCATCGTATTTTCTCCAGCCCCAAGCCCAACAACTGTAAAAACCCTCTGAAATCAAACTGAATTAGATGCAATTATCTACCTAACCAGTGTAACACAGCACAGCTCACACAGAGCTGATGTTCAACAGGATGTTGTTCAACACTCTCTCTTCCGGCACAATGGGTAGGGGGCTGATCACAGAGCAAAGGAGAAGAGAAAAAAGCAGCCCAGACACTGACAGACTTCCTCATGCAAGGCAAGGAGCTCAGGCCACAAACCTGCTCTTCGGTGTGGAGTGCAGGGTGCAGAGTCTGTTCAAGATGCTCCTCCAGTCACGATCCCAACCTCTGAGAAGCAATTCCCAAAGCACAGCCCACAGGTCACCTGCAGCTCACCCCGTTTTTGCACAACAGCACACAGGGGTTTCAAATTGAAGGCTTCAAGCACACCATTATCTACCTGGTGAGAGATTCCCAGTGCTTCCACAGACCAGTGTCTCCCTCTGGAAACACATACACTGCTGAGGAGACGTGCTTAGTTATGAGTCCACAGGAGTCCAAGCCAGTTCTCGTTCAGCCTTGACTTCCCTGAGTCTTTTGTAATTTGAACCATTCCAAATCTAAGCTGCCTCGAAATAGTGCCATTATGATTCCTGCAAAAAGCACTTCTATATCTCAATTAACTAATGCTGCTAACTCTCCAGGTCATAAAGTTAGGCATATATAAAGCCTATCAAGTTCTCTGAATACAAAAGCACCAGAAATAAAAGTTATGTTTTATATTATAACTAGATGTTCTGGGTGAACAAGACTTTGAGAATCCCTGCTCTCCTTAATCTACTTAGACTTCACTCTGAATATCGCCTGACAGAGATTTACAGGTGAAGCTGTTAACAGGACAGGCACATACAGAAAAACACAGCCAGCAGTTGGTCTTTTCTGGGTCTATGAACTTTGAATAGTTCATTTAGTGAATTCTAACCTGATGCACATTCAGTATCTCTTATCCTACAGGGATAATTCAGGACATGTGGTACTTGCTAAAATATTTGCTTAAACGTAAAGCTCCAAATTATAGATACGTCTTCTCTTCAAGACTTAGGCTCCGTAATTTCTTTTACAGATGCTTCTTACACTCCACAGTTGAGACAAATTCTCCTAGGCTGTCAGAAGTTGTAAGGAAAATAACAGTTGGGTAATCACAGCACAAACCTATGAACTACCCGAAGTTGACAGCCTTCCACTCATACACTCCTGTGCCACACCACAGGAGAAGCCAAGAGTGCCACCTCCTCGGGACTGAAAGTAGAGATCTTGCCCTCTCCTCTTTGCACTCCCTGGCCACCAGTGTTACGTGCCTGCCACTGCCAAGCCAAGCAGTGCCACTCGTTCATCTCCATGACCACAAACATATTTAAACACGAAACTCAGACCAACCGCACATCCTGTGGGATGCTCATGAGTAAGCGGCGTGTCACAGGAGCACCTCTCCCTGCCCCTGAGCACGGTCTCCCCTGGGGCTAAACCCCTCTCCCAGCTCCCCAAGGGCCCAAACTGCGTTTTAAGGCGCTGTGAGCAGGGGCGATGCAGGCGGTGAAGGGTCGGGCAGGGAACTAGGAGGGTGCTCGGTGCCACTTGGGGTGTCCGGCTCGGGGAGCTGTGCCCCGGCTCGTCACGGCTCTGCCGCTGCCCGCATCCAATGGGCGCCGGAGCCGGCACGGCGCCGCTTCATTCATTCATTCATTCACGGGAAGGGGCGCAGCGCGGCCGGGAAGCGCCGGGAATCGCGCCCTTCCCGGTCCCCCCGCCCCGCAGCGCACGGACACTCACGGCAATCCGCCTCGTCGCTGTTATCCGAGCAGTCGTCGTCCTCGTCGCACTTCCAGACGGCGGGGATGCACCGCTCGTTCCGGCACTGGAACTGGTCCTCCTCGCACTCCTTGACGGCGCCTGCGAGACACGGGGCCGCGCCTGGGTCAGCGGGGCGCGCTCACACGGCCGGGCGGTGGGAGCATCCCTAGAGCATCCCCAGAGCATCCCCGGAGCTTCCCCGGAGCATCCCGGCCCGGCCCCGGGCGGGGGTGGGCTCGGTCCGGGGCTGCGGGAGACGCGGCCCCGCCGGAGCACGGCAGCGATCCCGCAGCTGCTTTGTGCGGGGATAAAAGAGGCCATCCCCCTGCCTTCCCGCATTGTTTTAAAGGCAGGGGAGGGAACGGAGCCTGGGAATGGAAGATGGTTAGACCCGAAATACAACAGACAAAGAAAAATAATGAAGCGCGGCGATGCCGGGACCTCCTGCGCATCCCTCAGCGGGGCAACCCGCACCGACACCCGGGGGCAGCAGGCACCGTCCCGGGGAGAGGGACCGGCCCCAACTCAACTTGAGGGCGGTGAAGACACGGAGCAAATCTGCTTTGCAGACTCAGTGCCGCGCTGCTCTGATGAGGCACAAATCCCCTCTGAAAGGGATTAAAGGTGACAGCTCCTGTCACCAGCGGCCGGGCCGCCTCCTCCCGCTGAGGTCGCATCCCCCGAGCCCCGCAGGTCGCAGGCACCGGGTGCCCGCGGCGCACACCCCGCACACCCCGGGGAGCCGTGCGGGCGGGCCGGACCCACCTTTTCCGAGGTGCAGCTTGAGCAGCAGCAGCTGGAGGAGCAGCAGCCGGGCGAGCGCGGGCCGGCACATGGTGCTCGCTCGCTCCCTCCC